>JAWPHD010001068.1:0-361091 GCA_037043455.1 Cyrtodaria siliqua
ATGACACAGTCTTATAATGAGTGAACTTCCTAAAAAACTGATGCTCCGACCTGTCATGATTTCTCGGTCAGAAGTTGTTATTTGTATAATGTTCATACCATCTACACACAGTCATGTCATTAAAATGTACCTTTAAGAGCTGGAAACTCTCTATCTCTGCTTAGCTCAACTTCAGTTTTCGACTCTCCCATGTCTGTTGCAGGAAATTTAAAAGAGAATGTTAAATGTAAATACGCTTGAAACGTCCTTCTTGGGCGCAGACATTTTGTACAGTCACATGATTACTTTCCATGACCTTTGACCGAATATAGTTCTTTATTTACATAGTATTCATACGCGTTATGCACAATACCATATTATTTAATTTTACGTACATTTACGAAGGTAGAATCTGACTTATCTAAATAATTATGTGTTTTTATCATTAAACGAGAAAAATGTTTGATATTTGCGAACGCAGTTACTAAATCGATAACACGCTGGAACTATTTCTCCTGCGTACAATCAATAAAAGGTGTCGTTAGGCCACTTCATTGACATGAATGCTGCTCTCCTCGCTAGCACGTTAGTTTATTTATTTTCCTTTGGCTGTCACTTTGTGTATGTGATACCTGCCTGCTCTAATTTTATCCAGATCCCTTGCTAGACTCCCAGGTATGTTATTCACTTTTCCATTGTAGCTTGTCACCTTTCACTTTTAACTTTCTTTTTATTTTCCATTATCATTTTTCACGCATTTTCCCAGCCAGTTACTTGGTCTTGGTGGTGCCGATCAGTGTGATTCCCGTTTATCGTACATGACTGAATTGGCACCTATTTCTGTTCATAGCTTTCTTTTACATCACTATGTATTTCATTTTCACTCGTAAATAAAATCGTTTGTAACTTTGATTATTCAAAAAACAAAAGAAAAAAAAAAGAATTATTATTTTTATGCAATGTCTCTAATATCTGAATAGATAGCTAACATTTGCAGCAGGAACATTTAAAAACAATTTTTTTTTTAAATGGTTCTGTTGATTTATGTAGTAGGAAAAAACTAGATCTAATCAGAGAAGCTTTAATTATGAGTTGACAATCTAAAACATTCGGTAGTGTCGCTGCCAAGTCAAGCGATGCTTATTATTTCTTTAAATTATGTTTGCAAAATCACAATTTAGGTATATTCAGTAAATATTAGAAAGTGGTTACCAGTGTGTCAGATTTTTGCATTTTTTTCTAATTTACAGCAATCTCTTGTTCAAAATTATTTGTGGTTTATTTATACATTACTAGACTCATTTTCAAAAATTGGATTTTGATAGTTGTTTATTTCTGCATTAGACTAAGTCACTTCCATTTCAAATCATTTTCTCCTTGCATTTTATTATTTAATGAGTATCTTATCTCATAATCAAAGCTATTCTCTTAAATAGATATGCATGCATGACAATATATATATAACTTCAGCAATGGTGTCATTAATGTTTAGCTTTTCCTCTCCATCCATTCACCTGTCGATTATTTAGTAACTTTCCAACCCAAAAATATCCTGTGCTTATTCAATTGTTGGGGATTTGACCCTAAGAGTCCACACCCTAGTATTTTCCTATATTTCCCAATATTTATATTTCCGTCGTTATTAATTTGTCCCCAACTCACACCCTTCCACACCTAGTATACACCTTCCTCCTTGTAACCTACCCGCGAGCAAAGGAGAGAACATGTAAAACAAAACAAAAAGAAGAAAATAAATATACATAAAAGTGGAAAATACAAGAAGATGTGGCGGAATTTGTCAAATCGAAGAAAAATCGCGGAAGCAGATGAAATTTATAAAGAAGAGGAATTGTGCGGATCAGGGTGATGCTCAATGTATGGTGGAAATGGTCTTCACAATCTACTGTAGTTTATTTTAACATGGAGATAAAGACGACCTTGACTCAGATTTCAGGTTGCTGTTAAGAAAGTGCGAGACCTGGATTAATTAACCATTTGTTACAAAGTATTCTGGAGGGAATCAGGTAAACAAGTTTTGTTGTTAAATTTGTGTAAAACATTTCTGTGACTGGTTCTGAATGCTTGATAATCATACAAGCTAAGGTGACAATGAACAAAAATTGGGACTGTCTCCAGTGTCCGCAGTGTAATTGATATTGTGAGTATCAATGTGGATATCTTAAACTTTGAAGAACACTTGGTAAGAAATATAATACCATGAACGAGTAGAACATTAAAAAAGAATGAGTCTTTTAGGTATATTTGATACATAAAGGGTTGATTCATGTTGTTAAAAGTAAATTGTGCAACATTATATTGTATGTAATTTAGCACTGTATTTGCATCATGCTTAAATCAACTGATTGAACGGAAGATATATACTGAAGCGCAAAAAGAAACGCAATCGGGAGAAGTTTCTCTTTGACAAACTTAGCCATTTCTGTACTGTATTTAACGTAAAAAGTTGCATCCCAAATTTGCTCACATACTTTAGCCAAACGTGTACTCTGTCAATAATGAAACTTTGAAGGAATACTATTTGCTGTTTTTTTTCGAAAGGAAAGGTCTTACGTAGCCATGTACCATTCGATTAACAGCAGCATATTATAGTAATGTACATACAATATATAGCGAACATTCCCCGAGTTGCGTTTCTTTTTTGCTTCAGTATATATAATTATGATTGTCATAGAAGTAAGATTTAACCGAAGTGCATGTTTATTTCTGAAGATGTTTTCACAATTTTCATGGCATATTTCTGACAAAATCCAAAATGTATACTTGAATTTAATCGTAAATTAACATATCATATTATATTTCTTCGGTTTGGAAAAATCTCGGCGAACGGACAAACCTTATATAATACTCCTACTCAGCATTGGTAGCAATCTTAATAAACAGAACTTTGCAGTTGATGTGTACAATTCATATTACAGTAAATGTAATTTACATGTAATTTAAAACAAAGTTTGACATGGTTCAGTAATTAAGTGCCCTGTTCCGGTCACCCAGGAGCCTACTGGAGTATAATAATAATTATATATCATATAAAATATATAATTATATCTACATGTATTTTGCTGAAATGGATTTTTGCCTTGGTAAAACATCCACTGTTTTCCCACTCAGTGAACTAATATTTTATGATAAATGTGCTTGTAATCTAAGATGTGTGTATAGTTTCATATTTGCCTCTCTGTAATTGTAGAGCAATTTAAGATAAGAGGAGAATTTTATCTATGATATGTGGGAACTATTATTTTATCTTTTTTCCTCCAAGGAATCGGCAAAGATCATTGCTCAACATAAGCTTTCTGATTCTGTGAGATTGCTGGCACAGATGGTTGTGGTTTCATTGTTCAGGCTTCTCGCACTAGCCAAACTAAGCAAATATACTGTGTTGATTGGTATTTTGCTGGAATTTTACCTTGTTAAATACTAACAAGGGTATTTTCAGATAGAGGACCCTTTTGGTATAAACACAAAGAAGCAGAACTTTGGTATATGACTTTCCCCCCAATCATTCACAAAAAAAGCATCTACACTGTCCGTATCGAGATGTGGTACATCCTTTCCGGAACACGGTACGTCCATTCAAGATGGCGGAAAGTGAACCTGTCGAATTGTATGTTGTGCATTTAATGCTCTATCATCTATTTTCCGCTAGTTACAACCCTTTCTGTTGTTGCCCCTTGAGCAAAATAGCCCAGTCTGTCCATAGCCTATAATTGCTGCTTTGGTTTTATTGCAACAATGACAATTTGGAGCCTTACTTTGACTGTATGACAACAGCAAGAGAGAGGACACATGTCCAGGCTTTTCCTTAGCTTAGAAAGTACCGGTATATGCTATGGACAGGCTGGGCTATTTTGCTCAAGGGGCAGCAATATATAGGGTTGTTACTATTGTAATATACATGATGGAGCGTTAAATGCGTGACATAACTTTTGACAGGTTCACTCAACTTCACTGTCCGCCATCTTGAATGGATGTACAGTGTTCCAGAAAGGACGTACCGCATCTTGATATGGACGGTGATCTAAACATGGTCTTTAGGACCAACAAACAATTTATAAGTTAAAATATACTTGCACAACTTTACAAGTCCTGGCCATTATGGTCGGCAGTTGAATTCACATGTATTCAATACTTCATGCAGTCCTGTATAAATGTCACAAATCTTTGCAGGGTTTTACATGCTCAGGAGAAAATCTGTGGTTGAGAGGGTAAAGATACGGCATTTGAAACTTTCTTGCCTCTCACCGCTGCATGTTGGAATCCCACTGGGAGCTCAAATTGTAAGTGAGAAAGGATCGATTCTTACGGATGGTGGAGATATACAGTACTGGTTCTACCCAGGATGAAGTGGATATATCAGCAGTTTTTGTCAAAATCCTGCAAAAAATTGACCCGGTTTCAAGATTTCAGTTAACTAGTATTGTTGAATCTGTTTCTTTGACATAACACTCTTCAAATGCTTAAAATAATTCATTTTAAACAGTCTATTAAATCATTTTAGAATTATTTTATGTTTAGAATTTTATGATTCTTAGTTTCAAGAAACTCATTACTCATTGAGTGATAGAATCTGTTTCTCACAGCAATTAAAAGGCTCATTCAGTTCTGAGAACACACTTAGTTGCATCATAGTAGCATGATGTGATGTCATAATACCAGGGTGTGATGTCATAATACCAGAAAGTGATGTCATGATAGAAACAACCAAATGAAAATATGAATGAAGCATTCTGATTGGTTCAGTGATAAAAATTGGACCAATGAAACCAGTTAATTTAAAGCTCATTACATTCTCAGAACACACTGAGGTTTTACTGGACATTGAGTAATGAGGTTCTTGAAACCGAGAAACACAAAATTCTAATAATAAAATAATTCTAAAATGATTTAATAGACTGTTTTTAATGAATATAATTTCATTTCAAGTATACAAAAGAAAGTGGAGTTGGAGAGTGGTATTTCATCCATAATACAAAGGAAGTTATTTCTGACAAAGTTGGAAGCATTATCTGCAACAGGCTTCAGGTTTTATACAATCCAATCCAATTTCCAGAATTAATTAATGCCAGCTGCCAAACAGAAAGCAACCAGAGCATAGAAAGTACATTATACACCCACTACTGGTATTTTTTAGGCAAAAATCTTATAACTGACAAAAGTTCCAGGTTCGTATAATTATATAGTTGCTATATGTTTCTTCTAATTGGTTATAGTTATAAATCGAATCAATTAAATTGAGAGTCAGTGTGTTTGAGATAATTCTGAACTGTAGTTAGGCTGATGGGGTCATTGTCTTACCGGGTACTACAAAAAGGCACCCTGGGTACATTTATGTATACAGAAAGGTACTCGAAAATCATCGAAAACCTGAAAGGCCCCCAATTATACATAAATGTACCCGAGACAAAATACAATGTTGTAAAACGCAGCCGTAACGCATACTGTTACTTCAAGCAAACGAAACTCTTTGTTTACAAAGTTTAATTGATTCACTTTTTAAAAGTCGCTCGCTGTTGCCTCTGCCTTAAAGGAATGCAGTTGGTCTAAATATTTGACCAACTCTTCTTGACAAGCTGCATATTTGTTTACTTTTTTCTCGGGGTTTGATGATTTACAACTTCCGGTTTTACGACAATACATTCTGTATTTTATTACTAACTATGGCAGCCTAAATATGTTTTTAAGAACAATAGCGCAATAGTTAATGATAAACAATATTGTTTAAGTAGTTGTTTTATCAAGTTCTAAATTGTTTTAATTCCGCCAATGAGATCTTGTTTGTCAAAGATTTTCGGGTACGTTTCTGTATACATAAATGTACCCCGGGTACCTTGCTGTAGTACCCGATACGACAATGACCCCATCAGCTGTAGTTAGTATCAGAGTGAAAATATTTGTTTAAAAGCATAATAAGCTGCCATGGGACGGTGGTGCTTGGCTTCGTTTTGTTGTCTCGAAGGTTAATTTTCCTGAATATTTAGAAAATTGTAAAGAGGTCTTCATTGTCATGTACAGATAATTTATATGTCTGTGGTATAGACAAGCCCTAGACATTGATAAAACATAGTTTTCTGAATATGTTGTGTTTTAAAACGTTAATGCAAAATGCTAAGTTGTAGTAAGTAGTTATCCCGCCAACAATAGCCAAATTGTACAACATACGTACAGTGTTTCTAAACCTACTGATGACAAGGTATATATATAACTTGCATATTTTCTCTATAGACACAATATAAATGGCTTTAACCAGCCGGACCAAACCCCAAACTGGAGTGTCAAATTAAGAATTACCAACTAATAATTGATTTTACACATATTCAGTTAAGGTTATTTAAAGAACCCGTTAATAAACCTATACTTTTAATCAGCAAATATAAATTATTATATGACCTGAACACCTGGACAGAATTTTGATAAACGTTTTTTTTTTGTAGTGTATTTTTGTCGTTATTTGGCGGGTTAGAATTTGAGTGTACATTTTACATTTTACAAAACATTCTGATGTGCTTTTTCCAGAAGACTGAATAAAGTTTCAGGAAAGAAAATGAAATGGAATGCACCATATACTTTTGACACCCTCTGGTATCTAACTGGATCAGTTCTCACACATGATCTAATCAGTAGATAGTGGGAGCTTCTTTCTGCTTTGGCCTTCTGATACTGTAGGAATGTCGGTTGTATAAGCATAATTGTAGTGTTACTGTATGATTGTGTTTCTGTTCAAAAGGTGAGATTTCGTGTAAACTGCACATTCCTCGGGGATCGTTTGCTTTCCTTTCGACTTCTTTGTTGGAATTGAATTGTTGTTTAATAGTTGCATATTTCCTTCTTTCGATCTGAGGGGAAGGATCCAAAAGGCGTGTCCTACTCTTACTAGCAAATAGATTTCTATGGTTCTTGAACATGCCCAGCGGATAGACCCCTATATGCAGGGCTCGGACTGGTTTATGTCCCCATCCAATAAATGGGGCTACAATTTAAACATAGCAAATCAAAATGTTCTATTTATTTTGTCAGCAAGCAAGGGATGGCGTTGTGAAAAGTCAAGTCACATTTGAGAAGTCCATTTAATGCCCACATACATTGGCGCACAAATTGATGCTGCAATCTGTCTGAAAGCCTAGCTAACTTACATTTGTACATTGATAGCTTTTATTAATGCACCTCACCTGATTGAACCATAGACATTTGTAGCAGCTTTGATATTAAATGGTCTTATATTTTTTTTATGCACCATACAGTTAACAATTATATAAGTATATGCACCTACAAACAGTTAACATGAAAAGGGTTTTTCTATTAGGCACCTTTGATACAAATTTAGAAATAATTGATTTGCAGTTTTTACTTTCATTGTACAGATGTGAGCGCTTTTAGCATTTACGTCTAAGTTTGATAATACTGATAACATCCTCAACCTCTTTGATGTGAACATTTGGTTGTAATATGCTAATATGATGTTAAATTGATTCCAATTGATTTCATTTCTTCTCAAACTAATTTCCCAAGCACGTGGAGTACATAATCAATATTTGTTATGCGATCGAGGTTTACATATTCTCATGAAGTGAGAGGTAAAACTTGCTTTTTCAGTCTTTAAAGGGATGACATATCTGAAAGAATTATGGTTGTCTGTCCTAATTTTATACTCTTACATGCTTCATTTTCATAATGCACAAGAACGTTTGCAATAAATTGTGATACATGGTTGTTACCTTCGGTTTAATTATTGTAGGTGTAAACTTTCAGTCTGGAAAGCATGAAGACTCAGCAATTTGTTTTTTCTAAATGATAAAATAATGCAAAATAATTGATAAAGGGTGCAAATTGCTATCACTTGTGATAGATTTCAATACAACTGTACTTCTTTCACAAAATAACAACTTTTCTTAGCTCTAAAACATCATATTAATTAATATTAATGATGATATAACAAACGCATGCAGTCCGCGAGTTTTCCTGGCGAAACTATTCTCATAAAAAAAACATTCAGACAAAACGTGAGGCCCTATTTAGCGTATTTGCATGTTTAATATGAAACTTGTTTAATATGAGACTTAAGTGACACCCTGATTCTCCTTCTAATTCTCCTTAATTAGGTGCCTTCAAAACATGGATTTTATTCTTTTTGTGTCGTCTGTAAAGCATGGCATGACACTCAATTCTTGTGGATTGTCTTGGCCACTCCGCACCGTCTCTGTCTGTTTTCCTGTGATTATCAACCTCAGAATTATTTAATTAGAGTCATCATCTGTGTTCAAAAGATTTATTTTTTGGCCACCAAAATGAACATTTCCTGTAAATTTTTAACAGTTTCACTTCTTCATCAAATTTTGCATATATCTGCACTTAATGAGATTAGTTTTGGATGTCAGGAACATAGTCTGGGTTAAGTTGTACATTCTAGGACAAGGCCCCAGCAAGTGACATGCACCAATATTGTAGGTGTTATTAGATTCAATTGAGATCCCATACTATATCTATGTTCTGTGACTTTGGTTTGATTAAACAGTTATATTGTGGATGATGCCCTTGAGGTTTGTAATCTGGAGTTGGAAATAGTTACAGCAAACACACTTACGTCCCTTAGGATCCATCTGGCTGGCAGTATTTTATTAGAACAATTTATATTTCATAGGTTTCACACACACATAAATATATTCCATGGTATTGGCAAAACTATTCTCATAAACAAAACAATCAGACAGAACATGAGGCCCTATTTAGTGCATTTGCATGTTCAATATGAAACTTAAGTGACACCCTGATACTTCTTCTAATTCTCCTTAATTAGGTGCCTTCAAAACATGGATTTTGTTCTTTTTGTGTCGTCTGCAAAGCAATGGCATGACACTCAAGTCTTGTGGATTGCCTTGGCCATTCTGCACCCGTCTTTGTCTGTTTTCTTGCTATTATCAACCTCACAATTATTGTCAGAGTCATCATCTGTGTTCAAACGATTTGTGTTTTGGCCACGAAAAATGAACATTGCCTGTAAATTTTTAACAGTTTCATTTCTTCATCCGATTAGTTCTGTGATGTCAGGATCATAGTCTGGATTCAGTTGTACTTTCTAGGACAAGGCACCAGCAAGCGACACAAACGCACCAATTATTATTATTAGATTCAATTGAAATCCCATTTTATGATTATGTTCTGTGACTCTGGTTTGATTAAACAGGTACCGTATAATCCCTAATAAACATTTTTGAAAAGGGGTGTGTTTATTTTTAGACCAAAAATACATAATTTAACTGTTAAATCAGACATTATTTTTAAAGTGATTTTCTTTATCAAGAAAACCAAAATCAGCATGTCAATCAATTAATGCACGGATTTTAAGTTTTCTAGTGATTTTGTGTGTTCCATTGTGAATGAAACAGATTAACTTGCATCTTTTTGTAAGTTGTAAAAAAAAGTTACATTGTGGAAGATGCCCTCGAGCTTTGTAATCTGGAATTGGAAATAGTTACAGCAAACACTATTAGGTCCCTTAGGATCCAGTGATCTGGCTGACAGTATTTTATTAGAACAATTTATGTTTCATAGGTTTCACACATACATATAAATATATTCCACCGCATTGATCAAGGTGCTTTAAGAGTCTTGTTTAATTTTCGTTGAACTGCATTAAATGAAACACAATCACTCAGTTTAAATATTGTGGCTTAACAGAATTACGGTGTTTTGACAGGCACAGTTTGTTTGCCTGTCACTTAATAAAGCGGTTTCTTGTCATTGATTAAATTCACCAAGATATGGGGATGATATATGATATGGAGTTTATTGATTTTTATATCATCATTATGAAGTTGATATCATATCATTTTATACCTGCGCAACATCATTAATTCCAGAGAATAAAGAAGTTCTGATCGACAGTTAATCGTCCCGGACAGTTAATTGTCTCGGAGATTTTTCTGAAGTATAAACTGGTCCGACCTCCGATGCAGGTGACAAGGGGCTTAATCAATAGATTGGTTCTCAGTTTCCTGTTGATGAAGATTGAGTATTTACTAATTATTCAGTGGATTCCCTATATTCCGGATTGTAAAGCGATAATAAAATCACTGTTATTCATGTTAGCCAATGAATAGTCCAATGGATAGGCCAATGGATATTAAACATTGAACCAGACCGTGTATCACACCTGAAAAATGGGCAAGAAAACACCTGCTAAAACTTTTTATTAGCAGAATATTGTAACAGTATTGAATAATAAAGTTTTTATTATACCAAAATGATTATAGACATTGCCAATCACATCTTATTGATATGACAAATTAATAACAGATTGGTAGAATAACAATTGATTGTACTAGACAGGGCTTTTTTAACCTATTTAAGTGAGGCCGAAATTTGACCTCTTCTTAATTGCAAAAAACTCTATATTTTCCCAATTTTGGGTAAACAAATTCCCTTTCCAGATTTTATTTTTTTTAGAAAGACTTTCCATTGCTTGTATGTTAAAATCATTTCTTAATTCAATACTTGATTGATATTATACCTAAAACATACATTTTAATAAAAGTTTTCTCTTAAAAAAGCATTGACCTAACACGCTATTTTTTTTCCCAATTTTGACAATCTCATGCTTTCCCCCAAAAATCTGCAGGCCTTGATCTTTTCCTAGAAAAAAGCCCTGGTAGAAACATTGTGGTCTCCTGATGCCATCGTGGAGCATTACATTCATGAGATCTTGAGCAAATCAAAAAACAAATTGTGTAATAAACCTGTATCACGTCCTCTATGCTTTAATACTGAGTGTTTTTTCTTCAAATTATTATTGACCTTCCAAAAAACGCTTTTCAAACGCCCCTTTTCAAAGATTAGTTTTATTAATAAAACCCCCCACTAAGTTCCTAATAAATAACTTACAAGCAAATTAAGCCTGCTAACTAAAGCCGAGGACGTGAGCTCGTATACTCAAAATACTACAGTAATAATTATTAAACTATGGTCAAACTGACATAACTTGAATATTTAAAGCAAAAATGTAATCAGGGTAGATTGTGTTTAATTTTTTAATGTCTAAATTCAAGCGAAATAAATTGTTAAAATAATATTGCAAACAGGTTTGTTGTAAACGATATCAGTCTAAATTTAGGCCGTAATCCTTATTTGTCACTACTGGATTATTGTTTTGGGCAAATCCGATTGACCTGTAAAAAATATAAATACAAAGACAGGAACTCTGTTATATAAAATTGGTTTGTAATACCCCGGGTCATCGGTCAACTGTAATAACAATGTGTATAGCAAGGACAGGTCAAATAGCTTTCACTGAATACCTTAATGGACTTCTAAGGAGTGTTTTCACATGTTTATAGCTAATATGGTTGAGATCCGAGGAATTGAATTAAAACAAGAAAATGGTAGTAATTTTAGCTTAGGCATGACTGGGACTCCATGGTATAAGATATTTTAATATTTTATTCCATTAACTCCATTAAGTGTATCTAAGTGCCAGCAATATACCCAAGGCCAAATAAAATTATATGTGTGGTTCCTATTACATGGTAAAAAATTAGGGTAGGTAGGTAGGGAAAATATTTTATATTTTCTGAAAATATTTGCATTGTTTTTTCACTCAATACTCTTAAAACCTTGACTATGCATTTGTTGATATCAGGTTGATACCGCCCATATAAATTTATTTGGCCCAATGAATAAAGAATTAGATCGAGACTAACAACAACAACATGCATTGTGTGTTAATTAAACAAGAGCACTGCCTTGCGGGGTATATACATGTACGCCTGTCATTGGCAAAGTTAAGTTCCAGGTTAAACCTTTTTCAAAGGGAAATAATCCAAAAAGTATGAATCAGAGTTATGGGCCTTTATAACATGTATTCATTATGTTGATCATGCTGAAGATGTGTGCAAAGTTTCATTGTTGTACACCTAACACTTTGAAAGTTATTAGCCACAATCACTTGTAAAACTAAAAGGCAAGATTAAGTTCCAGGTTAAACCTTTTTTTCTGAGGGGAATAATTACAGAGAGTTATTGACCTTTATCAGATGTATTTATTGGCTGAAGATGCTTACAGTTTCATTGGTGTAGACTTTGTATATTCTTTGAAATTTGTTAGCCACAATCAGTTGTTAGGTAAAAGTTAACGGATGGATAGACACCGTCATGATATGATACGTCCCTTTGGGCGTTTAGTAAACCTTTCCCTAAAATAATTTTTTATTTGCCTATTTTTGACTTTATTGTTAGGGAATTCCTTTTGATGGGATGTAGTTTTGTTTACACTGTCTTGTCTATTTGGGCGCTGAAGACAGGATAATAGCGAGGATTGTGCGCATTTAAAATCGATTCAAGCTAACCAGTAGACCTTATTGCCTACTGACCGTTACAAGTCGGTAACCCTGTCTTCACCACCCTTTCTGTTGTTTTTTGTCTCTTTCATTGTATTATCAAGTCCTTGTTTGCAGTACAGTGTGGACCAATGTTATAAGATAGATACACAAGAAACTAAATCCTGAAGTTACATCAATGACGTGGCCTTTGTCAGTGTATATAATAACTGTCATAGTTATAGCTCATGTCTATTAACTTGGAGAAATAAATAAACTCATTCAACAATAAATGTCACGCATTTGTTTTATGCAGTTTATCTCTCCATTTATTGATCAATTCATAAACTGTAATGAAAGAAAAATCAATCGTAAACTTCGTCGTCCACAGTTTTAAATCAATAACTATAACGTCTTGTCTTCGTCGTGTTTTGTATTATATAATAATCAATATGAATTTTCCTGTAAGAGTTCTAAAAGTTCAAAAGATTGGTAACATTAAAACCTTTATGTTTAAATTACAGATACTTTGTTGCGATTTGCGGTCCTTGTATTACATGTCTATAGGAAAAATGTTAAAGTGGTCATAAAATATGAATGCGTCTAAATGGGAGTCATTTTCCGTTTGAATGGGTCACAAGATTAAAATACGATAAGACGCGTGTTGATTATTATCAACTGTCATCGCCAGCTTATTGTCGACTTGAGAGATCTTTTGTGGGACTGTAGAGAAATATGAAGATTGAAATATCAATATTACTCTGTGTGTTGTAATAAAGAGATTCGTCTGCTCTCCCGCCATTAACCAGGCTCTCATAATATACGTTTTGCAAATTTGATTTATAGATTTTTCTTCAAGCTGTATTGCTTTTATACAGTGTGTTTTCATGTAACAAATGATTTCAACTTTTTTTCTATCTCATCTTATTTTATTTTATTGCATACTTTGTTTTACCAATTCTAAATAATAGTTGCTTTTCCTTTTGACTATAGTGAAGGTGATGGCTGATCATTGTGTTACCTTTCCAATTTGACAGAGAGGGCTGGTGTGTCCCAGTGGATAGCATAGTGAACTTGAAACCAAGTTGACAGAGAGGGCTGGTGTGGCCCAGTGGATAGCACAGTGAACTTGAAACCAAGTTGACAGAGAGGGCTGGTGTGTCCCAGTGGATAGCACAGTGAACTTGAAACCAAGTTGACAGAGAGGGCTGGTGTGTCCCAGTGGATAGCACAGTGAACTTGAAACCAAGTTGACAGAGAGGGCTGGTGTGTCCCAGTGGATAGCACAGTGAACTTGAAACCAAGTTGACAGAGAGGGCTGGTGTGTCCCAGTGGATAGCACGGTGAACTTGAAACCAAGTTGACAGAGAGGGCTGGTGTGTCCCAGTGGATAGCACGGTGAACTTGAAACCAAGTTGACAGAGAGGGCTGGTGTGTCCCAGTGGATAGCACGGTGAACTTGAAACCAAGTTGACAGAGAGGGCTGGTGTGTCCCAGTGGATAGCACGGTGAACTTGAAACCAAGTTGACAGAGGGCTGGTGTGTCCCAGTGGATAGCACGGTGAACTTGAAACCAAGTTGACAGAGGGCTGGTGTGTCCAAGTGGATAGCACGGTGAACTTGAAACCAAGTTGACAGAGGGCTGGTGTGTCCCAGTGGATAGCACGGTGAACTTGAAACCAAGTTGACAGAGGGCTGGTGTGTCCCAGTGGATAGCACGGTTAACTTGAAACCAAGTTGACAGAGGGCTGGTGTGTCCCAGTGGATAGCACGGTGAACTTGAAACCAAGTTGACAGAGAGGGCTGGTGTGTCCCAGTGGATAGCACGGTGAACTTGAAACCAAGTTGACAGAGAGGGCTGGTGTGTCCCAGTGGATAGCACGGTGAACTTGAAACCAAGTTGACAGAGGGCTGGTGTGTCCCAGTGGATAGCACGGTGAACTTGAAACCAAGTTGACAGAGGGCTGGTGTGTCCCAGTGGATAGCACGGTGAACTTGAAACCAAGTTGACAGAGGACTGGTGTGTCCCAGTGGATAGCACGGTGAACTTGAAACCAAGTTGACAGAGAGGGCTGGTGTGTCCCAGTTGATAGCACAGTGAACTTGAAACCAAGTTGACAGAGAGGGCTGGTGTGTCCCAGTGGATAGCACAGTGAACTTGAAACCAAGTTGACAGAGAGGGCTGGTGTGTCCCAGTGGATAGCACAGTGAACTTGAAACCAAGTTGACAGAGAGGGCTGGTGTGTCCCAGTGGATAGCACAGTGAACTTGAAACCAAGTTGACCGAGAGGGCTGGTGTGTCCCAGTGGATAGCACAGTGAACTTGAAACCAAGTTGACAGAGAGGGCTGGCGTGACCTAGTGGATAGCACTATTTTGAAACCGGAGGGCTTGGGTTCAAACCTCGCCGGCACCACTGAGTTTCGTTGTTTTTTCTTTGACAGCATCGTCGGTTCTTCTCTGAAAACACCGTCGGTTCTTCTCTGACAACATCATCGGTTCTTCTCTGACAACACACTATAGCTTTCCCTCTGCCTCGTTTGTCCGATGAGGATATAAAGGTGGTCCCTTGTATCGGAATCGTATCATTAACTTTTCCCTCTTTCTGGGGCGGTTTTAAATAATCTTTAACATTTTGATGACTGTTAAACAACTTTTCATTAGCGTTCACTGCTGACCACTTAAACTTATGTCAGAATTGTGCTTGTGTCTCACCTGTTGTCCTTAGGTTTGTAGTTCCTCGACCTGATCATGCAGTGTTTAATTTTTCTTTTCCGGTCAGTACTTTCTGAGCCGTTTCAGCTAATGTTGTGAAACTTAATGTGTCATTGTACCATCATTAGTGCATGGTATTTTTTGGACAAAACATCATTACTACTCGACTCCTCAACTGCTGGTAATAATATGATGACAGGTCTTCCACAGAAATTATTTAAGGGATAGGGGAAATTAAATGTGAATGTCATGGGGTGGGTGTGGGAGGGAGTTACCCTTTGGGTGACCATATATTTACGGGTCATTATTTATTTAGATGCAATTTTAGTAAACTGTAAATGAAAGTATTTTTGAGAAGTATAGCATACATGGAGCTATTTATAGACAGGTATAATGCATTTTGGAGGTTTATTGATGTTTTTAAGGGATAGGAGTATTAGGACAGAGAGATCAAGGGATAGGGGTTAATTAAAGAGTAGGGGTAAATTAGAGTTTAGAATTAAGGGATAGGGGGAATATGCTCTTAAATGGCGTGTGGAAGACCCTGGATGAAACTTAATGAGTATGCTGTGGGTATGCATATTATCAATCGGTCATGCAATTTGTATGTCCAGTCGAGCAATAGATAATATCGGAATTCGTCTGAATGGGTTTTTGTCGGTTTTCCATGTAGGTATAAACAATGTAGATTAACTTCCCTATTGAAACAAATGTTGCGGAACACTTATCTTCATCGTCTAATTTGAACGTGTCAAAGTTGTTTGTACCTGCATCATGTGACCGTTAAAACCCATGGGAGGCCTATTACATATTAAGTCTGTTAAATAGAATACATACATTCCTTTTAAGGGCCATGTTAACCAATAGTGCCTCCTCGGACCCTCTTGGGCCTCGTCAAGAGGGCCTCTTGTTATTTTTTGAAAAATAAACGATAAAGAAAGATCGAGCGAGTAAACAAACTTGGAAATGCTTTTCTGATTTTTCGCTCATTTTTCATAAGATTGAGTGTACTAGGATCAAATAAGCTGTCTGTCAAACATTCGTTGGTTTACTAGAGAGAGGAGTATTTACACAGTGGGTGTAAATTGTAGGGTGTAATGTTGGTCATGACAAAACGGGCAAAGTTTATTGAATGCAAAATACAGGTTTTGTTGAAAGTAAAATATAATTCAGTTGTATTTTGGGTTGTATTTTAGGTTTCAGGTACATCCTAGGTGTAATCGGAGCGAAACATCTTACAGTAAAACTGATAGAAGATAAGGGTGAAACCGACAAGTGTACAGTAGGTCTGCCTATGGTTTGATAAATAATGTTTCTCCCTAATTATATAAGTATATTACTGCACCTGGTAGGATTTATATTGTATTAAGTTTGATTTTAATGTAAAATTGAATTTGATTATTAATGGTTCTTTAATCCATTAAATCTACATCGAAATGAATAATTACATTTCAACTTTGTTTATCTAAAAGATAAAACTCCTCAGTAAAGTAAATATTGTCTTCAGGTTAAAGTTAAAGAGATGAAACATTTTAAAATTTGTTTTAAAATTCGTAATGTGTCATATATCTGGCTATACTGTCCTCTCTACAAGTTGTTTTATTGGGTTTTTGCTGCTTCCGGCTCAGGCTCCCCTCATCTCCAAAGTTTGTACTAAAGTGACTGACATAAATTTACATTTGCATCTTGGGTGGTACATCTATTTTTTATGCACATATACATGTAGATTTGCACTTGTCCGTCCGTCCGTCTGAGAAACTTGTGTCCCACGAGCCGCCATGACTATTTAACCCACGGTCACAAAACTTTACAGGAATGTCGACCAGTAGGTGAAGTTGCGCACCTAAGTATTTTTTATTTTGGACTAAAACGTGTGTCGCACCCGCTTCCATTAAACCACGGTCACCAGACTTTACAAGAATATTGACCAGCAAGTGAAAATGTGCATCAGTGTTTATGTTCATTATCAAAATGCTATGGCATAGTGACCTAAGTGGGGGCATCCGTGTCCTATGGACACATTTCTAGTTTTCATTTAATATGATATTGTTGACTTGCTTTTTCCATATTCATTTACATCAACCTCAAATTTCAAAAACGTGTTGATGAGCAGTTGCGGAACAGGGTGTCCGGACCCCACCCCTAAATTTTTGATTCTCACTTAATTTTTTTTGAAGGCTAGATCTCCCTAATTTCAATAAAGGCTAGATCTCCCTAATCTCAAATACTGGATCCGCACACATTATGAGCCGTTAAACAACAATACAGTTCTAATACCATTGTCTCCATGGTGTAATCTAGAAACTCTGTCAGGAACGATGGTATTTTCCTGTCCGCAGAATCCATTAGAACAGTTGCTATGGAATTTGGTGGAACAACTGTAGCTACATGGTTTCAACAGACGAAGGCTGTCATTAGTAACTTTTCCATTATTTTTTCTCCTGAGATGTAAAATAACTATGTCTATCCGTGCTCATTAAAGTGTTTTGTGGGAATAATTATCACAGCGTGCACAGTAAATCTTTCATTCTTTGTCTTGGAACTGAAGGCGATGATTGTTAAGGTTACATTTACTGGATAATGGTCTCAGCTAGGAACCTTCTACTTACTGCCCGGCTGCTCATCAGTCATTTCTCCAAAACAACTCTTTCTAACATAAATGGATAGGGCTAAATTTAAGAAAGGACAGTCCATTATACAGTCCATTATACATGCATAGCAGGCTAAGGGTTAAGGTACAACTTGCCCCTTGTGGTAAACTTCATCTAAGACAATTTAGGCAAAATCAATACCTGGGTACATATGATACATCATTATTGCCATTGATTAGAAAGTCATTCACCAAATTTGGTAAAAATGTTTGTACCATAAAGATATCGAAAGAGTTGGACAATGACGCTGGATGTGTGTGTAGCATACCTATAGTCAAGATCATGCAAAATTTATTATTGTGAACCCCCCCCCCCATAGTAATCACACCATTAAATTTTGTTTGTCCGTCCATATAGTAATCACACCGTCTGTTCGATTCTTCGTCCGAAACTATCTTGTTTCAGTCATAAGTTTGAAAGCATTGAAAGGAATGGCATGAAACTTTACAAACCCGTTAATCACGATGAGGAGGTGTGTCACGCGCAATAATCAGGCCTGTACCTTAAAGGTCAAGGTCATACTTGGAGGTTAAAGGTCAAACAACATTTTTTTGGGGCATTTGTCACATACTGTGACATTTCTTGTTTCCAGTTCAACTCGAAACTTGAGGTGTATCCTCGCTTGAACGTGTGTCGTGCACCAAAAATTTTCAAGGTCATGGCACACGTTCAGTTCGATTTTGTGATGTAACGGCTGTCAAATTTTCATTGTTATAGAAGCCACCTTAAGCGGTAGAGCGCCATATGCCTCTCTTAGGCCTCTTGTCCCTAATAATATTACATATTACCAGCAGGTTATCATTCATCCAATGGGAAGAATAATAGCCATAATAAATGTAATAAACTAGAGTGTGCTTTGAATACAGGGCACCTAAGAAACTATTAAACCTGTTAAATAACAGTTATCATGTCTAGAAAGGATTATCACATTATGTAAAAAAAGAAGTTCATAGACTTTTGTAGAATTTCAGGAAGGTTTTCTTGTAAATGGCAGGTATATAGTACTGGTTCTACCAAGGAAAAATGGGGTCATTGAATTAACTGTCGTTTATGGCCGAACATGACCTAACATGTGCTAAAAATGACGTAAAACACCATTCAAACAAACAAATCAAAAACAAAATCTCAAATCTTCATATATATAATATATATACGAAGATTTGAGATTTTTGCACCCTGCGTTTCTTTTTCCTTTCAGTATATATTATATACTGAAAGGAAAAAGAAACGCAGGGTGCGTATTTCCGCTATATATTGCATATACTGCACACTTAATTCCATATATATTCCAAGGAAATCCCAAGATGTTTTGTAAAAAAAAAAAGGTACAGTTAGTTAGAGAAAGGACACAACTGTGATGTTGTAGACGTTTTAATCACAGTACACGTTGTAACAAGAAATTCATAAATGCTGAAGTTCCGCTTTGAAAAATTGAGCCAGTTCAGTACAGTATTTAATGTTAAGTGATTGCAACATTTAAAGCCTAAGTTTGCTCACCTGCTTGAGCCAAATGCGCATTCTGACGATAATGCACCCTGCGTTTCTTTTTCCTTTCAGTATATTTATAAAACCTTAAGCATGCCATTAGCATGTTTTGGTGTATACAGCTGGTTTGAATTGTTTTACTTTTAGAGATGAGACTATTTTTTATCAGGTTTGTATAACTTTTCATGCTGTTATATAACTTCCTGATTATATAACTACAACTCTTTTTTCTGGTTACCAGGTCATTAGGAGAGCTTTTGTGTTTATTGAAGTCTGAGAATGTGCTGCTGGAACAGCTGGGGTCTTAAGGAATATTTTGCAGAAGTTAATTATTAAAGCTTGTAATGAAATAAAAAGGACAGTCGAAATCTTCTTCATCATAATCTCTGAATCATTTCATATTTGTGTTTGTTGTGCCTGACTTAAGAGTAGATTTATGAAAGATTTGTATGGCAGTTGATTTAATTATTTATTCAGGTGGTTAAGTTGTATTTAATGTGTTGACAATGCACTCATTACTGCTCCATCTTGAACATTTCAGGAATATTTGGTTCTGGTTGATTTCCATGATGGAGGATTACTAAGGTAGTGTAAGAGATGCAAGGTTTCGCAAACTCACCCAACCATTTGTATCAGGAAGTCCTTAATTTCCCAAACATTTTGGTCGTTCAAATTATCCTACGTTTATCAATGGAATTGAATTGGTTTTTATAGTCCAACCAACAGCTAGGTTCATAAGGCGATTTTCTAGCTTCCATTGGTGGAGGAAGTCCTCAGGTGCCCCTGGACAATTTTCGTGCACTTGGGTAGAACCACCAACGTTCCTGTTCCAGTAAGCCAGCTGAATAGCTTCCTCACATAAAGATTCCTGGTCCCATGAGGGCTTGAACCCACACCGGTGAAGGACAAGTGATTTCCAGTCAGACTCATTCTAACCATTTGGCCCACAAACTCCACTTTTATTTATTGCAAAACAATGCTTTCGCAAAATATCTCGAGAGAAAATATATTTCAGTTAGAGCAGTCTGCTAAATCATTTTAGAATTTGTCATTTCAAAAAATCAAGAAACTCATTATTCAGTGAGTAATTAGAGCACTTGAAATATATTTTTTATACAAAAAAAAAAATAGACCTCATCGGAAAACAAATTGAGTTACTTGAGGGGGGAAAATGAAGATATTTTAAGTGTTTGCATTATGCATTGATGGCTTTTTGATATATAGCAAATTCTAAACAAAAAATAAGCGCCGAGCTTCAAAACACACCAAACAGTCGTCGGAATGACCTGATTCGTCTCATATAGTGAACAAGTCTTTCTCTGCAAACAATTTTGTCAAAATAGAATTGAAATAAACCACTTTTTATCGGACTTTGACTATTGCATAAGCCCCTCAGTCTTGAGATTTCTCAGATCTGGCGGGCTCGGTGTTTAATTATTCTGAAAAATCTCTCGACTTCGGGGTTTATTCAGCTTCAAAAGCGAGATTTATTTCTTAATTTCCTGACGAGTGCTTCATTAAAACACGATATGGAAATAACTCTGAGAAACGTCTTCCAACTTTTTAACAATCGCTGGTACACAGGTTTGCATTAAGAGACTGTGGTAAGTTTCAAGAATCTACAAGAAAAACACAGCGAAATAGTGAGAATAAGCGTCTAATTGGTGTCCTGATCATTATGTTGACTCGTAATACATCTAAACACAATATATCTACTCTTCTAATGTACAATTCGTCAGAAAAATGAACTTTAAATTTTTTTATTACAAATTGCATCGACTGAACATAGAGTGACGCAATTTGTAATAACTTTAAAAAAATCATAGTTTGGTGTTCGAATCCGAAAGTTGACTTGTAATATATCTCTACATAACTACATGTATATCTATACTTCTAATGTAAAATTCATCAGAAGAATGAACTTTAATTTTTTTTATTACAAATTGCATCGATTAAACATATCAGAGAGACGCAATTTGTAATAACTTTAAAAAATTCATAGTTTGGTGTTCGAATCCGAAAGTTGACTTGTAATATATCTCTACATAACTATATCTGTACTTCTAATGTAAAATTCATCTGAAGAATGAACTTTAAATTTTGTTATTACAGATTGCGTCGGCTGAACATGTCGGAGTGACGCAATTTGTATAACTTTAAAAAATTCATAGTTTCATGTTTGAATCCGGAAGTTGACTTACAATACATCTCAACATAACTATATCTATACGTCTTATGTAATTTTTTTACTTTAAATGTTTTTATTACAAATTACGTTGTTATTATACAGGTATTTGTATTATCTGCGTAGCTTAATTTGTGTAATCCATGCAAATTAAAAGTTTATACCTAACGAGGTATGTTCAGTCAAGTTTAATTAATTTGTAAAAGCATCTGGCGACAACCATTAATCTATACGTGAATGCCAGATAAGACTATTTAAAGCTTTTAAAAGAAGCCATTAAATGTTCATCTTCTCAGCACTCACAGTTGTAAAGGATTCCTGTTTTTTTAAAAAGAGAAATTCAAATGTGCCCTCAGTGCATGAAGAACCACTGAGTTGAAAGCTTCCAGAGAGTCTGCTAATTGGGTGCATGGTGCATGGTGATATGATGTATTGGATAATTTATTACAGAGTATGGATATTTAATGCCATAACCCCATGTCTTGTAATTTTTTAAAAACATACATTTTTATGTAGTCATTCCTTTCTATTAACCCACTTTCCTGGTTGTAAAATGCGAACATTAACTTGTTTGCCTGTGGTGATCCAATTATAATGTACAAACCAAGTAAAATCCAGAGGAATCCTAATGTCAAAATTTTAATGAGGGCAGGGGTAAATTGTGTTGCAGAGCAACCTCATTTATATTGTAAAATGCCTGTAATTCAGTTCAACAACATGATTATGTCATCCACTTTTACTTTTATAAAGTCCTTATTTTACAATAATTGTTTGAGTAAAGGTTGACACTGCTATGGGAAAATAAATTGTTCTCTGACATGAAATGATCTGTTTAAAGGGGTTGTTGCACTATTCTGGAACTAGCTTCATTTAAAAGGGCTTAAAAAAACGTGGAAAAAGCTGAAACAATTATCAAAATATCTTAAAAAATATAGGAGATATGACCTTTTGAAAAAGTGCAAAAAAACTCCAATGGAGGCAGCCATCTTTGAATGATGATGTCATCATGCCTTTTTCCATAAATTTATAAATTGAAAATAGATAATAAATAGTGTTGGAAGCAAATAAATGTTATAAAGTAAAATATTTATACTGTATATGCTCAGGGCTCCAAGAATAGGATAGCCCGACGCCCGGGGCTAGTCCAATCTGAATCCGGGCTAGTCTCTCTTTCAAAAATGGTTGCCCGTCGGGCTAGTCTAAAAAAAATCTCGGTACAATCAAACTTTTCAAACTAAAATCCAACTTCATAGTTGCGTGTAATTGAAACCGTATTTGTCGAAAATTATCTCCCTTCATTAAAGTTCATCAATTTGAAAGTGCGCATTTCATTGGTTGATAACATGATTTAAACCAATCGCATTACAGCTTTCATATTGACATCGAGTGGTCACGCAAATTTGTCACGTTGGACAGAAGAAGAAAGATCACTCGAATATTTACAGTTTGAACGGGGTTTTCGTTTTAATATTCTTATTTTCGATGTATTGCTGTAAAATCTTTTTCTATTTTTAGTTCATGTTTAGCAAGTCTAGTGTATCATAAAAACGCTGAACAACGAACGCTTATTCACAAATGCAAGCTGCTAAATTACACCGGGAACGCGCACCTGTTTTAGATGGTTTAATTTGCGGGACCCGGAATGGCTTTTGACGTGATTTGCGGCGCGATCCTAAAACAGTAAAAGAAAATAATATTGTTTTAGCTATAACAAAAATAAAAGGAAAATAGAAGCTTATTGTTTGATTCTTATCTAATGTGTATTATTAATTAATTATAAATAAAACAAAGAAAAAAAGCAAAATATTCAATATCGACAAAAATTATGTACCGGCAACTATTCATTGGTAATAACAATTTCGGGGCAAGTTAAAAAAAATCAGGGCAAGTGACTTTTTAGTCGGGGCAAGTGGACTTTTGAAATCTACTTGCCCTGGGCTAGTCCCAAATTTTAATTTTCTTGGAGCCCTGATGGTCTTTTTATGATTTACGTATATTTGCAGTGATATTCTTTTATTTAACTGATATTTATCAGTACGTAAAACATGATAAAAAGGCGCGATGACGTCATCAATCCAAGATGGCTACCTCCATTTGAGAATTTTTGCAAATGTTTAAAAGATCATATCTTGTATTTTTAATGATATTTTAATAATTCTTTCAGCATTTTCCATGTTTTTTAAAGCCCTTTTAAATGAAGCTAGTTCCAGAATAGTGCAACAACCCCTTTAAATTTGAAATAAAGTTTTAAACAATCACATCAACTACCCAAGTAATTGCATCTGTCATCGAATGGGTTAAGGTGCTGCATTTGAAACCGTCTGGCCTCTCACCGCTGCGAGTTCGAATCCCACTGGCAGCTCGACTTACAAGTGAGAAAACGTTGATTCTTACAGGTGGCGGGAGGTAAACAGTACTGGTTCTACCCAGGAATAAGTGGATGGTCTATCTCCACCACTAAAAATTGATCGTCTTTCATACATGTAGCATAAAATGGGCTGAAAAATGACGTTAAACACCAAACAAACAAATGCAAAACTACCTGTACCAATGCCTATACTTGTAACTTACCGATAACTGCAATAACTGAACCATATGGATTGTACCTAATCTCCATGGGTCATTAAGGACAACATGGACGTATGGCTTGCTCTCACCAGACATTATGTTGCTTGTCAGTCTGATATCTGTTTAGTTGTGGATGATTTATGATTTACAGCCATCATTTCTCTATAATTGTGTAAGCATGTGATAATGAGGGGAGATGATCTACCTTGACTGTCTTGACTTTAATCATAAAATCAATTAAATGGAACACCTGAATTTCCTCAATACCTAGACAGGCTGGGGTTCTTTCTGTTGTATAGTATTGCAATTTGGTAATCGTTCTTTCTTTGAGCAGATTGAAGGTTGGCATGGCCAGTGAATAGCGCAGTGGACTTGAAATCTGGAGAGCCTGGGTTCAGACCTCACCAGCCCCACTGAATTTCCTTGGTGTTTTCTTGGACAAGGCACTTTTCCCTCGTCCAATGGATGGGGATGTAAACCAGTTGGTCCTCTGTACCCGGGTCTGTTCTCCAACTGGGTGATAAACAACTGTAGGAATGTATTTGATAATAAGAGTAGCGCAAGGTTTTTTTGATTTCTGTGTACCACCCCACCCTGTCTGGGGTGCTTGTAAATAACATATATAGTGTTGATGAGCCGTCATACAACATTCATTTCTTTGGGCAGAGATAGTTACGGGTAAGCATAGATTACTTCATTGTGAAAACTTCCAGTGAGTTCGACCTCTTGTGTGAATATCTGTGTATGATTTACAATTCATATTTGGTAAATTAAGATACTGCTCTTGTGAAGTTATGAAGTTATTTGCCTTCTTAATGCAATCTATATTTATAGGATCGTAAAATTTTATATAATTTACGACATTGTGCCTTGCATTTTGGTATAGTTTGTATGGCTGTTGCTTTATTTATCATCAGAGCATATTTAAATAAATCTTTGTAAAACATTATACAATGTATTGAAAGAAATTTCTGGCCACTGTTTTTTTCTATACTTTAGGAACATAACACATACTGTAACAATTGGGAATTTTAGCGCAAAATTTTCATAATATTGGGAAAAACAGTAAAACATTCATTTAATTACTAATTATATCTTTAATACTGTTTTCAGTACACTAAGGTCAGCAGAGGAATTTAAATAAGGCCAAAAAAAAAAAAAACTGTATTTCCGGTGACCCTATTTTTGAAGGGGCCGACCCTAAAACTTTTTATGAAAAAAATAAATAAATAGTACCGTAATAATAATTTTTAATTTGTTCTGAACAATGATTTATCACAATATATCGAGGTAAACTGACATCACAGAGAAACTTTCAGTTGTATCATCAACTTTTATGGGGTTTATGAGATAAATACATGTAGAATCTCACAATAGCTAGCTCCAAAAAAAAAAAGAAAAAAAGAAAAGCCTACTGACCTACCCTATTTTTGATCAGAGATCAGCAGAGATTATGCCATGGTGCGGCGTCCGTCGTCCGTCTTTGCGTAATTTTTTTTTTGTAGCGACTACTCCTCTGAAACTACTGAATGGATTTTCATGAAACTGTACAGAAATGTTGCCCATGAAGTTTAGTTGATCCTAGCAAAAATTCATGTTGATGTGAAAACAAGTTTGATGTAAAAAACAAGTTTGTAGCAACTACTTCTTGAAAACTATAAGTGATATTGATATGGGACTTTTTCTAAAATGATCAGCATAACATGATGTTGATCCTTGTCAAAAATCGTTTTGATTTGACGTTAAACATGGCTGCCAGTGGCCATCTTTGTTTACATGGAGTTATATAGTAAAGACTTGTAGCGACTACTCCTCTGAAACCACTTGGCGGATTTTCATGAAACTTTACAGGAATGTTGCTCTTAATGTCTAACTGATCCTAGCAAAATTTCAGATCGGCCAGAAATTCAAGATGGCCGCCACAGCTAAAAATAGATTTTTTAAAAAATAAGTTTGTAGCGACTACTTCTTGAAAACTATAAGTGATATTGATATGGGACTTTTTCTAAAATGATCAGCATGACATGATGTTGATCCGAGTCGAACATTATTTTGATTCGACGTTAAACATGACTGCCAGTGGCCATCTTTGATTACATAGAGTTATATAGTTAAAACTTGTAGCGATTACTTCTCTGAAACTACTTGACGGATTTTCATGAAACTTCACACGAATGTTGCTCTTGATGTCTTATTGATCCTAGCAAAATTTCAGGTCGGTCGGAAATTCAAGATGGCCACCATGGCTAAAAATAGATTTTCAAAATACAAGTTTGTAGCGACTACTTCTTGAAAACTATAAGTGATATTGATATGGGACTTTTTCTAAAATGATCAGCATGACATGATGTTGGTCCGTGTCAAAAATCGTTTTGATTCGATGTTAAACATAGCTGTTGGTGGCCATCTTTGTTTACATAGAGTTATATAATGAAAACTTGTAGTGACTACTCCTCTGAAACTAATTGACGGATTTCATGAAACTATTGGGGAAAAAGTATATGTTTTATAGCGAATATAGCCCAATAACGGCTATAAAATGGCCGAAAAGGCTGACCTACAGAGGGCCGCAGTAACCCAGTGGTTTGACTGAATCCAGAGATCAGGGTTTGAGACTCACTGGGTTTCTTTGTGTGTCCTTGGGCAAGACACTTCCCTAAGCCTTGTTTGTAGATAGGGGCATAAACTGGGCAGTCTTGTGTACCCCCTATATAATAAGATCTATCCTCCAAGCAAGTTAAAGAATCAGAAATCTGTTTGCTAGTAAGAGTAGTGCATGCAAGGTTCCCAGATTCCTTTGTAACCTTCGTTTCTTTCTGAGGTGGCTCGAAAATAACCCAAACATGATGAGCTGTTAAAGGGACACACGGCAATCTTAATTTTTTAAAATCTCTCAAGGCGTCTCGTTAGTTTTTCTCTTAACTTGATTTGTTCAATCATTAATATCAATTGTTAGAAAAGTTCAAAGCAAATTGTTTTTTTACAAATTACTAGCTTTTTATAATATTTCACCAATAACACATTTAAAAATTTGGTAAAATAGTGAAGAAAATTATTTAATGCAAGCAGTTTTAAAGGCACAATGATGCAGGATAAGTAAATCGAGGAGCAAATGTTAATGTTTCAGTGAAACTCAAGATTGCCATGTGTCCCTTTAAACAACAATTCAGTTCAATTCTGACCTACGGTTCAAGTATATAGACAGTTGTGTCAAACTTAACCCAATCATAGGTGTTATCTCGAAATACCACAGCACATAGTTACTGCAACTCCTGTTATTGTGTGTGATTTGGCTATGATGCCCACCACGATGTAATAAATTAAATGCACTGGACAATAAATTGTCACATGACAAACTATTATCTGTATTCATGCTTAGTTTAAATCGTAGGTAACTTCCATGCAATAAGGTTGTATCGCCTGCATTGTAACAGTATCCTAGATTTGTCTCTGACCACAGACAGAATATAGGGCAATAATCCCTCCAGGCTAGAACTGATGAGATCATGGACAAATTGAAAATTGCTGAAAATCTTTGAAGATGTGATTGTATTGTAAGATCCCTGTCATGCAGAGGTCAAAGTTGTGATGGTTGGCAAAATAGATTACTTAATGTTTTTTTATTTTTTTTATCAGTGACTCATTTTCACATGGTGCACTTTGTGATTGTGAAAAAATGTCACTCAGTGATAGTAATCTGTGATGTTTGATTGGTGTGTCCAAGATTTTTTCTCAGTAATTCCATGGCCATCCTGCAGTGTCTGGTCCCAGTTTCTTTAAAAATGCTTACAGTATTATTAGTTATTTGGATTCTTGACGGGGGGACATCAGGTCACATTGGCAGCTTAGGTGACGGAGATTGTTAAGAATCAACATAACGAATTTGTCATACTTCAAAGTCGTTACTACTTATATTAAACATTAAACTTTAAACATTTTTTTTTATTTATTCAGTTTCCTCATAATTTGCCTCCATTTCATTATTAACACTTTGGCGTTGATAATATTTATATTATGACGTAAACGTTCTAAACGTTGTCAATTTTTGGCGGACTTTTTTTATTTTATTATCTTTAAATTGGCAAACAACACTATTTTCATATTTATCGTGTTCGGCCATTTCCAAAGGTCCACTCTCATACTCTTTTACTATTATGTGAGACTTTTACCCACAATGGAAAGCGTAGAAAGAAACAATCGATGGTTTCCACAATGAATCGACACTGAATCTCTGCCATTATGTTTTTGTGTATTGAAGGTATGAGGCACCCATGGGGAAATCGTCAAATGTTCACGTCGCGAAACGTCAACATGGACTCATGTCTATGGCACATTGACCAATGAAATCCCGAGAGTTTTCTTTGCAGTATGACAAAAGTATATATTCAACTTAACTGACAATCACATGTTGGTGCACTAGCTTTATTTAGTCTGGTTTATTTAGTCTGGTTTATTCTCCAGGGTTGATATTCTAAAATGTCTTGCTTTGTTCTGATGATATTTTTTATAACTCACTGTTGTCTGCAGACTGCATTATGCCCTAAGTAATAATTTGTTTACTGAACCTTTCGATGTTTGTGTAGTAAATAGATTTCTCAAGGTTGATAACATCAGAAGGAACAATTTTGTTATTTTTTTGTCGGTTACAAAAATAAAGACTAGGTTGTGGAGAAATGTTCCATTATGACATTGTTTGTAGTAGATAATGTTATCTTATAATAATGTTTTTCTACAAAGCTCTTTTTCAGAATAAGATAAATTACTGATTGAAAGCAGGAGAAAGGATATATAGGTGGCAAGATTACGGTGGATTATGGATGTAATTTGGAGAGAAATGGTAGGATTAGTGTGAAGCACTGCACTAATGCAATGTGTTGACTGTGGTCCGCTTTAATACAATGGTATTTCAGTCTAGCAGCTGAGCGTCTCTGCTTTATAAAACCTCCTCTGATGGAAACTCACTGATAGGTGGGGCCATGGTGTAATGGGTAGCACCTCGGTTTAGTAATCCAGGGATTGTGCATTCTATCCCAGCCAAGACTAAATTTGGATTAATGCTCGAAATACTTAAAAAAGAATTTCACACCTGACCAATGCTTCGGATGAGACTAAACCAAGGTCTGCGAGCTAAAATCCCCAGTGCAATATACTGCGAAGATGAGTAAATGCTTATACACACGCTTTGTAAAAAAACTCTCAATTTTAGGAAATGCCATGTTGGTTGCTTCAAATCAGTTTTAGGCAAAAGAAAAGCTGTGTCACTCATCCAGTCACCCGACTGACCTTCTGATTTTGCCCCACTCTGATATGATTTCCCCACCTACAAAAAAACATCATTTTCTAGTTGCTCGAGATATATAACGTTGCTTGTATAAGAAATGGAGTGACGATATAATGTTCAGGAAATATATTCGTAATTAGAAATTAGTCTACAGATTTGAGAAATTAAAAAAAAATCCTTATCGAAGTACTTTGTGTCTTCATCTCAAACCTTATAAACGTTATGTAATCAGATACCGACTCTGGATTTTATTTGCAGGTTATCCCAATTTATTGGCTTCCATCAAGTTACAGCATTTGATATGTTGGCGCTTTTCACAATTGTGCCCTAGGTATATCATTGTTTTAAGAAGAAAATCATGGACCACCTCTTCGAATTCATACTTGCATGATAAACACAAGTTCTTTATTCTTAATCTGCGTCATGTTTTCAAAAGTTCTTGTACTATGTATATATTAGGTATGTGTTCGGACTGTTTTCTTGAAGGTGTATACAGATGGCGGGATGTATACAGTACTGGTACTACCCAGGAAAAATGGGGTGGTTTACCTCTACCACAAAAAAAAAGCTACCGTCATATATGGCCTAACATGTGCTGAAAATGACGTAAAAAAACACCAAATTCGAACTGTAGGTGTAGCGACGGCTGACAAGAAAGTACTTCATGTGTGACTGTTGGGCTTCTGCAATTTCTCTCACTGCAATTTCTCTCACCTCAGTGTTATCGGAGGTTTCATTGGCCTTTTGTGCTGTTGTATGCCCAACATTATGCAATATGAATATAAACAGTATCGCAAAGCATCCAAAAGTAATAAAAATGGTACAAGTAACTTTAAAGAAGCTTGAAGACATACATTTTATTCTCTATTTTTCCAACTTTAAAAAAAAATGGAAAAGTTTCTGTTTTATCTAGGTGGGCGTAGCTGTAGCTTTTCCGTGCTTATCTGAATATCTTGATAATCTATCGAATAATGTTGTAATAATCATTGGCATTTATTTCTTAAGAATTACATACCAGACAGATGGACTACTTAATGCCATGTTGCAATGATGTGTCAAAATAAACCAAAACATCTATTTTAAAAAAGAATGCCACTTACATGTCAGAGATTCAATTTTAGCAGTAAATGCATGTGAACTGATTTTTCTGCCAGATAATTGTATGTACCACTCCATCCTCCATGGAATCCATATTCCCCATTTCTATATCCAGGTTTGATTGATTTGTTTAAATGGAATGATTGACAGTGATTTGATTTCCCCCTTATTTGGCTATTTAGCTAATTTGTAACTGTTCCAGTTTGCCTGTTTGATGGATATCTACAGTCATGTAATGTCTATATTAAATGTATATGCATTACTTTTAAAACCTTTTACATTTAACCCTAATTGTGTATTCTTGTCTGTTGAATGTATATTGATTTATATTTTAAGGAATAATCTCTCGGGTGTTCACCCCATTAGCATTACAATCATATCAGTTAATTTGACAGGAATTGTATATTGGAAATAGGGTTTAAACTGTATTATTTCTTTGGATTTGTGGTGTAATGCATTTGAAACGTGTGCTGGAATACACTTAACCAAATTAAAACAAACATGCGCAAGTGTACATGGTATGCAATGTTTTGTCAATATTGTGATTCACACTGCACTGTGCATAGACAGTTCATCTATTGCAATTCATCTGATTGCCAATTTCAGCTATTAGCATAGGCTTTGATAGATAACATGTGTTTTGACAGTGTGGGGAGTATTACTAAACCTTCCTTTCACAGTCTCTGCCTATCATCAGCTTGTTTGTGATAATCATTTCTGTAGCAGTGTTATACTTCCACTGTGGTCAATTTCCACTTTTTAATCAGGAGCTATTTTTGCTGTCAGTTGCTTTGTATGTTTATGACATGTTTTTGCTGTAATGCATTTTCTATTTATTGCCAATGGCAGACAGGGTATGATGTTTACAATGGTGGATGAAAGCATCTTGTCCCTGATCAATATTACCGCAACCAGTCCGCAACCAGTCCGCAGATTCAGTCCAAGTGTTTGTAATCTTTAATAATGAAGAAATACTGCAACCAGTCCAGAGATTCTCATCAAAGTGTTTGTAATCTTTAATAATAAATTGTAATCTTTAATAATAAAGTTAATTGGGAAGAAAGCAAATTGGATCATTCTGTCTTAGGAGAAGTATGTTTTGTTGCTCTTTTGTTATTACCAGTTTCTTGAATTTCTTGAATTTGTTTAGGAAATTTTCACTATCCATAAAGAATACTTATGAGCCGAAACACGCGAAAATGACCCTTCAGACAAAATTTTGACATTTTATTATTTTTTTTTTTTTTTGATGTTTATGAAACACAGTGATTTTCTCTTTAAAAATCACGTTATTTTATGTTTATATGATTTTATCTCGATTTCAAAATTAAAGATTGTACTCACAGTTAAGTTTGACGTTGACGTCGGCGTGTTGGACGTCGTCTTTGATTAAATAACAACAAAAAAACATAAACAATTACCATTTTCTACAGCATCAACTATTTTTATTAAGAAAACATATTCCCAATGAGATAATAATTAGATAAAACATGGAAGTGGCGAGAAATTTGATTAGTAATTAATTGATTACCGGCCGACGTCATACATTGTTACCTTTTGACGTTGTCTAAACGTCTGAAGGGGTGTTTTCGTGTGTTGCGGCTCATATGGATATAAGAGATTTTGTATGGGAACACTTTGCAGTCCATATACGTCTCACAACACAGTTGTTTTTACATTGCTCTGTATATGTAGTAGGGCCTCTCTGGACCACTGTAAAACTTCCTGAATTTTCTTATTTTTTTTTTATTTTTTTTGAAATGTCCATAATTTGTAGATACCCCAGTTCACTTCCATTTTCATATGCATCACTCAAACTCGAGCACATTCGGGCATATCCAAACCTGTATGAAATCATGAACTTGTCCAATTTGTGTCACCTGGAACAAAGAAATACAGAGAAAATATATGCTCATTTTAAGAAATAAACAAGAACCGAATAACAGTTATTTCTTCTTCAGTGCAAGAATGTCTCTACTGTTGGTCGCAAGGGAGATACAGTTAAGTGAGACTGATACGGTTCATGTGCTTTAAAGAATGGACCTGCATGCGGACAGTCCGAAATAGTGAATTGAATGTTGTTTAACGGCTCATCAACACAGTATAGGTTATTTAGAGCTGCACCAGAGAGAGGGGAAGGATACATAGGAATCCAGGAATCGTGCCTTACTCTTATTATCGAATAGATTCCTATGGTTCTTTAATGTGTTCGAAGGATAGACCGATACATGGGGCCACCCGGTTTACGTCCCCATCCGACGGATGAGGCTAAGGGAAAGTGTCTTGCCCAAGAACACACCGACAAAACTCAGTGGCACCACGGAGGATTGAACCCGGGGCCTTTTACAAATCTGCCACACTACCGACTGCGGCACGCCAGCCTACATTAGAGTGTTTCTAAAATATAAATTAGATTGCTAGTAGATATATCTACCATTTCTTATAGAAAAATTATGAATATAGGCAGTATATACAGTTTAGAATCCTTCATCACACAGCAGAGTGAATACTTAATGTATATTTAAGGTTATGTTTTATCTGGGGATTTTAGATAAGTATCAGGCTGGGGTATATTGACCCAATCTCCATGTTCCATATCTCAAAAAAATAAGTCACCAATAAGGCCTAAAAAAAAATAGGTGTGTGTTTCCGGTTTCCTGACCGACGCTACATTATCACCGCCGACCCTAAATATTTTTAGCGAAAAAAAAAAAAAATTAAAAAAATTACTTTATTTTTTATTTTTTTTATTTTTTTTTATTCAAATGATAATTTTATTAGCCAGAGTTGTTAAGCATCTAATCTGGATTGCAAAGGTTATCAAAAAGTTGCCTTGGTACAAAAATGGCATAACATATGCGAACAATATATATAAAAGAAATATGTAAAAAAACAACTTTTTCCTACAACTTTAATTACCCTAACTTTTTGACAGAGTGAAACCAGAAACACACATTATTTTTTTTTAGGCCTAATGGTATATTTATGATCACACAATAATGCAGCACACTTCAAACCCTGTAGAGTGATATATTCTGGTTGCAGTGTCTCACCACTGCATTCGACTCCCATTGGTTCTAGTTGCAGTGTCTCACCACTGCATTCGACTCCCATTGGTTCTGGTTGCAGTGTCTCACCACTGCATTCGACTCCCATTGGTTCTGGTTGCAGTGTCTCACCACTGCATTCGACTCCCACTGGATGCTCGACTTGTCAAGTGGAAAGTGTGGATTCTTACAAATGGCAGGAGGTATACAGTACTGGTTTTACCCAGAAAAAATGGGGTGGTCTGCCTTTACCACACAAAAAAATGACTGTCATATATGGCCTAACTTGTGCTAAAATGAAGTATAACACCATTCAAATCTAATCGTGTTGCAGTGCTCTGTCAGTTGGCCAAAGAAATGTTTCAACTGTCAGTCTTAACCGGGCGTGGAAGTGGAAACCGAATACCATGGCTTTATTTAGATTGAGAACATGGTCATGGATACATTTCCAGTAATTCACTTCAATTGTTCTATATCTCTATATAATTACCACTTCCAATCATCATGATCAGACATGTGTTGCAAGTAGCAGATGCAAATACTGGGAGTATCATGTGTGATTTGCAGTATTGACAATACTGTTGTTATAAATACATTGTGTAAACCTGATGTAATATGACTTCCATTTACTGTGTTTTCAACAAAGATATTGACTCCCTCCATTATGTCCATCCACATAGCTTTGCCTGCCTTGCTGGCCTAATAGTCCAATGTAATTTCTATAGAGATTGAATGGGAAATTAAGCAAATCATTACCTTAAGTGGAGCACTGTGGTCTAGTGGTAGAGCGTTGGACCCATGATCCAATAGTCGTGGGTTCGATTCCAGCCATTTCCATTTGCGTTGTGTTCCTGAGCTGCATTGCTTAGTACTGGTTCTACCCAGGAAGACATTGAGAGTGATTCATATAAGTTCATAGAGCTTTCGTTACAATCAATGTAAAATAAATAAGTTTAAACCAAATCATTACCTTGAAATTTTAACCAGAAATGAAACATTTATATATATGCACTATGGTTTTTAGCAGGATTAGGTAGCACATGCAGGCTTATAGTGTTGCAGCTAAAATGGAGCAGAGGGCCATTTTAGTAGCCTGTCCAGAAGGAAAGGGTAATTTTCCAACAAGGGGCCTGGTCGTTTTGTAATGATAGTAAAGAGCCAGAAGATCATAATCCAAACATTTTTGGAAAATGACCTCACCATAGGCTGTCTAAGTTTACTGGGCACACCTTGTCCAAATACTTGACAAAAATAGAGGGTCTTTTTCTGAAAGAAGGGGCCATTTTCCTATCCTTTATTTATGGCCCTTTATTTTTTAAGATTGGTCCTTCATTTATATGGCCCCTTTGTTTATGACCCTTTAAACATGGCCCTTTGCAAGATGGCTCCTTGCTCTATTCCGTTTGACCGTCCATTCGTCTGTCCGTCGCGTTTTGACATTTTGATTAAAGTTTTTGATTTAAGTTTTTGTTTTTCTTCATTCCTCAAAAAGCGAAATGTTGGAAAGCTTTGAAACTTGGCACACATGTTCATTATCATTACAAAATATTATTTGACAAGAACCATAACTCATGTCATGTATTTTACCAGAATTACCCCTATTTTTACTTAGATTTTTTCAGTTGAAATGTTGAATTTGCAATCCGTCATTTGCACCACTGTTGGGGCTTCACTTGTCTTCCAGTTTCTACCTCAAAATAGACAAACTACAATGAAGCAAGGTAAACATGAATTACAAACTCATGTAATCCAACCAGGTGTAAAATCCAAAATAGCCTTGCCATAATTTAATTGTGTAAAAGTTATATTTATAGCTTTATTAGGTTGAAGAGATTATTGACATAGGGAGGATCTCTTGATTTTTCTCTCCTTGTTATATGAGATGTAATACCAATCATTGCTCAGGCTTCAAAACCTTTGTTTAGCTCCCCAAAAAGGAATGTTACCGTTGTTTGATTTTTTTTATGTAATTTCCATTTTCTAAACTTGCATTAAAGTCTAAAATCCATAACACAAACTACACTCCTTGAAAACTGTTTAAAAAAATCCATTTTGTCAGCTTCAGTAGATTGACTTACGCATGGGAGCAGTTCCTGTCAATAACTGTCTCCAAGGTGACCTTAAGGCTATTATGGCTCACCTTTCTACTAATATTGTTTACACATATTGATACATTATTTGCTTTTCAACATCCTAATGTTAAAAATGGCTTGGCAGAGATGCAGATATTGATTCTGATATGTAGCAAATCCTGCCTTCTGCCTGGATATCTATTACTAGCTGTTACTTTGGTTTCTGTGAAGTCCTTGTTGAAATTGGATGTTTCATGTTGAAGTGCAATAGCAAATATATCATGTTTGTTAAAGTGTCTATGCATGCTTTCCTCACAGAATAGAATCAAATTGGATTTTATAGTCGCACCAACAGCTAAGGTCATGGCGACTTTCCAGCCTCCATTGGTCGAGGAAGACCCCAGGTAACCATACATGGGTGGGCTCCTGGGTAGAACCATTGGCATTCCGCATTAAAGCCAGCTGGATAGCTTCCTCACAAAACGATTCCTGGTCCCATGAAAGCTCAAACTCTCAGCGGTGAGGGGCAAGTAATTTTCATCACAGAAATAAGTTTTTGAAAAGCATAGAGTACAGCACACAAAGAAGTGTCAGTTGACCTTTTGGCACATTCAAGTTACAATGGATTGACAGCGTTAAACTAGTTTCAGACAGGTCGTACCCATCAGTAACATAATGATTATGCTATTTTTTGCAAACCTATGGAACATATCCTCAGGTTTACCAGAAGTATGGTATTGACATTATAATTGTTATTATATTCTTGCATTTTTGTGTCACTTTTGCAATATGTCATAGATTCTTCATATCATAAACTTTAAAACAGAAGTTGACACCTAATGAAAATAACACAGAGTAATTGTTGTTTGTGAAGGTTACCACCAATAGTAATTGTTGTTTGTGAAGGTTACCACCAATAGTAATTGTTGTTTGTGAAGGTTACCACCAATAGCAATTGTTGTTTGTGAAGGTTACCACCAATAGTAATTGTTGTTTGTGAAGGTTACCACCAATAGTAATTGTTGTTTGTGAAGGTTACCACCAATAGCAATTGTTGTTTGTGAAGGTTACCACCAATAGTAATTGTTGTTTGTGAAGGTTACCACCAATAGTAATTGTTGTTTGTGAAGGTTACCACCAATAGTAATTGTTGTTTGTGAAGGTTACCACCAATAGTAATTGTTGTTTGTGAAGGTTACCACCAATAGCAATTGTTGTTTGTGAAGGTTACCACCAATAGCAATTGTTGTTTGTGAAGGTTACCACCAATAGCAATTGTTGTTTGTGAAGGTTACCACCAATAGCAATTGTTGTTTGTGAAGGTTACCACCAATAGTAATTGTTGTTTGTGAAGGTTACCACCAATAGTAATTGTTGTTTGTGAAGGTTACCACCAATAGTAATTGTTGTTTGTGAAGGTTACCACCAATAGTAATTGTTGTTTGTGAAGGTTACCACCAATAGCAATTGTTGTTTGTGAAGGTTACCACCAATAGCAATTGTTGTTTGTGAAGGTTACCACCAATAGCAATTGTTGTTTGTGAAGGTTACCACCAATAGTAATTGTTGTTTGTGAAGGTTACCACCAATAGCAATTGTTGTTTGTGAAGGTTACCACCAATAGCAATTGTTGTTTGTGAAGGTTACCACCAATAGCAATTGTTGTTTGTGAAGGTTACCACCAATAGTAATTGTTGTTTGTGAAGGTTACCACCAATAGCAATTGTTGTTTGTGAAGGTTACCACCAATAGCAATTGTTGTTTGTGAAGGTTACCACCAATAGCAATTGTTGTTTGTGAAGGTTACCACCAATAGCAATTGTTGTTTGTGAAGGTTACCACCAATAGCAATTGTTGTTTGTGAAGGTTACCACCAATAGCAATTGTTGTTTGTGAAGGTTACCACCAATAGCAATTGTTGTTTGTGAAGGTTACCACCAATAGTAATTTTTATAATGCTGTCTCGAATTGAACTCATATATTTTATTTCCTTGGTCAAAATAATTTAAAAATCTTGAATTATTTATCAAGCACCGAAATTTTAAGCATCTCACTTTATAAATCCAGTTAAACCTGCTTGCATATAATTAAATAAACGGTAATACAATTGGGGAGTTTTAATATTTGTTCGCTATTCTTTCTTAACATTAGCTTTAAAGTCCCTATCCCGCCATCAACAGGCAGGGGAGTTCCTGGGGCTAATTTAGGTATACGCATCATCGAGTTTTGGATTCACAAATGTGCCTAACCCCCCTATACCTTCAGTTTTTATTAGCTCGACTGATCAGAGATCAGCAGAGCTTATGCCGTGGTGCGGCGTCCGTCGTCCGTCCGTCTGTCCATCTGTTCGTAAACTTTTATTTGTAGCAACAACTCCTCTGAAACTACTGGATGGATATTCATGAAACTTTACAGAAATGTTGCCCATAAAGTCTAGTTGATCCTAGCAAAAATTCATGTTGATGTGAAATCCAAGATGGCCGCCAAAGCTAAAAACAGAGTTTTAAAATACAAGTTTGTAGCCACTACTTCTTGAAAGCTATAAGTGATATTGATATAGGACTTTTTCTAAAATGATCAGCATGACATGATGTTGATCCTTGTCAAAAATCGTTTTGATTCAACGTTAAACATGGCTGCCAGCGGCCATCTTTGTTTACATAGAGTTATATAGTAAAAACTTGTAGGGACTACTCCTCTGAAACTACTTGGCGGATTGTCATGAAACTTTACAGGAATGTTGCTCTTGATGTCTAATTGATCCTAGCAAAATGTCAGATCTGCCAGAAATTCAAGATGGCCGTCACAGCTAAAAATAGATTTTTAAAAAATAAGTTTGTAGCGACTACTTCTTGAAAACTATAGGTGATATTGATATGGGACTTTTTCTAAAATGATCAGCATGACATGATGTTGATCCTTGAGGAAAATTATTTTGATTCAACGTTAAACATGGCTGCCAGTGGCCATCTTTGGTTACATAGAGTTATATAGTAAAAACTTGTAGCGACTACTTCTCTGAAACAACTTGACAGATGTTCATGAAACTTCACAGGAATGTTGCTCTTGATGTTAAGTTGATCCTAGAAAAATTTCAGGTCGGCCAGAAATTCAAGATGGCCGCCACAGCTAAAAATAGATTTAAAATAAATAAGTTTGTAGCGACTACTTCTTCAAAACTATAAGAGATATTGATATGGGACTTTTTCTAAAATGATCAGTATGACATGATGTTGGTCCTTGTCGAAAATCGTTTTGATTTGACGTTAAACATTGCTGCCAGTGGCCATCTTTGTTTACATAGAGTTATATAATGAAAACTTGTAGCGACTACTCCTCTGAAACTACTTGACGGATTTTCATGAAACTTCACAGGAATGTTGCTCTTAATGTCTAATTGATCCTAGCAAAATTTCAGGTCGGCCGGAAATTCAAGATGGCCACCACGGTTAAAAATAGATTTTCAAAAAACAAGTCTGTAGCGACTACTTCCTGAAATCAAAATCAATCAGTAGAGCTTCAAGGTCATTGACCTCTTGTTGCATTTTTCGCATTTTTAGCCTTTTTTATTTGTTTGCTTCTTTAATAGCCTGTACGCACGTGCGTCAGTGCGTATGCCCAGGTACGCCCCTGACAGGCACATTTTACAACAGATATTGTACACTATTTCTAAATTTACTGCGGACAAGGTACATAATATGCATAACTTACATATTTTGAGAATCCAAACTCATGGCGTGTGCTCATCATTACGTGGTCCCGCCATAATTCCATTAAGCGATGGGAAAGCATATATAAGCAGATGTATAACGGATATTTCGACAAAAAAATAAAAACATTTTTACTGAAAAAATGCGATAACCTGTTAAAAATTACCTATTAAATGTTTTAATTTTACAATATGCAAACTTTTTAAGCCGAAATTAAGATTTTATTTCATACCCCAGCCAACCCCGTTTTCGCTTCTTGGAGAAGGGGTTGGATGGGGGTATGAAAGTTAATAATCAAACCAGGTAATGTTGACAAATGTTCCTGGCCTGCAACAACTAGTTACTTAGAACTATTCACATAATTTATAAATAATGAAAACATGCAAGTAAGGCCATTATAAAAAAATTGCTAGATTCTCATCCAAATTTTTGTTAAAATAGGGGCGAGTGTGGAATTTTTATTTTATTTTTTTTTCGACCGACAATCACTTTAATTTCTCGCCCTCGATCGATACTAGTATCATCTCTAAACTATTTCAAAATATAGTGTTTATTAAGATACTCTTGCTAACAGAACACTACAAGTTTGATTTTTTTTTTTAATAATTGCAGTGTCTCTCTTAAAAGCATCAACATATTTGTGAGTGGATTCCTTGAAGCTTTAATTATGTTGATATAATTATGCAGAGAAGTTAATCATCGGAAGAGAGCTCACTGGTTATCTTGGTATCATAGAACCAATTTCACAGACCTTTTTTTGAGATAAACACCTATTGATGTATGTTTTTCTAATCATATGTTTCCAGCTTGGGCGATGTTATGGTTTGTAAGTTAGTGCTACATGAAATGTGCAGCAGACTGATAGAAAGGTGATTGCCTATCAGCTGACCTGCTGTAAAGCCAAGGTCAAATATGATCTGTTTCCCTGGGAACAGTTAATTGTCCCCTTGACTCTTGGAAGAATATCAAATTCAGAATCTCTCAGACTGCAAATTTTAGTTTGAGAAGCAATTATTGGGAGCATGTGATGTTGCAGCTGGACTATATGCACTATAGATTTTTTAGCATTTTCTGTGTCTGTGTGTTCCGTTGATGAAGTAGGTATTTTCATAAAAAATTGCTGAATTATGATAGTTATACATTAATATAACAAAACAACATAAAACATATAAATATATATATTTATCACATAACTTACAGTGTGGGAGTGGAATAACACCATTCTATATTTTCGATATACCACTAGTTATATAAGTATGCAAATAAGCCTAGTATGCACTGTCAAAAAAATCTATAATGACTTTGATCCAATTCCCACGGTTTATGTCGATTTCGCGTGTTAGAGCGACGGGCAAAATGCAATAAAAGTCGATATGTGAGTTACGTGATAAATAGAATCTAACATTCGTTCTCATTCATTATTGAATTTATTAAACTCGTTAGCAAAAATGATATACGCTGCATCCAAACTTTCTTGCCTCTCACCGCTGCGGGTTCAGATTCCACTGGAAGCCCAACTTGTCAAGAGAGAAAGTGTCGTTTTTATGGACATTATAAGACATCCTAAAAGAGTAAGTGAATGCTTTAAAAACTGTCGCACAATATATAAAAAGTGAACTGTTTAAAGTTCTGCAGGAATTATAAATATGTGAAAATTATTTCAGGTAAAATGTTTGTTTTAAAATCCTACCTACCTACCCACCTATGAAAATTTGGAATCCAACAATTTGTAAAATGTGGCCTTCTATTATGTAGGATAAGTCAGTTTGTTGCTCCCTTGATGATAACAACATTCACTTCAATTTGCAGCTAAGCTCATGCTGCAGAAGTGGAGAAACAGTTTTGCCAGCTTTTTGATGTTCACTGCTCTGAAATAGATAGATTCTTGCATCAAGATATTGCAGTAGTGTCATAATTAGCATTCCTTTGGTTTATATATATGCATTGATTGTATATTAGATTTATATTTTAGGGTTATACCCCCACAAACAAGGTTTGAGAGGGGGTATAATTATAGTAGTCGCTGGTCTGTCGGTCAGTCTGTTGAATCCTGTGGAGCGAACTACTTCTACCGTTTTCAGATATGGAATTCAATGATCATGATCAACATGAAGTGTAGATGTGCGTGACACAATTTTGGTGTGGCTCGCTCAATTCCAAGCAGAGTTATTGCCCTTGCACTTAAGTCAGAATTGCTATATTTGGCATATGCAATGTTGTGGAGCCTTCTTTTACAGTTTTCAAGATATTGAATTGAGACTTTGTATACTTGCTCAACATGAAGTGTAGATGTGCATGACACACTTTTTGTGTGGCTCGCTCAATTTCATGCAAAGTTATTGCCCTTGCACTTAGTCAAAATTGCTATATTCAGAATATGCAATCTTGTGGGGCAACTACTTTTACAGTTTTCAATATATGGAATTGAAACTTCGTATACATGATCAACATGAAGTATAGATGTGCTCGACACAATTTTGGTGTGGCTTGCTCAATTCTGTGCAGAGTTATTGCCCTTGCACTTAGTCAAAATTGCTATATTCAGCATATTTAATCAGTCAAAATTGCTATATTCAGCATATTTAATCTTATGGAGCCTTCTTTTACAGTTTTCAAGATATTGAATTAAGACTTCGTATACATGATCAACATGAAGTGCAGATTTTTGTGTGGCTCAATCAGTTCCATGCAGAGTTATTGCCCTTGCACTTACTCAAAATTGCTATATTCGGCATATTTAATCTTACGGAGCCTTCTTTTACAGTTTTCAAGATATTGAATTAAGACTTCGTATACATGATCAACATGAAGTGCAGATTTTTGTGTGGCTCAATCAGTACCATGCAGAGTTATTGACCTTGCACTTAGTCAAAATTGCTATATTCAGCGTATATTATGGAGCAAACTTATACAGTTTTCAAGATATTGAATTGAAACTTTGTATACGTGATTAAAATTAAGTGAAAATGTACGTGACACAATTTTGGATCGGCTCAGTCAATTCCATGCAGAGTTATTGCTCTTGAACTTAGTCAAAATTCAATCTGGAACAAACTACTTCTACAGTTTTCAAGATATTAAGTTGAAATTTTGTATACATGATCAAATTGAAGTGTATATGTGCGTGACACAATCTTTCTTTGGCTCAGTCAATGCCATGCAGAGTTATTGCTCTTGGACTTAGTCAAAATTGCTATTTAGCATATGCAATACTGTGGAGGGAACTATTTCAACAGTTATTAAGATATTGAATTGAAACTTTGTGTACATGATTATCTTGGAGTGCAGATGCGCGTGACACTATTTTGTTGTTGCTCATTCAATTCCATTCAGAGTTATTGTCCTTAGTAAACATTGCTTTATTCAGCATATGCAATCTTGTGGAGTAAACTACTTTTACAGTTTGGAAGATATTGAATTAAAACTGTGTGTACATGATAAACATGAAGTGTACATGTACGTGACACAATTTTGATGTGGCTTAGTCAATGCCATGCAGAGTTATTGCCCTTGATCTTACTTAAACATTATTTATCACCTTCAATAATTGAAGGACAGTATCAACATTGTAATATATATTGTTCACCGTTGAGCTGAATTTATCAATAATGCCCAGATCTGTCTGACATTGGTGGCTAGGTCAATTAGTGCCCAGGTCTATCTGTGCCAAGGTCAATCAGACATTGGTACCCAGGTTCACCAGACATCGGTACCGAGGTCCACCAGACATTGGTGCCCAGGGCCATCAGACATTGGTGCACAGGTTCACCAGACATTGTTACCCAGGTCCATCAGACATTGGTACCCAGGTCCATCAGACATTGGTACCCAGGTTCATCAGACATTGGTGCCCAGGGTCATCAGACATTGGTGCCCAGGGCCGTCATACATTGGTACAAGGTTCATCAGACATTGGTGCCCATGTACATCCAATATTGGTGCTCAGATCCATCAGACATTGGTGCCCAAATCTATCAGTGCCCAGGTCCATCAGACATTGATGCCCAGGTCCATCAGTGCCCAAGTCCAAAAGACATTGGTGCCCAGGTCCACCAAACATTGGTGCCCAGGGCCATCAGACATTGGTGCTCAGGGCCGTCAGACATTGGTACACAGGTTCATCAGACATTGGTGCCCATGTACATCCAATATTGGTGCTCAGATCCATCAGACATTGGTGCCCAAATCCATCAGTGCCCAGGTCCATCAGACATTGGTGCCCAGGTCCATCAGACATTGATGCCCAGGTCCATCAGTGCCAAAGTCCAAAAAACATTGGTGCCCAGGTCCATCAGACACTGGTGTCCAGATCCATCAGACATTGATGCCCAGGTCCATCAGTGCCCAAGTCCAAAATACATTGGTGCCCAGATCCATCAGACATTGGTGCCCAGGTCCACCAGACATTGGTGCCTAGGTCCATAAAACATTGGTGCCCAGATCCACCAGACATTGGTGCCTAGGTCCATGAAACATTGGTGCCCAGATCCACCAGACATTGGTGCCCAGGTCCACCAGACATTGGTGCCTAGGTCCATAAAACATTGGTGCCCAGATCCATCAGAGATTGGTGTCCAGGTCCATGAGACATTGGTACCCAGATCCATCAGACCTTGGTTTCCCAATTACCATACTTACCTGTTTAACCTTCCTTGACCACATTTTGGATCATTTTTATCAGGTGAATAGATGACCATGTCATGTTTAAGACCCTATAACAGCTTGGAGAGTATTTCCTGGCTGTGTTTGTTGTAATTACTTTAAATTTAACAGGTAGAGCCATTTATAAGCTAACCTTTCATTTAGACTATAGACCAAAAGGTGAGTCAGCACACTATTCGCCACAGAACAGGAAAGGACGATGGAATTTACTAAATGCATTAATATGTATTAATGTGTGTTTCAGGGCATGTGTGTAATAGGTGATTAATGTGTGTTTCAGGACACATGTGTAATAGGTTATTAATGTGTGTTTCAGGACACGTGTGTAATAGGTTATTAATGTGTGTTTCAGGACATGTGTGTAATAGGTGATTAATGTGTGTTTCAGGACACGTGTGTAATAGGTTATTATTGTGTGTTTCAGGACACGTGTTTAATAGGTTATTAATGTGTGTTTCAGGACGTGTGTATGTGTGTTTCAGGACACATGTGTAATAGGTTAATAATGTGTGTTTCAGGACGTGTGTAATAGGTTATTAATGTGTGTTTCATGACACGTGTGTAATAGGTTTAATATTAATGTGTGTTTCAGGAAACGTGTATAATAGGTTATTAATGTGTGTTTTCAGGACACATGTATAATAGGTTATTAATGTGTGTTTTCAGGACACATGTGTAATAGGTTATTAATGTGTGTTTTCAGGACACATGTGTAATAGGTTATTAATGTGTGTTTTCAGGACACATGTGTAATAGGTTATTAATGTGTGTTTTCAGGACACATGTGTAATAGGTTATTAATGTGTGTTTTCAGGACACGTGTGTAATAGGTTATTAATGTGTGTTTTCAGGACACATGTGTAATAGGTTATTAATATGTTTTTCAGGACATGTGTGTCTGATTCAAAGTGTAATTGTAAGATGCTAGTTTTCTGAGGGGAAAACAAAATGAGACTAAGTGCTATGTTTAATAATAAATAAGCTTAGACAGAGAATGCAGGAAAAACAAATCACATAAGGTGTTTAACAGTCCCAAATGATTACTTCTGTCTCACTGAACCTTATGGATTTGTATTATATATAGACATAATTATCTATGGTTGTCTTGACCAGGGCCCCATATTATGAAACAACTTACGACCATTTTGATCGTAAATCAATTTGTTAAATGCTTCACTATTAATTACACTTTTCAGATAACTGCGATTTCATTTGATTTTCTTGTACATGCGATACTTCTGCACTACGCGTGCACATCATTGTCTAAATTGAATGCTTAGGTGAAAAATGTCAACGATTTTAAAATTTGAGACTTATCGTAAGATGTTTATTAAAACAGGGCCCTGATGTTTAGTTCACTCGTCTATTTCCCAGTTTGAGACACAATTTAAATTTGTAAATACCTTTTAGTATCTTGCCAACAAGGAAACGATCATTTTAGTAGATCAGAAGTGTGCATTGAAAGTGGCCTTTCAAAACCAACTTTGACATAATATCTTTGTTTTAACCAATTTTCAAAAGTATGGTTCTGATTCATCAGAAATTTGAGGATTTTTTTTTTTTAATTAGGCTGTCAGAAATTTTTCTTTCAAACTATTAAGAGTTATTCAAGTTATTTGAGATTTTTGAATGTTTTGTTTTCCAAGAAAACTTAAGCTTATGGAATAGGGAGGTTTTATAATGAAGAACTGAAGAACGTATACCGGTATGTTGGGTTTGTTTTGGTACATGAGGATATGTAAAACAGTTTCTGCATCGCTCATTGCCGCATATCCTTGTAAGATGTCTGATTCATAGCTATTTATAGTTATGTGTCTCCTTTTGTCAAAAAATTTTCCACTTCTTCCATAAGTAGTGTGTTAACCCATCTATATCTCTTTCTGACTTACCTTATTCAGTCCCCTTAAAGTGACTAAATTTTCTACCCAGGAAAAAATGAGTGGTCTGCAGTCTCCACTACAAAAAAAATGAGCATAATATAATTACAGCCTAACCCCTTCGTGGGGTTGAACTCGTAGCCCACACTAAAATTACATTTGAGGGTAATAATAGTTGAACGTTGCAATAGACGACCTCGCTCCCAGCTGAGCTCAACGGGCCAGATGTGTTATGTAAGATATACTTATAGAAAACGTACTGTGCTAATGGATGTCACGTGATCAGCACAAACTGTAAATATTGTGGATCCAACATGGTTTACAAATAATAAATAAAAACTTTTTTTTTTCCAAACTCACGAATGTATTACTACCGACTTATCTATGTCTATGCTCATGTTTTCATGCATACATTTCACTGTACAAAAATCAGACAGTTAATTGGCTATATCCAGGGCTTCCGTTAACGGGCGTACGGCCGTAAATTACGTCCAAAAATCGTAGTTGTACGGCGAAAATTAACATCAAAGGCGTACAGTGTACTTCTAAAAACTTCAAAGTACGCCGCGATTCTTTACTAAGGACGTCCGATAATCTGTAAATTGCCGATTATAGCCCCGCCCATCTAATCTAATTTCATTTGAGACTGCCGACATAACAAGTTGTAAAGCAATTAAAACTCATTGGAGCCTGTAATTGACAGGTGAAACTGGTTTTGTCCATTTTTTATCAAGGGTCACACGCATGGCTGGTGAGAGGAGAGAGTGTTAATTAGATAATTGGCCTAAGCCTTGCATTTCACAAAATGAAAGTTGCAATATAATCTCGATGCCAAATTGCTTAATTTATATTCATTAACCACAAAGTTGAAACTCCTTACACAAACAGATTATACTTTTTAGGCTATTTCTTTTATATCTTTGTGCCATTTTTCTATGTATTTATCAAAGTTACAAATAGTAACGAAGTACTGATAGACAAACAATATTTAATAATCTCTAACCTAGGGGAAAGAACTCTTTGCAAATGGAGACAAAACACGGAAGTGAAATTATCACTGGCAAAAACAATCGATTGCTTTGATAATAAATTAAAGAATCTGTTACATTTATTTCTACACTTGACAGTTTTACATACCTTTCATAAATGTATGCCAATTTAAAAGCTTTCCTGGACTGATAAATTGAAAACTGTTTGCAAAATGCAATTCACTGTATAAAACTTGTGGGTGGGGTATGGCACGCAAATTAAGTATTTTTAGTTTGAAACCGTTTATATAATGTCATCAAATATTTTCTTTTATAAACATATAGATGATTATAAATATCCTTTTTTACTTTTTAACAATTTAGATGTGTTGTTTCCCTCACCACCACGCGGAATCACTGACTCAAAGACGGAGTATGAATGCCATGCCCAAACACTGGAACTTCCTAAATTTTCCCCATGAACTTCCAAATTTGATACACAGGAAGTTCGAACTTCCTAAATTTGAACCTTAGTGGAAGCCCTGCTATATCTGCTTACTTACGGACAGTGTCCCTTTAACATGACCCTGCTCTTATTAGCCCTGCTCTTCAAATTGTTGACTAATAATCATCAGTTAGCCTACATTAAAATGAAAGTATTGTTCTGGACATTAGGCACTACTCAATATATCAGGTTTTTGGCAACCCCAAGAAGGTATGTTAATATTTCTTTATAAAGACGAATGGCCGCCCTTTTTATAGTATTATCAATTAACAAATTTAACTCTTAAACATCACATGAACATTTCTTGATAGCCCCGGAGAGAAACATATATTTAAAAACGCTACTAAGTTGTATGTAAAAATAAGTATTATTTGCATGACGTAGATACTACTGCGTGACTGCACGAGGAAATGAGGTAAATCTGCTTTGTATAGCTGCACAACTTATTGCCAGGTAATTGATAAATACATTTACCTGTGGATTAATTTACCTGTTCAAAGTTTTCTACGTCATCAAATAAAATCTTATTCTCACTTTTCAAAGTGTGAATTGTAAATATCTATTGTTGCCTATTGATTTCGATTTAAATAAACATATAAACATGTTCATGAAACAAAACAATGCCGGAGAACTTTAAAAGCTCCCGATTTCAGAATTATTTAGGTGCCAAGGACTGCATGACTATCTGTAGTGAGGATTATGGTATCTTATCACAAAGCTGCTGTTATTTCTGTAGTGTTTATTTGTTGCCATTTTGAATCTGTAGAGCATCTCTATGCCAAAGAGAGCTCTTGTGCTCGTTCTGTTTGAGGTTGAATACCTACAGCTTAGATCCTTGATATGAAATTTATGTTTTAAACAGGTTGAAATGAGGATTAATAGTTCACATTCTTGTTTTCTAGATATATTATAGACCAAGCACTGAAACACAAAGAGTGTGCCAAAATGTGTAGTTTGCAACTTGTCATTACTGATAATATCTATAGTAGCAGATGATTGGGTGATGATGGATGTTGTTTGATGCCACCTTGGATGACAGCAGGAGATAATTGGTAGTTGGAGATATGCTTATACCATTCCAATTTTGTACTAGTTAGTGGATTTTTTTAATAACAACAAGGGTGCTGCTTAACGTGGCATGCTATGTCTGCTAACTCATTCTGTAGAAAGTATTTCCTAAGTGGCTATATGACCTTGACATTTGGCCTACTGAACATTGATAGGGGTTGTTGTTTAAATGGACAATGTCCGTAACTTTTAGCTTATTAAACCCAAACTTATTACGTTCACAAACATTACACACTAAACATTATTGATTATTTACTAATTAAATGCAAGATTGTTTAATGGAATTCAATCACGGTACAAAAAAAGAAGTGCCGCTTTGTGCGTTTGAACTCGCAGCCCAAACTAAAAGTACACTCTCGGGTAATAATAGTTTGTGCGAAATAGATGACGTCGCTCCTGACGGAGCTAAGCGGGCTATACATATACTATGTAGAAATGCTAATGGAAGTCACGTGATCAGCCGAAAAGGTAAATAATGTGACCCACATTATTTACAAATAATAATTAATTTCTTCAAATTCACGAATGTATTACTACAGACTTCTTTGGGTCTATGCTCAAGTTTTCATGTATACATTTCACTGAATAAAAGTCAGACCGTTATTTGGATATGGTCAATATCTGCTTACTTACGGACAGTGTCCCTTTAACCAAGAGCACAGTTTGTATAAAGTTTCAAGATTGAAAGCCAAGTAGCTCAAGATTAACACTGGGGAAACGTTTTTCATGATCAGGTCACAGTTAAACCTTGACATTTGACCTAGTAATCGTAAAACCAATAGGGCGTGTTGTTGCACCATGGATACCATGCTAAAATGATGAATTGAATTGAATGTTGTTTAACGGCTCATCAACACAGTAGATGTTATTTAGAGCCGCCCCAGAGAGAGGGGAAGGATACATAGGATCCGGGAACCTGCCCTACTCTTATTATCGAATAGATTCCTATGGTTCTTTAACGTGCTCGGAGGGAAGACCGATACATGGGACCGCCCGGTTTACGTCCCCATCTGACGGACGGGGCTAAGGGAAAGTGTCTTGCCCAAGAACACACCGACGGAACTCAGTGGCACCACGGAGGATTGAACCCGGGGCCTCCGGTTACAAATCCGCCGTGCTACCGACTGCGCCACGCCATCTAAAATGATGAAAAACACCATTCAAACAAACATGTCAAGTTTAAGATTGTAGTATATAAATAACAGTGTGAAAGGCATTTTTCATGATTGGGTATCTGTGATGATACTCTTTGACCTAGAAACTACAAAAGTATGGGCCGTCCGGTTATTATGACCCTAAAAGTAAAATGGTTCCTCCTCTCATCACGGGCAATGCACCTAAAAAGTTTCATTAGTGTAGGTTTGAAGTTATAGCTGGAAATGCGTAGTTTCATACAAGATCATGGTAAGATTAACCTTTGACCTAATGACCCCAAAAGCAGGTTAACAGTAGTAACCCCTTTGGACCTTGACAGTTGCTAGGGTGTTGCTAGGGTGGATGGAGGTAAACAAACTAAAGGCAATGAACCCAGTTGATGAGGCTGTGTGTAATGCTTTAAAGTTATCGCGCAGCCATAATACCTCCCAATTTTCAAACCGTTGTATAAATTAGGTCTATTAATACCAAATTTAAGTTCTGTCAGGATAGTCTGTATACATTTAAGCACATCACCACTTAGATTATGATTATGTAGAAGATAAATAATTTATTTTAGGGCCATTTAGACAGTTAGATATCAGCTAAATGTACATGAATTGTATATTAATGTACATGAATCATATATTGATAATTCCCTTCTCTTCAAAATCAGCAGGTGGAGAATAACAGAAATCTCTTTAATCTAAAAAATATTAATGACATCGTGGAGTTGTTTCAGTGTGCTACTGTACTCCCACGTGTGCAGAGATCTAGTTCAGCAATTCTGGATTCTGTAGATTACCATGCACTGCTTTAGCAGCAGCAAAGTTCTGCCAGATTGTTAGAGGTTACTGACTTGCCACAGGGCACAGGTACACTAATGGCAATAATTCTGTTTACCACAAAGCTTATAGTGTCATTATTGGCAGGCACCAGAAGCTGCATTTTTGTTCTGTGCATTTCCTATTCATTGAATGAACTCTGTCTCTGTCCAAAGCATATTTGAACTCAGAATGCAGATATATACCTTGGATTAAATCCACACACACCAAGGCACTCGTTGGCCATTTTTGGGGACGAAATTTGGCCCCATTCCCCTCCCCTAAAAGTCTATATTTTTTCCCCTTTTCCTGTAAAAAATTCCCCTCTTTTTTTAATTTTTTTTTTAGAAATGTTTTAACTCCACTACAAGAAAACAGCATGCCTTTTGCCATTTTGAATGGTACATTCTTTATGCCACTTAAATAATAATAAAAAAAAACTAATTTGTGTTTTTCAGAAATTCCCCTTTGATATGAAAACAACGCAAAATTCCCCCTTCCTGAGGGCCCTGGCCCCAGTCCCCTAAAATCTGACTAGTGCCCTGCACACATGTATTAGTGAAATAAGAAACATTACGCAATCAATTTCGATGAAAGTTTTTTCATTATTCATAGTAAACACATTTATTTCCAGATGTGTAGCTACTTTAGTCAGAGATGACTAGTTGCTCATTGGAGTCATGTAGTTTGAATACTATCACAGAATACAGAGTAAAAAGTTTGATTTTGTACAGTTTCCTGTATTTTGATTACCATGTACAAAGTTTAAATATGTAAATCTGAAATCTTCATAATAAAAGTATGTAATTAAGTAAATGTTGAAACTTGTTGTCCAGAACTTTGACACTGATTCGTGGCATTTATTTTACATATTAATTGTATACATTAACCCAAGGGCTGGCATGGCCCGGTAGATTGCATGGTGGATTTGAAACCAGATGACCCGGGTTCAAGTCAAAGGAGCACAACTGAGTTTAAAGGGACACATGGCAATCTTGAGTTTTATTCAAACATTAAAATTTGCTCCTCAATTTAGTTATCCTGCGTCATTTTGACTTTAAAACTGCTTGCATATGATTCAATAAAAAATTGAGATTTCAATTTTCTTCACTATTTCACCAATTTTTTAAACATATTATTGATGCACTATTATAAAAAATTAGTAATATGTAAAAATAATTTGCTTTGAACTATTCCAACAATTACTATTAATGATTGAACAAATGCAAGTGAAGAGAAAAACTAATGGGACGCCGTGAGTTTTTAAAAAATCAAGATTGCCGTGTGTCCCTTTAATTTGTCAGTGTGTTTTTGGGAAAGACACTTTCCCTTAGCCTTGTACGTTTGATGGGGATGTAAACCGTTCTTGTGTATTGGAGTCTATCCTCGGAGTACGCTTAAGAACCATAGGAATCTATTCGTTAGTAAGAGTAGTACAGGTTCCTGGGTTCATATATACCCTTTATTTCCCTTTAATGCGGCTCTAAATAATTTAGGGGGCTGGCGTGGCGCAGTCGGTAGCGCGGCGGATTTGTAACCGGAGGCCCCGGGTTCAATCCTCCGTGGTGTCACTGAGTTCCGTAGGTGTGTTCTTGGGCAAAACACTTTACCTTAGCCTCGTCCGTCGGATGGGGACGTAAACCGGGCGGTCCCGTGTATCGGTCTATCCTCCGAGCACGTTAAAGAACCATAGGAATCTATTCGATAATAAGAGTAGGGCAGGTTCCCGGATTCCTATGTATCCTTCCCCTCTCTCTGGGGCGGCTCTAAATAACCTATACTGTGTTGATGAGCCGTTAAACAACATTCAATTCAGTTCTAAATAATTTGTTGATGAGCCATTAAACAACATTCACATTAACACAAACATTGTGCATACACTAGTTATCCATCTCTGTTACCTGGTTAGTAGGTGTAACACCATTAAACAACATTCACATTAACACAGACATGGTGCATACACAACTTATCCATCCCTGTTACCTGGTTAGTAGTTGTAACACCATTAAACAACATTCACATTAACACAAACATGGTGCATACAATACTTATCCATCTCTGTTACTTGGTTAGTAGTTAAAACAACATTAAACAACATTCACATTAACACAAACATGGTGCATACACTAGTTATCCATCTCTGTTACCTGGTTAGTAGGTTAAACAACATTCACATTAACACAAACATGGTGCATACACTACTTATCCATCTCTGTTACCTGGTTAGTAGGTTAAACAACATTAAACAACATTCACATAAACACAAACATGGTGCATACACTAGTTTTCCATCTCTGTTACCTGGTTAGTAAGTTAAACAACATTCACATTGACACAAACATGGTGCATACACTACTTATCCATCTCTGTTACCTGGGTAGTAGGTGTAACACCATTAAACAACATTCACATTAACACAAACATGGTGCATACACTAGTTATCCATCTCTGTTACCTGGGTAGTAGGTGTAACACCATTAAACAACATTCACATTAACACAAACATGGTGCATACACTAGTTATTCATCTCTGTTACCTGGGTAGTAGGTGTAACACCATTAAACAACATTCACATTAACACAAACATGGTGCATACACTAGTTATCCATCTCTGTTACCTGGGTAGTAGGTGTAACACCATTAAACAACATTCACATTAACACAAACATAGTGCATACACTAGTTATCCATCTCTGTTACCTGGGTAGTAGGTGTAACACCATTAAACAACATTCACATTAACACAAACATGGTGCATACAATACTTATCCATCTCTGTTACCTGGGTAGTAGGTGTAACACCATTAAACAACATTCACATTAACACAAACATGGTGCATACAATACTTATCCATCTCTGTTACCTGGTTAGTAGTTGTAACACCATTAAACAACATTCACATTAACACAAACATGGTGCATACAAAATACTTATCCATCTCTGTTACCTGGTTAGTAGGTTAAACAACATTAAACAACATTCACATTAACACAAACATGGTGCATACACTAGTTATCCATCTCTGTTACCTGGTTAGTAGGTTAAACAACATTCACATTAACATAAACATGGTGCATACACTACTTATCCATCTGTTACCTGGTTAGTAGGTTAAACACCATAAAACAACATTCACATAAACACAAACATGGTGCATACACTAGTTATCCATCTCTGTTACCTGGTTAGTAAGTTAAACAACATTCATATTGACACAAACATGGTGCATACACTACTTATCCATCTCTGTTACCTGGGTAGTAGGTGTAACACCATTAAACAACATTCACATTAACACAAACATGGTGCATACAATACTTATCCATCTCTGTTACCTGGGTAGTAGGTGTAACACCATTAAACAACATTCACATTAACACAAACATGGTGCATACAATACTTATCCATCTCTGTTACCTGGTTAGTAGGTGTAACACCATTAAACAACATTCACATTAACACAGACATGGTGCATACACAACTTATCCATCTCTGTTACCTGGTTAGTAGGTGTTACACCATTAAACAACATTCACATTAACACAAACATGGTGCATACAATACTTATCCATCTCTGTTACCTGGTTAGTAGGTGTAACACCATTAAACAACATTCACATTAACACAAACATGGGGCATACACTATTTATCCATCTCTGTTACCTGGGTAGTAGGTGTAACACCATTAAACAACATTCACATTAACACAAACATGGTGCATACAATACTTATCCATCTCTGTTACCTGGTTAGTAGGTGTAACACCATTAAACAACATTCACATTAACACAAACATGGTGGCATACAATACTTATCCATCTCTGTTACCTGGGTAGTAGGTGTAACACCATTAAACAACATTCACATTAACACAAACATGGTGCATACAATACTTATCCATCTCTGTTACCTGGTTAGTAGATGTAACACCTTAAAAAATATCAACATTCACATTGACACAAACATGGTGCATACACTAGTTATCCATCTCTGTTACCTGGGTAGTAGTTGTAACACCTTAAAAAATATTCGCATTAACACAAACATGGTGCATACACTAGTTATCCATCTCTGTTACCTGGTTAGTAGGTCAAACAACATTGACATTGACACAAATATGGTGCATACACTAATTATCCATCTCTGTTACCTTGGTGGTAGGTGTAACACCATTAAACAACATTAACAGGAACATAGTGCATATACTCCTTATCCATCTCTGTTACCTGATTAGTAGGTGTATCGCCAAGTTCACGGCCAAGTTCACGCGTGGGAGATGTGTTCATTTCATCCTACTTTCTGTATTCCTGCTTCTGATGAGTGTTCAGCATGTAATGACTGTTGATTCTCATCTGATCATGTAAGTGTTGATGCCTTCAGTTTCAATAATTGCAAAAACATGGAAAATAAAAAACAGCACCGAGAACATGTGGTGTACATTGCCGGAATTGCTGTACTAGGTTTAAACTATCTCTTTGTCTAATAGCAAGGTTTTATGAAAATTAACAGATGTAGAAATATTTTGTTAAAGCAAGTGAAATCTGTCAGAAGTGTAAAAATATTTTCTGTTACCTGTGTAAATTTTGTCTGATGTTTTGGCTTTGCTGTTCTGGCTTGGATCTGGGTGTGCAATGATGCGCATATTTAAAGCTTTAAAAAAAACTAACCGCTACATAATGGCAAAATTGCACTACAAAACCGTTCATTCAGATTCTAGGTCATATAATAATGTCAGGTGTTCAGGTCATATAATAATGTATATATTATGTGCTGATTCAAAGTAAAGGTTTATTCGAGGTTTTTTAAAATACCTGCGATTGTATATGAGTAAAATGAATTATGAGTTGGTAACTTAATTCGACGCTGCAGTTTTAGAGTTTGGCCTGGCTGGTTAAAGCGGTTTATATTGTGTCTATAGAGGTTGGATTCTAAAAATAGGTGAATTATATATATTCCTCGTTGTCACTAGGTTAAACTACGGTGTACATAATTATGTTGTAAAATTTGGCTGTTGTTGGCGGGATAGCTACTTTAAAATACAAGTTTTGAAAAACCACGGAACAAAATGCAAGTTTGAATGAACAAAAAAAACAACGCATGACTTGAAATGCCGTTGGCAAAGCCGGTCTGATATAGTTTTTCACTGAGTGATCTAAGAGACTGAGTGATCTAAGAGACTAAAAGCAAAAGTCAAATGCCCTCTAAGCTATGCAGACACCAACCTGCTATGCAGACACCAACCTAAGCTATGCAGACACCAACCTGCTATGCAGACACCAATCTAAGCTATGCAGACACCAACCTAAGCTATGCAGACACCAACCTAAGCTATGCAGACACCAAAGTAAGGTATGCAGACACCAATCTAAGCTATGCAGACACCAACCTAAGCTATGCAGACACCAACCTAAGCCATGCAGACACCAAAGTAAGGTATGCAGACACCAACCTAAGCTATGCAGACACCAACCTAAGCTATGCAGACACCAACCTGCTATGCAGACACCAACCTAAGCTATGCAGACACCAACCTAAGCTATGCAGACACCAACCTGAGGTATGCAGACACAAACCTAAGCTATGCAGACACCAACCTAAGGTATGCAGACACCAACCTGCTATGCAGACACCAACCTAAGCTATGCAGACACCATGCAACCTGCTATGCAGACACCAACCTGCTATGCAGACACCAACCTAAGCTATGCAGACACCATGCAACCTGCTATGCAGACACCAACCTGCTATGCAGACACCAACTCCAGACTGTACCCTAATGAGTGACAGTATAATCAGATCATGGGCTAGATGCACCCAATTTTGATAATAATGAGAACAAAATGAGAAAAATAAGAGGGTGTTGTTAGGGTGGATGGAGGTAAACAATAGTATTCTATATTTTCAGTAATGGTCAAAGCAGTTTAATTCCTAGACATCGGTCTATAAATTAGACTATAAATAATAAAATTAGACAAAAAAAAAATGATTTAAAAACAACAACACCCCATTGTCTTTTGATTGAATGAGTTCTGAATGAAACTGTATCAAAATGTAACCACAGATTATAATTATTTGTCAGGCTTGCAGCTTTCTGTTGATGTCTCTAATAATTGTTGTAATCCAACTTAATTGCTTCTTCCATCAGTTGCTTCTTCAGTGTAATAATAAAATGTTTTGTAAACACCCTCCTCCCTTGTTTTATTATTATATTTATCACCGTATTTTTGACTCCATTCAACATAGTAATTAAAAACGTTTCTTTACTTTTATTGCATAGTTCATTCTTCTATAATAATAGTTAAAAGGTTATAATATACTCCGTAAAAGAAGTTTTGGACCATGGCAGTGTTCAAACCCGTACAATTATCACTGAACCATGACATTCGACCATATCCCTTATTATCTCAGTTGATAATTTACAATAGATCAGCAATCAACAATAATTATCGTTTACAATGCAAGTTTGCGAAAAAATAATAATCTTTTTATTGGTTACTCGAATGTGTCCGTAACTGTTACTTTGTATGGACTTTGCAACATTTTTTACAGACCCTTTGTGTGTTCGCGATATTTTTTTAATATCAAATCTTGTTTAGAATTTAATGTTTCTGGTACCAAATTAACCGGGTAGGGTAGACCTTGGTTACTAAAAAAAGATACATAAATTTTGTCCACTATTTTTTTTTTTAATGACTTTATATACCCTGGTCCAAAACTTTTTTTACCGAGTATATTAAGGACTGATGCCAGTCTATTTGATTCCATGAAATTCTTGCTTAGTTTTAAATCTATCATTTGCTGAACTGTAATGTTCAAAGTCAACCAAAAATGTCCAAGTTCAGACATGAAAGCTCTACAAGCTCATGTGTGATAGATCATAGAAGTGTAAGGGAGGGCGTGGAGCTTTGACAAAACATTAGAAAAAGTCATAGCCCTTAAAAATATTGTTGCCCATAACAATTGTATTGCTTCAAAATGTTAGAGTAAGAATTTAACATTGACCTATTTTCTTGAGAATGTGTTGTTCATTTATAAAACCTTTTTGTAATAAAAATAAAAAGGGCTTCACTTCCCCCCCCCCCCCCTTATTTGTGCCTTTTTAGCTTAAACGTTCCTACGCCTATGTAAAGTTGTGTCCTCTCAGCATTGTTTACTACTTCCTGTATTTGATTATTGAAAAGACAAATTAAGTTGTGGATCCTGTGCAGAATAATTCAAACCTGCTTTATCCGAAATAAAATATGATATAGATTGATTGTAAATGCTCAAAACTGCATAAAACCACACCTAGACAATGCTCTCTCTGTACATATATTTGGAATTCATATATCTCCATTCGCACGAAGGTGTGTACATTTTGAACTTTTAAGCAAATTTGAAAATCATGAATTATTTATGATCTCTTTTTGTTTACCTATCGATAAATCCTGAAAATGTTTGAAGATGTTTACTGTGTACTTATGAGAGAGAAGTTGTCCTCTAAATTTCCATGAAAGATCACGGTTAAGTAATTAATGGTTCGTTTACGAGCGAAAAACAAACAAAAGTTGGACTCGTTGAAGATTAGACTCGCTGTTCAAACAGATGGTGTCACCATTACTGTTGTTTTAGTTTACTTAGTGGGACTGGAAACAAAACAGAATTTTGATTTTTTTTTATTAGGTCCTGAAATGTAAGTCTGTATATTTGTGCAAGACCCCCAAAGTATTTGTGCAAGACTTAATGCTTAGGGAGAGAATTGGAATGATTTAGATGAAAGTAACATGTGGAGCGTGTTATGGAGGGAATACTTCATTAATGATAATGATTAATGAATTAAGTGGAAAACTAACACCAATAAGGAAGAACCAATAATTTAATACAATAGATTTGGTATCTCCTAGTCGTTAAATGGTATTATAAACATGATAATATTGACACATTTATGCTCTGGTTGCTGAGTTATCAGGTCCGAGAAGTGCCATCCGGAGATAAAGGTCCCCTATCTCGACTTATCTCCGGTGTGTGCTGCCCTCTATCTGCACACAACTTAAACACAACATTTTTTATCTAGATTGCTATGAACTATATTTGAGCAAAACAAGGCAGTTTATATTTTGACAGATAACTGGCGAAGAAGTCATTTATGTGTTTTGTTTAAGTCAGGGGATACAACACCCCCCATTTTACCATTTTTTGTTCATGCTCGATTAAGGTCTTCATCATGACTTTTTGTTCATGCTCGATAAAGGTCTTCATCATGACGCCTGCATTGTTTTAGGTGCCATCTCGCTTAAATCACTAGAGCAGTGGCAGAAAAACAATAAACGTGGCTCCAGCGTAAATAGAGTGTCTACAATAGAATTTGCAGCAACTCTGCAGTTCTGCAGGTGAAAAGGTTCTAGGCTCATTCTTCATATTTTATCTTGATGTAAATGGAGGATGAGCCTGGCATGGGCGCCATATAACCTTTCATGTGTTGGTGTGCCTTAAAACCCAATTCAATTCAATTCCAATTCTTGGCTGAAGCAGATCGAGTAAGCGAATGGACCCCAGGATTACTGCTGGGTGTGTACGTCTGCCAGTATTAAACCCGGGTGCGTGGATGCTGCTGTTTATTCGCCTGGTGCGTAAATTGCACTGCTGGCATGCTAAAGGTTAAAGAAGTATAATCTCAGATGTATGCAAATTCATATTGTTATCATCCTAAAATTTGAGTCAGAGGTCTGACTGTAAACAAGGAGATTTATACAGATTACAGACACTTTAAAACATGTTTAAAATTCGAAAAATCTTTTCTCTTTTGTCATTGAAAGGTTCTATTAAATTCAGTCTTATCATTTGAACAGACAAATTTTTGTTTGGTGAACTATTTAGCATATTCTGAGGAGTGATAAAGCAATGTCAGTCTACTACTTTTAGCGTGTTCGATACCAATTTAGTTCGATAACAGCTGATAAGCGGAACAGGGTTTAGATAAATATTGTTATATAGGAGACTAAAGTGATCCAAGAATAAAAGCATTCATTCATCAAGATTGACAACTTAAGACCATCTTTCTTTCGAATTCTGTCTTTTACACATGTATACCACTATATCTCACAAGTTGTGTTCTAAATGTGAAACATATTTTGATATGAAACATTTCATGTACCGTATTTCCCCTAATATAACAGTGCCTTCCCTAACAGTAGCGCAAGAAAATAAAAAATAGTAATCTTCAAAATTCGATTTATTTTCGATCTTTTGTATCTAAAAATCACCTGAAACAATCAATATTCAGCAAGTTTTAACGTTTTATAAAAGCACCCACATGGCATTTGCATAGCGCCTGGCGGATCTACTGTAGGGGAAATACAGTAGGTCATGAATGTTTGGACATCATTTAAGCCATTTAATGAATTAATTACATATAGATTTGCATCGCTAGTCTTGTCCTGAAAAAAAAAAAGACAAAAAAAAGCCCCTCCTTCTGAATATACATGTACAATATGTATTACAATGTACAATATGTATTACAATTTTAGTGCCAGTTGATCAGAAGTCTTCAGTTAAATATAATATCTGCTTTCCTGCTGTTTTTGAGAGTTTTGTTTGCATAGGAAAAATAAAAACAATATTGCACCACAAGCCCCAAATTTAAAGGAAAAAATTGATGAAAATATAGCAATTACTTTATTATGGCCTTATTTAATATTGTTTAATATTAATTAAACATGGTTATGGTTGTATTTATTCATAAAATATTAAAGAAAATATTAGTTTCAAGTTGTGTTGTCATTGTAATTAACTTTTTATGATTGCTATTATAATTATGTATTGTGAGAGAGTCTTTTTGTGAATACATTTTCTGCAAACATTCTCTGTTAAAGGGACACGCGGCAATCTTGACATTGTGATCAAGCATTATAATTACTGTCTCAATATATTATTCCAGTGCCATGTTAACCTGCTTGAATATCATTAAATATAATTCCGAGTTTTCATTTTCTCTTGTTACTTTAGCGTATAAATAACATTTTGAGTTTTCATTTTCTCTTGTTATTTTGGCATCTACACTACTTAATCTTGGTACTGTGACAGTAATAGATACATAATTATGCTTTACTAAATATTGTTACTGTGACAAAGATTAGTTATATACACTACTCAACTTTTATAATCGGTCACTTTTCAAAAAATTATATATTTTTTAATAATTCATATTTTCATTTGAAATTTTAACTGGCGTCGTTTAACAAATATCGCTAGCGATTTATAAAACTTAATCTGCCTTTATTGGACTAAAACCTTGTTGATAAACTTGATAAAATATTGGTATGATCTCCAGTTTTTAGTATTCGTGTTATTTTTAAAAAACCTGGGTGACCGATTATAAAAGTTGAGTAGTGTATAGTTTTAAATATATTATTGGAGCAATATAATCAACAGTTATTAATATGCGAAACAATTTACTTTTAACTATGTAGAAAAACTAACGTGCTGTCGCAAGTTTTTTAAAAATCAAGATTGCCGTGTGTCCCTTAGTTTAATTAATATTCATGTATTATCATGTATCCAACATGCATTTTGATTATATCCATAATTCGAGAGGTCAGCGCAAAACTATTGTAACTACATATGAATAAAGAAGGAGATACAATAGTTTTGCACGGAACCCTCAATATGATTAATTAAACATTTAAGTATGTGCTTACTGTGTGTTGTTTAAAACTTGTAATAAATAATAAATGTCTTCGAAATATTTTGTTCAGAAATTTTATTATGATATTGATGTTCATATTCATGTAACGGCATGTTTTATTGCATGGTATATGAATACACCGATGTATATAAATTTAAACAGAATAAAGGATTGTAAATATATCTATATGACTGTGTGGTTCTTCATATATCCAATTTACAGTAATATCATTTATTAAATTCTTGCCATTTATTTTATGTTTTATTCTTTAGTCAAGTTTACCGTAAGCAAAATTTGTTTTCCAGTTAAACTGCCCTACCCTAAATAAAAAAACAAGTTTTTTTACTGAAGTCTGCCCCAACTCCTTCCAAAAAAAAAAAGAATAAAAGTTCCAGCTAATGCTTGGTGAGATTGTTTGAACAAGAGACTCAGAACTATATCTGGTTCAAAACCTCAACATGTTCGGTTCATGTATCTTAGATGAGTAAGGTACTTACTCTTTGCAAAAAATAATTTTGTTGTAGTCAATTAACCGCAATAGTACTTCAGATGAATACTACATTTTTTTTGGGGGTTTTGAGACTCTCAGAGTCTTATTTCCTTAATCACAGTGTGATGAGTATGATTTCTAAGTTGGAGACGGACCAAGTTTCCCAAGTAATACACTTACCAGAGAAGTAAAAACTGAGAAACAGCACTAAAGGCTTCTTCAGAGTAGCCATCTAACTTAATGAATGTCGATGGCAGAGTAAACTGTTTAAACTAAGAATCTGGTCTCATTACAGCACGTGGTAGTCGGCTGGTAAATCTATTATATACATCTATAATAATGGATTGAATTGAATTGGATTTTATATTTGCACCAAAAGCTAAGGTCATGTGGCAACTTTTCCAGCTTCCATTTGTGAAAGAAGACCTTAGGTGCCCCTCTGGGAAATCTTCGTGCACGGGCGGACATCTGGGTAGAATCACCGACGTTCCACAAGCCAGATGGATAGCTTCCTCACATAAAGAATCCTAGGCCTATGAGGGATCGAACCCACAGTGGTGAGGGGCAAGTGATTTCAAGTCAGCCACTCAGCCACAGACACCCCATATCTATAATAAGGGAGTGTATAGGAAGGTGTATACTAGGGTCTCCTGGGTGTTCCCAATACTTTACAAAGGTGTCCCAATGACCCTTGTTGATGATATATATAATCTCCCTGGTCTGTCCAATACTTGACATATATATATATACATTTACTGAAAGGAAAAAGAAACGTGACACGTGAATTTCCACTACCGGTATATATTGTATAATATACTGCTGCAACTTAATTCCATATATATTCCAAGGAAATCTCAAGATGTTTTGTAAAAAAAATAGTTGCAGTTTGAGAAAGGACTGTGATGTTATAGACATTTTAAATACAGTACATGTTGTAACAAGAAATCATAAATTTTGAAATTCCTCTTTGAGAAATTGAGCCAGTTCAGAACTGTATTTAATGTAAAGAGTTTGCAAAATTTTGCATCCTAAGTTCTGTCAATAATGAACCTTTGCAGGAATACTATTTGCTGTGTTACGTGTTGTTTTAAGTCTTTTTTCCGAAAGAAAAGATCTTACGTAGCCATGTACCATTCGATTAACAGCAGCAAATTGTACATACAATTTATAGCGGAAATTCCCGTGTCACGTTTCTTTTTCCTTCCAGTATATATACATCACAAAGTTGTCTCAATGACGCATGTTTCACATGATATAATATATATAATATATTGAATGAATCGCTGTTTTTATGAGATTGAGTTCATGTAAATTATAAAAGATGGCTGGCTACAACAGTAGCAAGGTCCGCCAACCCTTTCACGTCCCAGGTACCCATGTGTCCGTTACTTTTTGAACACAAGGTGCAGACATCTTCAGTCTGCAGCGAAGAAGAAGACGAAGAACTGAACATAGGTCTAAAGAAAAAAAGGGCTTCAGAAAAAAATAAAAATACTGTTACATATTTGCTTAAGCATATATGGGTCATACTTGTCGTTACCTTCCTTTATTTTTGTCATATATCACCTTTTAGTTCGTTTTTCTTTCAAAGGATATTATTAACTAGGTAACCATATTCTGGAAGCTTGTTTTTAGCTCTACTGATCAGAGATCAGCAGAGCTTATGCCGTGGTGCGGCGTCCGTCGTCCGTCCGTCCGTCTGTCCGTAAACTTTTATTTGTAGCGACTTCACAGCTGAAACTACTGGATGGATATTCATGAAACTTTACAGAAATGTTGCCCATAAAGTCTAGTTGATCCTAGCAAAAATTCATGTTGATGTGAAATCCAAGATGGCCGCCAAAGCTAAAAATAGAGTTTTAAAATACAAGTTTGTAGCGACTTCTTCTTGAAAACTATAAGTGATATTGATATGGGACTTTTTCTAAAATGATCAGCATGACATGATGTTGATCCTAGTCAAAAATCGTTTTGATTCAACGTTAAACATGGCTGCCAGCGGCCATCTTTGTTTACATAGAGTTATATAGTAAAAACTTGTAGCGACTACTTCTCTGAAACTACTTGGCGGATTGTCATGAAACTTTACAGGAATGTTGCTCTTGATGTCTAATTGATCCTAGAAAAATTTCAGGTCGGCCGGAAATTCAAGATGGCCGTCGCAGCTAAAAATAGATTTTTAAAAAATAAGTTTGTAGCAACTACTTCTTGAAAACTATAAGTGATATTGATATGGGACTTTTTCTAAAATGATCAGCATTACATGATGTTGATCCTAGTCAAAAATCGTTTTGATTCAACGTTAAACATGGCTGCCAGCGGCCATCTCTGTTTACATAGAGTTATATAGTAAAAACTTGTAGCGACTACTCCTCTGAAACTACTTGGTGGATTGTCATGAAACTTTACAGGAATGTTGCTCTTGATGTCTAATTGATCCTATCAAAATTTCAGGTCGGCCGGAAATTCAAGATGGCCGTCACAGCTAAAAATAGATTTTTAAAAAATAAGTTTGTAGCGACTACTTCTTGAAAACTATAAGTGATATTGATATGGGACTTTTTCTAAAATGATCAGCATGACATGATGTAGATCCTTGTGGAAAATTATTTTGATTCGACGTTAAACATGGCTGCCAGTGGCCATCTTTGGTTACATAGAGTTATATAGTAAAAACTTGTAGCGATTACTTCTCTGAAACTACTTGACGGATGTTCATGAAACTTCACAGGAATGTTGCTCTTGATGTCTAGTTGATCCTAGAAAAATTTCAGGTCGGCCGGAAATTCAAGATGGCCGCCACAGCTAAAAATAGATTTAAAATAAATAAGTTTGTAGCGACTACTTCTTCAAAACTATAAGAGATATTGATATGGGACTTTTTCTAAAATGATCAGTATGACATGATGTTGGTCCTTGTCGAAAATCGTTTTGATTTGACCTTAAACATGGCTGCTTTGTTTACATAGAGTTATATAATGAAAACTTGTAGAGACTACTTCTTTGAAACTACCTGACGGATTTTCATGAAACTTCACAGGAATGTTGCTCTTAATGTCTTATTGATCTTAGCAAAATTTCAGGTCGGCCGGAAATTCAAGATGGCCGCCACGGTTAAAAATAGATTTTCAAAAAACAAGTCTGTAGCGACTACTTCCTGAAATCAAAATCAATCAGTAGAGCTTCAAGGTCATTGACCTCTTGTTGTTTGTTTGTATGGTGTTTTATGTCACTTTCAACACAGGCAAGGTTATAATTATATGACGGTCGATTTTTTGTGGTGGAGGCAGACCACACACTTTTCCTGGGTAGAACCAGTACTGTACACCTCCCACCATCCGTAAGAATCGACACTTCCTCACAATTCGAGCTCTCAGTGGGAGTCGAACCCGCAGCGGTGAGAGGTGAAGGTTTACAATGCAACATCGTTAACCATTCGGCCACGGAGACGCTTGTAACACATATAGATTGGATATGCTGTATCTGCGAGATCCTGCACAAGAGTTGATGCAAGCTTCCAGAAAGTGATCCTCTTTAATATAATATATATATGTATACCTTCTAAACAACCTCGGAAAATAATAAACAAAAGAAAAAATGAAAACTGCCATAGCAGTTTAATAACACAGTCGACTAGTAATATTCGGGGAAGCGAGGTCTTTACACATGCCAATAGAGTTGTACAGACATGCTTGCGCACGTCCTGGAATTTTGATACAGAATCAAAAAATGAAGGCACACGCTATATAATTGATGGGTATATATAAATGTAATAAGTGAGCTAACTTTTCAATAGAAATATATACTAGAAAACAAATGACAAATCTATATAATGGGTTAGATGTAATTTGACTATAGCAGTGACCTTTAACTATGGAGATTTTTGTGTTGCATAGCATGGCAGACACTTATGGATCATTTTATCATCCGTAGTCCATAATAATCCATCCGTCTGTCACAGACCTGCAACCTGACCTTGGCCATAACTTGAAAAGTATTTGACCTATGTTCATGAAACTTCACACACATCCTCGTCTTACCACAAGGAATGTTGTTACACATGTCGTTATGATCCTTTTCATAAAACTTTAACCTGCAACCTGACCTAGCACATGACAGGCGACACAAGCATTCTGTGGAACACCCTTCTGGCTAATATTGGGGGCTTGTTTCTCTAAATCTCTTTCTACAAAAACTAAAGTTCTTGCATTATATGACAACAAAACCTGTATTTAGGTTGGTTCCTATTACATGCTGAAACAAGAGGGCCTAACAAGCGTTATATGCCCATTTGCTTAAGTTATTATGTTAAAAGCATTTCCTAGGTGTCTGGTCAAAATGATCTTGACCTTTGACCTTCTAACAGAAAAAAGTGATAGGGAATGTTGTTTAACCAAGAACACTATTTGTATTAAGTTTCAAGATTGTAGGTCAAACAGTGAATAACAACGGGGAAAGAATTTGTTATGATCAGATCACATTGACCTTGACATTTGTCCTACTAAGCATAAAATCAATAGGGGAATTGTTGTTTTAACACAGGTAATATTTCTGTAAAGTTTCAAAATTTTGTTCAATAGTTACACGTTACAGTGGGGAAATGTCTTTTAGGATTCTGCCATTGTCAGGGCAATGTGACCTTGATGACCTACTGAACCCAAAATAATAGGCTTCCTCCTCTCCCCAAGGTCAATGTACCTATGAATTTTAATAAGTGTGGGTATTATAATATCCGGAGTTGTCATTTGGAATGCATGTGTCCATATGATAACATGGTGACCTTGACTTTTGACCTACTAACCCCAAAAGCAATAGGGTTCCTCCTCTCACAAAGAGCAATGTGCCTACACAGTTTCATGACTGTAGGTGTTATACTCCTGGAGTTATCACTTGGAATATGTACTGGTAAACTTGACATTTGACCTAGTGATCCCAAAAGCAACAGGGTTCCTCCTCTGACCATTAAGGCAATGTACCTATGAAGTTTCATGACTGTGAGTGTTATGATTTCAAAGTTATTTATTAGAATGTGTATTACCATATAAGGTTATGGTGACCTTGAACTTTGACCAACTGACCCCAAAGCAATAAGGTTCTTTCTCTCACCAAAGTCAATGTACCTATGAAGTTTTGTGAGTGTACTTTCTGTTATGGTTTTGATGTTATCGCACAGAATGTATATTTCCAGATGAAGTCATCAAATCACATTGACTTTGACATTTGACCTACTAAGCATAAAATCAATAGGGGTTGTTTTAACACGGGTACTATTTCTGAAAAGCAATAGGGTTCCTCCTCTCACCAAGAGCAATGTGCCTGCACAGTTTCATGACTGTAGGTGTTATACTCCTAGAGTTATCACTTGGAATATGTACTGGTAAACTTGACCTTTGATCTAGTGATCCCAAAAGCAAAAGGGTTCCTCCTCTGACCATTAAGGCAAGGTACCTATACAGTTTTATGAGTGTGAGTGTTATGGTTTTAAAGTTACTTATTAGAATGTGTATTACCATATAAGGTCATGGTGACCTTGAACTTTGACCAACTGACCCCAAAGACAATAAGACAAAAGATAACAAATAAGGTTCTTTCTCTCACCAAAGTCAATGTACCTATGAAGTTTCGTGAGTGGTTGTTATGATTTTATGTTATCGCCCAGAATGGGTATTTCCATATAAAGTCCTGGTGACCTTCACCTGCCGACCCCAAAAACAATAGGATTCTTCCTCTCAACAAGGACAATGTACATATGGAGTTTCATGAGTGTGGGTGTTATATAAGGTCATGGCAACCTTGACCTTTGACCTATATACTCCAAAGACAATAGGTTTTTAATTTGACATAACGAATCTCAATGGGACATACATATTTAGCTCTAATGGTCAAGGACCACGAAAGATGGTCTGTCATCAATCTGTTCATAAACCTTTAATGTTTTGTTTTTTTCCATACCCAACCAATGTATTATAGCAAAGCAATTCCCAGGTAGTGCACATTACCCATTGGGGAAATGCCTTGGGAAACATAATTTTTTTGTTTTATACAATCATACACTACAATCGTTATAGTGTGTCTTTGCAGAATGAATGTTGCCAATTTAAAGCCCAATAAAATCAAATTGAACCATTCTTCTTTTACACTTTACTTTTATAGGGATTTTGTTATATACAAGTGTAAGCCTATCCAGATCTCAAGTCTGATTATGGGATGGCGTGACAAGCACTTTATTGAATAAGACTTTAGCAGGGAAACATTTTACGTCCAATTTCCATCAATAAAACTGCGCAATCCAGGTAAAATTCAATAAAAGAACAATTCCTCTAGATTTTTGTGTGTGTCTTGCCAAAAACACGTGAAGGCAATTGCAGAAAATAAAAAAATAAAATAACAAAGAATATAAAAAGTACATGTATACTGAAAGGAAGATTTCAGTGGGAAGATGAATTTCTGACTTGATTTAAACAAGAATTAATTAGGTGTATAATAGCACAATTTATGTTCCCCCATTCATATAATTCAATATCAATCAGTTCTACTGGGAATGTTCCACAAGGGTAACCAGCTGCACATTTTCCCAATAAAATGTAACCAGGCATTTCTGAGAAAATAAACTCTTGCTCAGGTCTCTCTCTAAGGTTATAAATGCATTCTTGTATAAACACACATGTAGACACATATATCAAACAGATTTAGATCTAGCTGTCAAACAATTCTAGTAATGCACATTGTAAATTTTCTGCATTGTTATTGGATGATGGTTTTTACCAGTCCTTAGTTCATATACTCCTCAAAATAAGTTAAAAGACTGCAAGAATATTTCTCCATATGATTACCAGTGAAATTGACTACATGCTATTATCAAACGGTTGCACAGAATGTGTAAGCAATGTTACATTAAATTGGAGTCTTCTGCATTAGGCCAGAAAAAAACAAAACCTGTGTTTCTGGTTACCCGACCGTCCCTATTTTTTGGTGTCGACCCTACAGTTTTTTATCATAAAAAAAAAAAAGGACGAAAAAACTGGGTACGAACCGGTAATGTACGAAAAGATTGAGTATGAAACATGCGCTAAAACATGGCCGCCTCAATGGTGCACTGCGCGTCCGTTTTGGCTATTAGAATTGGAAAATGCAGCCATGGGACAGAGCAGAGGTTTATAAAAAAAATTAATCATGACATGCTGCCAGCAGATTTGTTCTTCCAATACCACCCAGCCTCAGGAAATGATAAAATTCAATCTTTCAGATGGAACTCTCAGGGTCGGAGCTGTTGAGATCACTTTTTTCCTGTCACTTTGTCTGCCGTCCGTCAACAAATAAACTCTAATGGCAGAAAATATTTGTTTTCAATTTATTTTATTCAAAACAAACAAGTTTATAGATATCATGAGGTTATTTTCCTTCTCTCCTTGCAAAATCACTACAAATTAATTACTTGACAAAGTTAAAGATACCTTTAACATCTTCCAAACCACATTGGGCAAAAAAAAAGAAAGAAAAAAATACCTACCTACCTACCCTAATTTTTTCAGCTGAGTAACCAGAAACACAGGGGGCGGATTTTTTCTGGCCTTAGAAGAAAGAACAAAATGTTGATATACATTGTTCTGTCAGGCGCGTAGCGTGCCATACTCATTTACTCACGTGAGTAAACTTTTCAAACGAAGGCTCAAAAAATAAAAAAATAAAAACTCGAAAAACGCAATAAAAAGGTGAGCCTAAGGGGTGTACAAGTAACATGCCGAGTCTGAAATGTTAAGGAATAATCATATTTTCGACAGGATTTAAATCTTTCATCCTGACCCTAAAATGCACCAGAAGTCACGTACGACCGTTTATTTTTTAACAACCCGCACCTACCGCCGTGAGTAATTCAGATTTTGGTCACGCTAAGCCCATGTCTGTTAATTAAAAAAAGTCCAATTTGCCCAAAACAGAAATACAAAAAGGTTTTAATATGTTTTGTCAATTTATTCATTACGTTTAATCACTGACCAACAGAACTATGGGCGCGAAATTTTAATTTCCCCCGAAATTGACTGAACCTTTAAATACATACACCGAACAGTTTTGAAAAACGCTGATTTCCATCCAAAATGAAGTAAATTTTCAAGACCTAGTTGCATATTTGGCACTGCACACTTATTTGTCGAGTTATTCTAATGAAAATGGTGACAGATTGTTTAAGGAATCACGAGTCATGAAAAAAAGCATTTCATTTTTTTTTTGGTGTAAAATGTTCATATAGAATTCAGAAACACGAAAAAGTTTCAATTTTTGGAATGAAATTTGTATTTAAACTTGTGCAATGATGTAACTTTTATCTTATTAAAATAAAGAAAGGATGGTCCAAAGCCCCCAATACTTCTACCAGGGAGAACATTTGAGTAATGGGCTTCAAGACCGCCCTAACAGCATGCTGACCTGAGTTCTCCTCAAGAATGCTATTGCATTTCGCTACTACATACTTTAAACCAGCATAGTAGAAATTAGATGGAACAAAACCTGTGTGAAGGAAATGAAAGAAAATGTAATCAAAAAAGTTAAAAATAAATGTGGTCAAACATTTTGAATAAAAAACACAAAAAAATATAATATTTTGAGGAGTATATATAATGTCCCAAATTCCTTCATAACCAATTAATATAGCATTAAGGTATCACTATGTGAAACTTCGAAAAAGGAAAAACTTGCATTTTTTCCCGTTCGGAAATGGTGATATGATGATGAAACAGCACTCCAGCTGTATATATTTACTATGACAGGCCGGCCTCAAGGCAGAATTTAAAAAAAAATAAAAAACTACCACCACAGCTTTATTTTCACTATACCTCTATTATGCACTTGAAAATACGAACTCTGCATGTCATAAAGAGCGTCTCCACGGCCGAATGGTTAATGACATTGTGTTGTAAACCTTTGCCTCTCGCCGCTGCGGGTTCGAATCCCACTGTAAGTGAGGAAGTGTCGTTTCTTACGGATGGCGGAAGGTGTACAGTACTGGTTCTACCCACAAACAAAATAAAAATATCGACTGTCATATATAACCTTACATGTGTTGAAAATGACGTAAAACACCATACAAACAAACAAACAAACAAACAAAAGCATGTCATGGAATGAAGATGAGATTTTATTCTTTAATAACAGCAGGCATGATATTAAAAGCATACAGTTATTCAAATGAAACAAAGAAACATGCAGATAGGGTAAAAAACGTTAATAGAATGATTCGTGGTTTTGGACAGCTAGTCTCGCATGACGAAATGAAGACGACTCAATTTCATTTTAAACAAACATGTGCTTCGCCTTTACAGATCTATAAACCAAATTCTTGAAAAAAAGTTCCCTATATTTAAGTGGTAAATTAAAAAGCCCATCACAACTAGTGTGGATTAACTGGAACTACTTGGTGTAGATAATACCAGTAAAGGGATCAGATCAAATATCACTATGGGTACTTTGATTTGGTAAGGCCTGACTGCAGTATTAGTGGAATCCATTATAAAAGTGTTGACCATTGTGAGATTTTTCAATTTGTATAATTATATATGTATTATGGTTCTGTTAATGGTCGGAAATTACGAGTGTTGAACATCTCCTCTAACACGTCGCCATTAAACAAAATTTCAGACTGTTAAAAGAACCATATACTCCGCAAATTGAACAATTTTAAATAGTTTACTGAACACTTCACCATTAAACAAAATTTCAGACCTTTAAAAGAACCATACACTCAGCAAATTGAACAATTTCAAACAGTTTACTCTATTAACTTTTCAACCGGTAAAAAAAGTGTTTTTCTACAAAGTCGTCAAGAAATTATATGATGCACACAAAAAACTTGGTACAGGATGCCAGACACTTTTTCAACAGCTAACTAAATATTTCATACAACTATTACCATCTGCATTTTTAATCAGTTTGTTTGTATGGTGTTTTACGTCATTTTCAACACATGCAAGGTTATATACGACGGTTGATATTTTTGTGGTGGCGGCAGACCACCCACTTTTCCTGGGTAGAACCAGTACTGTACACCTCCCGCCATGCGTAAGAATCGACACTTCCTCACAAGTTGAGCTCTCAGTGGGATTCGAACACACAGCGATGAGAGACCAAAGGTTTACAATGCATTTTTAATCAGATGATCTTCCTAGTAGCAGAATGGGCGAGGTTTTATCAGATCAGTTGTAGCCTAACAGACACTGAGAAAAATTACTTAAGGGAAAAATAATTGCAAATATCTTTACATTTGCATTTAACAAAAAACATTGCTTTATTAATTTTCTGTAAAAGATATGGTGGAGGTTTTGGTGGCGATTTTCAATCACTGGTAAATTAACAGTAGATTTTTTGAATAAACAAAACTATATCATTTTATATACCGACCCTAAAAAACGTTTTATTTCCTTTTATCACATAACATGCGGTGTCAGAGTGTAATAACACCATTCAGTATTTTCGTTATTCCACTAGTGGTATAACATAACGTTAATGACGTCATGGACGTCGGACGTCACGTTAATGTACGTTTTATGGCGTAATGTGATGTTATAAATTATGTAATAAATAGAATCTCACATTCGTGCTAATTTATTATTGAAATTTATTAAACTCATTGGCAAAAATGATATGCTCGGCAAGCCTTAGCATCATATCATTCTTGCCAACTCGTTTAATAAATTCAATAATAAATGAGCAAGATCCTCTATATATTATACCCCTTAGGATTAACATGCACAATTAACACACAGAACAAGATGAAAGACTGTTAAACATGTGACCTTTAGACTACTTCAAAAGACATTTCTTCCACAGAGGAAGCATGGACCTGAATTTCACACATTCTTACATTTCCAGAAAAGCGTACCATCTTGAAACACTTTGTGGTAAAAGAAAGAAAGAAATTAACATGTATATAGTATTCCTTCAGTATTTAGGAATATCTGTTACCCTGAATAATCAGTATCCTGAGTATTCAGTATTCATAACTCCGAGCAAAAGGACGCTATGTGAAGCAGCATTCTCCCATAGAAAAGTCGATGCCCACCGCATGATACAACTGCAATACTTTTTGTTTTATGACTGTTGTGTTCACTCAAACAAAATAATTAATTGTCAGAGAAGAATGCTGTTTAATTACTGGAAGCATTCTCCCAAGAATCTGGTTAATTGACATCCTATGTGATTTATCATGCACATAATTATGACATCAAAGATGATGGCATATTTTATGACAAGTTAACCCTTAACCCACTATAAGCACCACTACTGGCTGCTGATCAATCATTTCCCCCAAAAATACTCCTTTGTCACATAAATGGGATGGTCCTAATTCAAAGACGTCCATTATATATATATATATATATATTGCGGGCTAAGGGTTAACAGATAAAGTTAAAGGCTTTGTTATTTGGTAAACATGAGTGGAGTGGTTAAGAACAGTTCTATTGACTTGGAGTGTCATTAACTCCCTTGACATTTACCCAAGTAACAATAAAATGTTATATTACTGGTCCAACATGCAGATGGTAATAAAGTCACAAAGTGAAATGACAATTTAATGGTATTTATTGCATATGCATGGGAAATTTATTTTAAATTAACCTTGATGAAGTCTTTGAACAAGCAATAAATCATCCAAATCCATGTATTTTTGAAGGATAAAAAGCATGTTTTAAAATTTATGAATTGCCTGCATTTATTTGATTTAAGTGACATGTTTTTCGGTGTGTTACCGTTATGGGTAGGATATTGACCTTGTGAAAAAAAATTGGTGGGTTTTGTGGGTCTTGTGGGTGTGGTTGTGTGACAGAGGGTATTTATCACTTAGTGATAGTTCAAGTTTATTGTTGTTGTCATCTTCAAGAATGTCAACTGACCAGCATTTATATTTCTCAATGCCAACGGCCTAGGTAGCTCTGTAGATAAGGCCTTGGTGTTAGAGCTACAGAACTCTGCATCGCGTGGGTTCACTCCATGGCACTGTCTGATGGGAAACTTCATCTTTCATTCTCATCATTCTTAGACATAAGACCCTACACATAGTGGAATGTTATAATTCTAATACATGTGTACATCACTTCGTCAATGTTAAAAGCCTCAACCTAATTTCAGGCCTCGACGCTAACGGGGTCCCGGGATCCCGAGGACACCAAATTTTGGGGAGGGACACCAACTTTGCTAAGTTTGGTATTCCGACGTGCTCCTCAATTTCTGGGAGTGGAAATATCAAAATCTGCAACAAAAATTGTTCAATTAAATTGAAGTTGCATTGTTTATGAATACATGCGGAAACCCAGGGAGCATGCCTGACTCTCTAAATTCTCATCCCTCGAGGCAAAATTCTCAATGGATTAAATTTTGGACATTAGGTGACGTGACAGTCATAAGCGTCATCTGGTGGGATTCAATGCTGGGTATGCACACGCCTTTTTCAATGAGGTATGGTATAGCTAAAGAACTGGCCAATCGCAGCATACGTTACAGTCAGAGTAACCTGTGTTAAAATTGTGACCTGACCGAAAATCATGACTTGATCTGCATTTCAATTTATTAAGACGTATCAAATAAGAGTTAACTTGTATGGCCTATATATAGTTTTATTCTTCTATCCATGTGTAAGCCGTAAGGAGTGACTGAATAAAGCAATCAACATTTTAATATGAAATGTGATTTCTCTGGAGGGAGACGTCACTTCTGACTAAATTCCAATCCAAGTTTGAACTCTGTAAAGCAGAGACATGTCATGGTCAGTAATCATCGGGAATTAAATCCTTGTCAACGTTACTTGCAGCAACATTTTCCAAACGTTTTGTTGCAAAACACCATACTGAATGCTTTTAAATTTGATATGAAAATTCAAACTTTTAAAAAGCAGATCAATTTTATATGAACAGGTTAAATAATGGTTACATAATGTGTTGTCAATGTTTTTAACCATGGCAGGGACTCCTATTTTATGGGAGGGACACCAGATTTCAAAAGCAGGAGTCCCTGTGTGATTCCTTCCAAAATGAGTTGGTGTCATGGCCTAAATTTAGAGCCATTTTGAGCAAGTAGAGCATCCACAGGTCGTCTTGGGCCTCTTGTGCAATTTTACGAATTGATACACTTTAGTTTGGATCTTCAATCTCTGATTTACAATGCAGTTGTTTAAAGCTATTACTTAGAACTACATATAAACATTTGCCAACAGTGCTATCAAATCAGACAGTTCTATAAAGATTATTGTATGTGAATTCCCAGAGCAGTTTTAATATCAGCAATATCGGCAATATCTTTTATGTTGTTGTATGAAATGGTAATAATTTAAATGTGTAAAGGGACTCCTGGCAATCTGGATTTAAATGCATGAAGAGTAGCACAGCAATCTTGATATAAAAACATTAAAAAAAAGCAATTGTAGTTTGCTACGTACTTTTTTTATATTTTCAAATTCTTCAAAAAATTTAAAATCAGTCAGGACAATTTCTTTTGGCTAGTTATTAATTATTGAGAATACTTCAACAGTGGTTTATTAAACCATATAAATATATGCACATGGTAAAACAGTAATGAAAAACTATAAATTCCATTTTCTCCCTTGATATATTGTAATATTGGCAGGATGCTTTTATGTAGTAATTTTGACATTGAGTGAATAAATCAAGGTACTTATTCATACTTTCATGCACGATTTCTAGATATTCCTACTCTAAGGCTTGCAGGTTTACTATCAATCATGAACATTAGTATTTCTTTGAAGTTTTTCAATGTTCATTTATTTTAAATATTTAATTTATTGAAGAACATTCACCCTAACACATATTTAATAATTTGAAGTAATTTAGTTGTGAAATTGTGAACATTTTGCAATTATAGAAAATACAAAAGTCAATTAAAGCTAATGCAATTATGTTGTTTTGGCTGGGGGCCGTTATTTTCTCAATTTATTATAGCAAACCAATTTTACTAAATTGCTGACAAAATTGGAATACCTGCCTGGAATGAAATCAGTCCTATTACTAGATGGCAATCTCGACTAATTAAGTAGTGTTAATTCCAGAGCTTTGTCTGCAAGGCTTAGATTACCAATAAAATCATTTTAAGATCTACTCTCCCAGGATCATTTTCAATTATGTAGTAGAAATAAAAAATGTGCTGAGGAAATATTTTGCCTTGGAAATATATTAAAGGGACTTGATTTTTGTATGCAAGATTAAAAGAGCCAACACATCTTGCCTATACATACAAGGGGCAGGGGTAGGGGGAGAACAATTCGAGACCTAAAGCCAATCTCCAATCAACGGAAAACATAAGCCATTTAGCAATTTAAGCCATATGCTTTTGAAAAAGTAGAGCATTTTAAAGTACATTTTTTGGATCTTATCCATATTTTTAATCCTATTTATATTAACTTTGATCTGATTAGAAAGTCCCTGGGCAGGAACAAATCAAATGTTTCATATGCTTGTACATATTCTGACAGTTGCCAATAACCAACTTGGGAATTGGTTCCTCATCATTCTCCATCATGCTGTAATTCAATAGAGAGTTCTGATAGGGACTGTTCCAGATTGCTATTACCCTTTGATTAAATCTTCTTCTGCTTGCTTTATCTTAAAATATTCCATACTTAATAAATCAATGGAAGCAAACTGGAAACAAAGAGCTATTTAATTTAGCAATTTTACAAACCGTTTTATTGTTGTCCATGATGGATGAAGCTCCCCTGGAACTATTAAATGCTGGAGTGTGATTGATTGGAAATAGTAAAGCATGTAACATCTGAAAAAAACATCACTTGAAACTTTTAATACAGGTAAAGAAGCTTGATAACTCATTTTAGCTGGCACTGTTGTGCCACCCATGTGCTCAACACTGAGTGCCTTTGACCAAGCTAAGTTTGCATTACATGTTGCATTTGACAAAGATGGTTTATTATACTTTAATTGCCTTTGACCAAGCTAAGTTTGCATTACATATTTCATTTGACAAAGATGGTTTATACTTTGCCTTTGACCAAGCAGGTTACTCTGGCATTGGTACATATTTCCCTCTTTTCCTGTGAAAAATTCCCCTCTTAAAAAAATAAAAATATATATTAGAAAATGTTAAACTACAATACAGGAAAAAAGCATACTTTTGCAATTCCTCTTCCTGAAGGCCCTGGCCCCAGTCACGTAAAAGCTGACTAGTGCCCTTAAAGATTCCCTAGTGAAAGTGTTATTTGTATAACATCAAATACTGTAACGTTCGCGCTCCGTGAAATTAGAACGGGAGCCGCATTTTAGAATGTCCCAAAACGGAAATGCGTCAATATCCCAATATCCGGTTGACTTAAATTGCATTTTATCGTTAAATAAACAGAATTGCAACTATTTACTGCATTTAATCGCTTAATAAACCAATTAAGAATTATTTTCTTTGTTGTTGTTTTCTACTGAAATGTTACTCGTCCTCTCTGATGACCGATTCATGGGTTTCACTCGTCCAGATTCGAATTTCACTCGTCAATACGAGCGGACGAGTGGAATTTTCATGCCCTGCCTAGCTAAGTTTGCATTACTTGTTTCATTTGACAAAGATGGTTTATACTTTAAATGCCTTTGACCAAGCTAAGTTTGCATAAGTATAATGTTTCATTTGACAAATATAGTTTATACTTTATATGCCTTTGACCAAGCTGAGTTTGCATTACTTGTTGCATTTGACAAAGATGGTTTATACTTAGTTGCCTTTGACCAAGCTTATTTACACTAATTACATTTGCCAAGGCTAGTTTACACTCAATCTCATTAAAATCGTATCCTAATTACACTTTGATACTCTCCGCTATAGGATCTGACCACACTCCCTTGTAGGTCAAGTCAGATCGACCTTTCGTCTAATCAATATGTATGAGAAGATCAACTAAATTCAATCAATGAAATCGTGCGTTTCATATGCAGTTCAGATCACGTTCGAGCGAACTGAACAAAAGAAAATCCACATAAAACACAGATCTGTATCCGAATAAAGATAAAGTCTTTTTGTGTTATTGCTGTGGATAAATTCAAAGAAATGCACTAAATGGAATGTTTTATATCAAGATATCAAGAAAATCATGGGCGCTGCCATGTGTGTTTTGAAAGTATATATTCCACCGAAATGTTTACGACAGTACTCTAAATAGTAAGCCTTAGTACATCTGGCCCGCTTAGCTCAGTTGATAGCTCTCTCGACTAGACCCGCGACTGTCATTTTGGTGTGAGTTAAATCCCACGAATCGGTAAAAAACATTGTGCCGCTATTAAATTCCATCAAACAATCTTTTCTTTATTTTTTTTCAATAAATATTCAATAATGGTTGGTGTATTATGTTTGTCAACATGTGTTTATAAGCTAAAGATCGCGTTACGGACATTGTGTCTTTCAATACCGAGCATAGACTGCTCCGTGGCATTTTACTGAACACTTACATGCGCAGTGAAGCAGTCTATACCGATCAATTTTGTAGTCTGAAATCTGATTGGCTAATCGTAAGGTCAATCTGACAGGCCTGCAATGGAGCGCTGTCAGATCTTTGTAGTGTAGAGTATCGTAGCGTGATAACGGGTCTGATTTTAATGAGATTGGTTTTCACTTTGATCAAAATGGTTCTCATTGAGTTGCCTTTGACCTTAATGGTTCACAATAAGTTGTCTTTGACCAAGCTAAGCTAATTTACACTAAAGTGCATTTGACCAGGCTAGCTGACACAAAGTTTGATTCCTTTGACTAAGATGGTTCACACTAAGTTACCTTTGGCCTAAATGGTTTACACTGAGTTGCCTTTGGCCTAAGTAGTTCACACTGAGTTGCCTTTGGCCTAAATGGCTCACAATGAGTTGCCTTTGACCAAATTGGTTCACACTAAGTTGCCTTTGGCCTAAATAGTTCACACTGAGTTGCCTTTGGCCTAAATGGCTCACAATGAGTTGCCTTTGACCAAAATAGTTCACACTAAGTTGGTTTGACCTAAATGTTTAACAGTGAGTTGCCTTTGATCTAAACGGTTCACATTAAGTTGCCTTTGACATAAATGTTTAACACTGAGTTGCCTTTGACCAAAATGGTTCACACTAAGTTGCCTATGACCTTAATGGTTTACACTAAGTTGCCTTTGACCTAAATGGTTCACACTTAGTTGCCTTTGACCTAAATGGTTCACACAGTTGCCTTTGACCTAAATGGTTCACATTAAGTTTCCTTTGACTAAATAGTTCACTTTAAGTTGCCTTTGACTTAAATCTTTCACACTAAGTTAATTGCCTTTTACCTAAATGGTTCACACTATTAAATTGCCTTTGACAAAGATGATCACACTAAGTTGCCTTTGACCTAAATGGTTCACACTAAGTTGCCTTTGACCTTAATGGTTCACATTAAGTTGCCTTTGACATAAATGGTTCACACTAAGTTGCCTTTGACTCAAATGGTTCACACTAAGTTGGCTTTGACTCAAATGGTTCACACTAAGTTGTCTTTGACCTAAATGGTTCACATTAAGTACCATCAGACATGCCACAGCCAGAGTGTGAAGACATGAGAGGTCTGCAGCTCCAAAGCACAATGCTATAAAAAGAAATTTACTTTCAATTTGGTATCAGTTTTCTCTCAACCTTGCCATATTTCTCATCACACTGTATATTCTGATTCTTGCTCTGGGACTTGGGGGCAATCCTGTCACAAATCAATGGACAATTTAGCACCATACAACATACACTCTATATAACATATTACTTGGTAGATTATGGGAAGGGTCGTTATCCAGTCATAAATAAGCTCCATATAGACATGATAATCACGGCTATAGATTTTTGGGGCATTTGGATGAGATTTGAAAATGAAATGATGACCGGTTGCCAATATTTTTGAGCTGTCGGTTATTAATAAGCTGTTCGACCCTCTCACAGTAAATAATGGCACAAACTTGATTGGCGTGGAACTATCAATGTGGGGAGGCCACACAGGTTTGGCGAGAATTTAAGTTTTTTCCTATAGCTATTTTGGTTTCATTCAACTAAAAGGGAAACTCGACAATCCTGAATTATTTATTTAGCATTAAATTAGCACCTTGATTGATTAATTTAATATATATTTAAATATCTAGGTAACACAATTCGAAGGGTTTTATTCTTTTTATAGTATAGTAATCTCATCGTACATTTGTTTGTCTGTCCGTTTGTTTGTTCAAACTTCACAGACATGTTAATCACAATGAGAACGTGTGTCACATACAAGAATTGGTTCCATTCCTCAAAGGTCTAGGTCACATTTGAAGGTCAAAGGTCGAAAAAACACTTCCGGGCATTTGTCACTTGCTGTGACATATGGCAGTGTTATAAATGTGCTAAGAAATATCAAATCTGCTGTGCAATAAATCGTGCAGCTTAAGAATTAACCTTCTGTGCTGTGTTATAACTCTAACTATTTTATTAAAGATAGATTCTTTTTCAAATGTCGCCAGATATATCTATTTATGTAGATTTTAAGCCGTGATGAAGCCTGATGAATCCATGAAGCCGTAATGCTATTGGAGATTACAAAGTTACAATTTGAATGAAGTTAATGATGCATTGATTTGCTCAGTAAACATTCCTCAAATTTCTTGAGAAAATCAATTGACACTAAAACTCTGTTGATTGAGAAAACCGACTTCAATTCCAGACAAACTATTTCCTGGTAACTATGTATCTATTCCAGTTATAACCTCCTCTTAAGCCTCCTGGGTACAACATTACTGTGTATGACTGCTTGTCCCTTAGCCATTCCGCACCAACTTTGATGGAAATCAGACAATAAGGTTGCCATATTCAAACTTACCTAGTACCTAATCTAAAATTAAAAAATCAACACAAGGAATTTTAAAGTTTATGCTTAATTGATTAGAACACTGCATTTAAAACCTTCTCACCGCTCCTGGTTTGAATCCATCTGGGAGCCTGACTTGTTAGAAAACGCTGGTTTTAACGGATTGCGGGAGGTATACAGTACTGGTTCTGCCCAGGAATAAGCGGGTGTTTTTCTGTCACACCTGTTTCTTAGGGAATGTCATGGAGTCAGGCTGTTCTGTTACCAGTGGCATATAAACATTCTCCCTTCATTCTACTCAACTTGATATTAAAACGTTTGAAATAAATGTTTTTGCCACACCTAAGCTTCTTGTAGCTTCTTTGTGGCTGGTCTTGGAGACGTTGTGGGTTTTGCTATTGAGTGCGTTTGGCGTTCTCCTATTGGCAACCACCATGGTTTATCAACAGCCACCTATGGCAGCATATGGTTACCATTGGGTACTGATGTTACAATTCATAACCAGTAAACTCTGACTGGATATGGGCAGTATATGGTACCAACGGCAGCGCAAGGTTACCATTGGCTACCAATATAATTTTTTATTAGCAAAACGGCAAGGCAGGGAATACCTGCCGTTTTTATACTTCAGAACCGGACATTTGAGTTTGCAGACATTGTACGTTTTATTATTCACTGATATTTTTATTGGGATTAAATTCTCAGCAATACAAGTTTCGGTGAAGATGTTCGTCATCGTTTTGAATGTGTCATAACGAGACAATCTTACCCATCGGCAAACCAACGACAGCATCTGATGGTTATCGATGATGGCTGCCTTTGGCTACTGAAGGCACTTTCAGGAACCAATGGGAAAACTCTGAACGCCCTCAATGTTTATAGCCACACAAAAATTATAAGCTTCTTGCATGGATTTTCTCAGCTGTTGGCAATTGCTTCTGGCCACCCATAAGCTGCTTGCAGATACTGTGGGGTTTGATAGATACTGTTTTTTGCCACACATATTAGACTTACCAGTGCAGTGCAGTGCTTGTTGTTACTGGCCACACCTAAGCATCTTGGAGACTCTGTGAGGTTTGATTGATATTGCTTCTTCTGCACACGTATCTAATCTTCTTGTTGTTTCTTTGACATAGGTTACTCTAAGCTTCTTGCAGACACTGTGCATATATCTTATTTCAAGCTAAACTTGTCGCAGTCGGTTGTGTGATTGTTTTGTTTTTGTCATTCATTGCAGCGATAAAAAATCGATAAGTCAGTCTGTCGAGGCTGAGCTATATAGGATAACATGGGAAATAATTGAATAGAATTTTATGGCACACAAGGAAAACCATATTGTGAGGAATCGATGCAAATTTTCTTGTCAACAAATCTTCGTATGTACGAGGGGCATTCAATAAATTCTGTCACTGTAGTGTTATAAATCAACAGATATTACGAATAATGTGTAGTTTTCTGTTATAACCCTTCAAAGTATTCCCCCTTAACAGATACCCACTTTCGCAGTCAAGCTATCCATGACTTAAATGCTGCAAAGTAGTCTCCCCTTGGTATACTATTGAGACACTGAAAGATTGCACTACCAAGAGCACTTCTAGAAGCATAGCATTTCCCAGACATCATTTTTTTGCAGCAAATTAAGGGAATAAGAAAAAGTCACAGGGACTTAGGTCGAGTGAATAAGGTGGGTGGTCAAGCTGTACTTAGTTCTCTTGTTTCAAGAAAGACTGGACAATTGGGCCTTTGTGAGCTGAGGCATTATCATGAATAAGCTGGATGCCATTCAAAGCTTTACTTGGACGCTTTATTTGTAGAATCTTTTGACATAATTTATTTAAGAACTTTGTCTCTAAAACTTAGCTGTAATGATTCTCCCTTCTTTGCATGGTAGCTGTACCACAGGCCCACTAGAATTAAAGAAAATGGCATAAAGATCGATCGCGAACCTTTTTAGCGTTTTTAATGTAAGCCCTGATTTCTGATTTTTCTCCCAACTTTTATTATAGCTTTAATAGACACTATACATGTGTGCGTATAATTTAACAGTGAATAACTTCAGTCAGTTTTAATCGGATTAAATCGAGATTTGGTGTGTACATGCAGGGGCGTTCCTAGGGCTAATTTAGGTATACGCACCATCGAGTTTTGGATTCACAAATGTGCCTAAACCCCCTATACCTTCAGTTTTTATTGCATTTTTCGCATTTTTAGCCCTTTTTATTTGTTTGCTTCTTTAATAGCATGTATGCACGTGCGTATGCCCAGGTACGCCCCTGAAATGGGTACTAAAATGGTCTTGAAATGCACGTTTTTTTGGGTCGTATCACACATTTTCTACGGAGGCCAATTAGTGACAGATTTATTGAATGCCCCTCATATATTTAAAAAAGAAAAGATTGTATAAAGACCGATATTGTTTTTATAGCGAAAATGTGATTTCATTATCTCCACCCTACCTACCAGCTACTGTATAATCGATTACAAAACAAGCTCTACAGATTTGATTGGTTACTTAGTGGTTGAGCCTCTGCCTAGTATGCGAGAGGTCGTGGGTTCAGTGTCAGTATTATGTAACTGGGTGGGGTATCACGTCATATATCTGAGGCGTGGTATTCCAGTGTGGCAGCAGTATAAAATTGAGCATAGAGCTCACTGCTACAAGTAGACACTGTCTTGATATGACTGAAATGTTGTTAGGTTGGTTGTTTGAATGGTGTTTTATGTCATTTTCAGCACATGTTAGGCTATATATGACGGTCAATTTTTTTTGTGTAGAAAGACCACCCACTTTTCTGGGTAGAACCAGTATTGTATACCTCATGCCATCTGTAAAAATCGACACTCTCACACGTCAGTCTCCCAGTAGAAATTGAACCTGCAGCCGTAATAGTTGTTAAAGTGATATTTAACCTATACGTGCATTATATTCTACTGATGACTACCCTTCTGTCTAGTTAGCCCAGCAGTAGGTGCCAGTGCCTTCAAATTGTGGAATTATTTTTTTGACAAAATTACGTGGATAACGGGAATTAGATTTCTCGACTCAGCTTCGTATGTTAAGGTTGCCCACTCATGGGTTTTCACTGGGTTCTTCATTCAAGGTTCGATCTGCTTAATATTTATTATACACTTTACAATCTATTTTGTTTTTAATTTAGTGACTGGAATTAGTCTGATAATGATATTCAAGTTATTCAGTTTCTAGGTGAATGTACAGGAATTAAAATAAATATTTTTATCGGATGGTGTCTAAATAATTTTTACTTTTTATCTTTTCATGATTATCTAGAGGGCTGGTGTAGCGCAGTTGGTAGTGCGGCAGTTTTGTAACCGGAGGCCCCTGGTTCAATCCTCCGTAGTGCCACTGAGTTGTCGGTGTGTTCTTGGGCAAGACACTTTCCCTTAGCCTCCTCCGTCGGATGGGGACGTAAACCGGGCGGTCCCGTGTATCGGTCTATCCTCCGAGCATGTTAAAGAACCATAGAAATATATTCGATAATAAGGGTAGGGCAGGTTCCCGGATTCCTATGTATCCTTCCCCGCTCTCTCTGGGGCGGCTCTAAATAACCTATACTGTGTTGAGGAGCCGTTAAATTGAACGTTCAATCAATTCATGATTATCTAATTTAAATCAGCATTTATATTTAAACAGAGCTTCCATGGTTGAGAGGGTAAATATGCTGAGTTTGAAACCAACTGTCTCACCTCACAATTGCACCACTGTGGGGTCGAATCCCACTGGGAGCTTCACTTGTAAGTGAGAAAGTGTTGATCCTTAATTACGGATGGCGGGAGGTTAACAGTAATGGGTCTACCCAGGAATAAGTGGGTGGTCTGCCTCCACCACTAAATATTTACCATCATACAGAGCCTAAATTGTACTGGAAAATGATGCGAATAAACAGCGGCATTCACGCAACCGGGTGTAATACTGGCAGACGTACATACCCAGCAGTAATCCTGGGGCCCATTCGCTTACTTGGCAGTAATTTACTCGATCTGCTACAGGCAAGAATTGGAATTGAATTGAATTGGGTTTTAAGGCACACCAATACATGAAAGGTTATATGGCGCCTAACAGGAATGAACCTGCCAGGCTCATCCTACAGTTACATTGAGATAAAATATGGAGATTGGGCCTAGAACCTTCTCACCTGCAGAACTGTAGAGTTGCTGCAAATTCTATTGTAGACACTCCATTTATGCTGGAGCCATATGTTTATTGTTTTTCTGCCACTGCTCTAGTGATTTGAGCGAGATGGCAGCTGAAACAATGCAGGGGTCATGATGAAGACCTTTAATGAGCATGAACAAAAAATTATAAATTTGGTGGGGAGATTTTTTTCGGATGATCTTATAAACATCAAACAGATTCCACAAGATTGATATGTTGGATTTTCAGGTAATCTCTATATGGAATTGCTCAATTAAGCCTAATCTTAAGGCCTTCAGGATATGCCTACAATTCTCCCACTTAATGCTAAAAGATTTGAGCCTTTTAAAAAAAATTTTTTTAGGGTTGGTTAGATATAGTGTACCTAATTATACATAATGACTACATATTGATTAAGATATGTCTGCAGAAAGATAAAAATGTGAACAAGTCTACAGTTATCAGATGTAAAGATGCAATAATCCTTAGCACCATTCTGGAAGGGTTCCATGTTAGTTTCAGGCATCATTGCTGTTGTTAAGCTTGCAAGTGTCTACTAATTTGTGCGTCTCCTTTGCGCAAAAAATCGAAAAACTTCAGTTGCTTCTCTGTACTGAGTGATTGACTCGTACTGTTTTCATGGCATTTTGATAAATCAGGGGGAAAAAAAAGAAAAGAAAATCTGTTTCTGGTCTTTCCCCCCAAAAAATTACAGTAATTCACTTACGTAATAAACTAACAAGTCGAGTGAGGAAGTGTCGATTCTTACAGATGCCCTGAGGTGTACAGTATATTTTGGTGCCTAATTTGTCATAATCACTTTTTTAGTATCAGTATATTACTGAGGTTTGTCCGTTGTTGTTTTTTTACGTCCCCACCAGTGGGGTATAAAGCTTTAACCATGTCCATTCCATCTGTCCAGGTGTCCGTCCGTCCCGAAATGTTTATGTGTAGATCATCTCCCACAGTTTTCAACCGATTGTTTCGAAACTGTTCAGGATGTTTACTTGTGATGTCAAGATGTGCATATCGATTTGGTGGCAAAACCCACCTTGTATTACTGGAGTTACGGCCCTAAAATTTTGCATAAAGTTTTATTGTTTTTAGTGGGGGCATTTTTTTAGTTAATTGTATAATTGTAAATATAACATGTGATGATCTCATGCCATATGGCATCAGTGGATATCGTGCCAAGATGTCCATACTGTTTTGGCGTTGTGTTTGAATAAGTATTTCCTTAGTTTACCTTAGTTATGGCCCTTAATTTGATATTTTCAGTTTTATATAAAAATACATTGCACTGTGTACACTCCTGAGTTATGGCCCTTTGTTCTGCATTGCATCTCCAAGTCTTCCTTTCATCTTTCAGTCCTGTTGTTCCACAGGCAGTCTATATCATTTCACTGAATGCTATATGTGTGTGTTTGTGTTGTCTAAGGTTTAACATCCCACGATAAGCCATAAGGTATCTTAAAGAGATGGGTACAATAGAGTCTGGACTGTGCTTCTTGTAGTGTCTGCGTTGTATCTGTAGTGTTGGGTGTTGTATCTGCATTGTATCTGTAGTGCTGGGTGTTGTATCTGCATTGTATCTGTAGTGCTGGGTGTTGTATCTGCATTGTATCTGTAGTGCTGGGTGATGTATCTGCATTGTATCTGTAGTGCTGGGTGTTGTATCTGCATTGTATCTGTAGTGCTGGGTGTTGTATCTGCATTGTATCTGTAGTGCTGGGTGTTGTATCTGCATTGTATCTGTAGTGCTGGGTGTTGTATCTGCATTGTATCTGTAGTGCTGGGTGTTGTATCTGCATTGTATCTGTAGTGCTGGGTGTTGTATCTGCATTGTATCTGTAGTGCTGGGTGTTGTATCTGCATTGTATCTGTAGTGCTGGGTGTTGTATCTGCATTGTATCTGTAGTGCTGGGTGTTGTAGCCGTGGTGAGTGCATCGTGTCGCTGCTGCTCTATGTAGTTGTCACTGCGGCGGTGAGGTGGGGGTCTGGACGACATCCGCTACGGTATAGTTGGTCAAAACGAACTACTGGGCTGGTGTAGTTTTGGTAGCCCAGTTTGGGGCCACACCCCTGACTGTATGACCCCTGCGCCGCACATACCCTCCAATGGCCTGTACATCTTCCGTCTTTGGTCTTCTGTCTGCAGTCTTCGGCATCGATAACGCGAGGCGTTGGTGTCTCTCCGCTTCCAACTGCTGACATCCAACCTCCGACTTTGGCATAACCATCAGGTGAGATGTGCTGTGATGGGACGCAGGAGACATCTTTACTATCGGTCAGTCAGCAATCATCCCGTTAATACTGCATCATATTAAGATACAAGTAAAACCAGTTCCGGCAGTCCCTGCAGTACGTTCGAGGGCGATGCGGGCAAGGGTTCCGATAGGTCAATCCTACATGGTTGCTGACTGTGCCCTTTCTGCGACGTGCATGCTGTGAAGATCTGGGGAGGACTGAATGCTATAACATGCAGCTTACACTTAAATGGTGGAATAGTGGGAAACGTTAATTCTTTTCATCTTCAGACATTTTGATCTTCGGTGCTGCCAAGAAACAGTCGCATTCTGTGTAGATGATGCTGGTAGCAGTATAAAAGACAACTAACTTGCTACTATGGACTAATTGAAATGCACAAATCTGACACAAATTTGTTTCATCCTCAATGTTATCTTGTAAGAAGCACAGGTATTTGTAGACTGTTCTCACTTAACCTAGTCAAGGGTTAGGTCACATGGAAGAGTTAAGGTCATATTGCTTAGATAAGGTCACATGCTGCATTCATGAGCCAAGGTGGCACTTATGGTAAGGTTACATGCTGAAACCTCATTTAGTACCTACTAGCATAACATGCACAGTTTACCATGTCCACTATCACATTTCGTCACCTGAACATGCAAACTATTGGGGCAAATTGAAAGTATTTGAAATTTCTTAATTTCCTGCTGTCCCAGCAGAAAGGAGTTAACATTGGAAGAGCCCAATCAAAAAACATTTTGGCTGTAAAATATTAAATAAATCTCAATGAATTTTCAAAAATAAGATATTTTTATTTTCCACAAAAAAGGTCAGTCCCAATGATATATAATTTATGTACGTATTGTTAAAATTATTCTAGAGACAATTAACGTTTGAGGATGCCTGAAAAGATTTATTGTCTCAGTCTAGATCATTTAGTTCTTTGGACAATAGTACTTTCTGTTTTTATTATATTACTGAGGCTCTGCCAAGTTCCAGTTAAAACAGTTATACACAAGTGTTGGATTTCCTATATGGACTGGATACCCATGATAATTTCTTGCATACCAAGAGTGACATTTTGTGCGTTGACGTAGCTATCGATCAAAGTTTTTTTATTATAAATACTGAAACGGGATCCCCCTGGAAGCAACGAACTGAAGTATGTAAGTTTATTTTTACTCAGTGACGTCATGCAGCTATTGACATTTCCGACGTCATTGTGTTTTTATATGATCAGAGTGGAGATATTCTTTTATCAAATAACATACATTGTTAGCAGTGTCGAATATCCATTTCATATTCTATTGTATGTATGTGTAATACAACCTTGAACGCCTTTGATTGGCATAGCATGAAATACAGAATCTGTTAACTGAAACTATTTTATTTTATTATAAATTCATCCGGATCTAAGTCATATAAGTTATTATTTACCAACAAGTTATAAATAAGTCTGGGTGAAATGTTCTTTTACTAGGAGAAAAAACGCAAACTCTTTGACAAGACGTTGTGATGTCATATAATGTTTTGGCGTCGAAGGACGTGATTTTATGACATAATGGCAGTTTTATGTCCATTTGAATTGGTTTTTTTACATATTTGTCTGTAATGTTATGTGATAAAAAGGATCTTAAACTCGTTCCCATTCCATATAAGATTTATGAAACTCTTTATGAATTATTTTCAGTTTTAACTCGTCAAAAGGCTCATTAAAATTGAATTGAATGTTGCTTAATGGCTCATCAACACAGTATAGGTTATTTAGAGCCGCCCGAGAGAGAGGGGATACATAGGAACCTGGGAACCGTGCCTTACTCTTATGATCAAATAGCTTCCTGTGGTTCTTTAACATGCTCGGAGGATAGACCTATACACGGGACCGCCCGGTTTATGTCCCCATCCGACTAGGCTAAGGGATTAAAATTAAAATAATCCATAACTCGTTTCATAAATCTTATATGAAATGGGAGCTCGTTTAAGATGCTATATATCTGGTTTGCAAGAATTAATATATATGCGTTGAGGAACACAAAACATAGGTATTTTCAGGCTAGAACTAGATACTTGTTCCAATTAGAATTAGAATTTGGTACTGAGGTCTTTAGACTGACAGGTTCTGATAAAACAATGCTACGCATGCACTGCATGCACGGTATGGATGATGAGCTGGCTATAATGGAATATCCATGAGTGCAAGATGGTATCGGGAACTCTTCCACACTCAGCTATGGTTAGAATGTGTGACACATGTCTGTGCCAGTCAGTAACTGCCATGGGCTACCAAAAGGTTGTGTTTGCCTGATCTGTGTTGAGTTATTAGTCCTGACAACTGGGTGATGTTCTTGTTTTTAGATGGTACAATGTCGGTCACCTTTAGATACCAGACGGTGTTTATTGTAATACGGTAGCAGGTATAATACATTTCTTCGGTTGCTTTTGACAAGGATATCAAAGAAAGAATAAGGGTTTTGAAGTGTCTCTGGGCGGTCGTTTTATTTTGGAAGTTCTATCAACGCGCTAATTATCAGTCGGAATGTAATATTTTTCAAGACAAAGTTTGTCAAAATCACTTCATTTTGAAAGGTTATATATATATTTTATATACCAGGTCTGTAACAAAGTTGGTCAAAATCAATCGTGTTATGATGCTTAAGTGTTAAAACCTCGGTGGTGGCAGTGAAAGAACATCCGGTTTGCTTGTTGGAGATCGTGGGTTTAATCCCCAGCTTGACAGCGATTGGTCAACCTTGTGTTAGTACAGTGTGACTTGGTGGGGAATCAAGTGATCAAATCTAAGCTGTGGATTTCTTTATATTTTCAAATTTTGCAATTATGGCTTTCTTTATATTTATCAAAACTTTGACACTTTCACTTTAAAGGGAATATAGCGACACAGCCAAACAATCTTTATTATTAAGAGTTCTGAAAAACTTGGAAAATGGTGAAAGAATTATCAAAATCGGATGATAAACAAAGAAGATATGATCGTTTGAAGATTCTGTTGAAACGGATAACGAAGCCGCCATTTTTAGAGCTATGACATCACAGTTCTAAATGACCATATATGGAATATTGATAAATATGAAAAATTACTGATTTATATGGGAACAAATTAAAGTAACTGTATGAACATAATGAAGAATATGTATAACTAATGTCAATAATGCTTTATATGCCCAGTTAAGGAGTTTGCATTCATTTGCAGTGATTTGCCTTGCTTTAAATGATATTTATCAATATTTCATATATGGTCATATGGAACTATGACGTCATAGTTTTCAAAATGGCGGCTCCCATATCCATTTTAATACAACCTTCAAATGGTCATATCTTTTTTGTTTATCATCCGATTTTGATAATTCTTTCACCTTTTTGCAAGTTTATCAGAACTCTCAATAAAAGAGCATGTTTGGCTGTGTCGCTACATTCCCTTTAAGTTCACTTGCATGGGATTCTGTAATTGACTTGTTGTTGCCTTTTCCATTGTTTATTTTCACTATTGATCAGCAAGCAACCAGTGTTGTCTGCTATATCATCTCTGGGAGAGGTGTGACATGACAGGGACTCCAGAGACTTAGCACTGATAGGCTTGCAGCTCATCTGCCAGATTATAATAGTACACTGATTGTTTCAGTAATATCTGCCAGCCACTAATGCTTCTTACAGGGGCGGTATGTGACATATTGCACACAGTATAATTTATGGGAAGCACGCTCATGAAGTACTAGATCCATGGAAATATGTAGTGGTTGATAAGTGCTAAATTTGGTTGTAGAATTTTCTAAAAGCATTTGAAACCTTCTCGCCTCTCACAGCTGCAGGTTCAATTTCAATTGAAAGCTTCACTTATAAGTGAAAATGTGTCGATTATTGCAGATAATGGTAGCTACTTTACCTGTTCAACCCAGGAATAAGTGGTGTGGTCTACCTTCACAAAATAATCAAACGTCAAAATAATCAAACGTCAAATATAGCCTAAAATGTGCTGGAAATTTTGTAAACACCATTCAACCAATGAACCTTCTTAAAGTGTTAAAAGTGGCTGTATGGGGATTATCTCCTCTGTCCGACTGTTGAAACACCATTCAACCAATGAACCTTCTTAAAGTGTTAAAAGTGGCTCTATGGGGATTATCTCCTCTGTCCGACTGTTGATGACACCCCCCACCCTGTTCTAAATGAAAAATCCATGTTTGTGGAACAGTTAGGCTGACAGAGCTCTAAGTTCCCATCAACCCGGGTTCAGTCCTCCGTGGTGCCACTGAGTTCCGTCGGTGTGTTCTTGGGCAAGACACTTTTCCTTAGCCTCGTCCGTCGGATGGGGACGTAAACCATGCGGTCCCGTGTATCGGTCTATCAACCGAGCACGTTAAAGAACCATAGGAATCTATTCGATAATAAGAGTAGGGCAGGTTCCCGGATTCCTATGTATCCTTCCCCTCTCTCTGGGGCGGCTCTAAATAACCTGTACTGTGTTGATGAGCCGTTAAACAACATTCAATTCCATCAACCTTAATGCATTTTGTGTTCAGTCTCTGTGGTACAGACTCATAGTCAGCTGTCTTCTGACAATTATGTGTTAATTGGATTTGACTGGCATATTGGAACTCTGTATACCAGTGACACTGGATGTCAGACAATTAGACATCTGTAATGGCAGGCCAGAATTAAATCATCAGTAAGACTGGTCTTAATTGTCTTGCTGTGCACCACACCACTATAAGAATCCATCATGAGTATACCATGTGAGATAGGGAAATCTCACCCGAGGGTCAGAATTTAACCTGGGAGGAGGCTTTTCCGAGCCGAGGGTCAGAATTTAACCTGGGAGGAGGCTTTTCCGAGTTCCTGGTTGCAATTCTGATCCCGAGGGTGAGATTTACCTTTCTTGCATACCGGACAAGGATATCCGTCATTTTACCGGGGCTAGATATTTCCATCTCACCCTAGGGTCGAGATAAAACTGCGCGCCAACATCCGGTATGCCGGAAAACATGCAAAACGTTAATAGCTGGCGGCGTCAACGCACAACACGTCTCTGATATGCAAGAAAAAGAATCTATCATGGTTATTCGGTTCAGATAGGGAATTCCAACCCTCGGTATAAGTGTTTTAATCGGAACCTCGGCAGAGCCTCGGTTCCGATAAAAACACCTATACCGAGGGTTGGAATTCCCTATCTTCAACGGATACCCATTGAAGATTCTTATAATCTCACATAAAACGTTTCATGTTAGAGTCACACTTCATGTAAGATTATAAGAATCTTTCATGGGTATCCGGTGAAGATAGGGAATTCCAACCCGAGGTTTACGTGTTTATATTGGAACCGAGGCTCTGCCGAGGTTCCGATTAAAACACCTATCTGAACCGAATACCCATGATAGATTATTTTTGTTGCATATCAGAGACATGTTGTGCGTTGACGCCACCAGCTATTGACGTTTTGCATGTTTTCGGGCATACTGGATGTTGGCGCGCGTGAATTTTATCTCGACCCTTGGGTGAGATGGAAATATCTAGACCCGGTAAAATGACGGATATCCTTGTCCGGTATGCACATTTATCTCACATGAGGAAAACATCTCACATGACTAGAAATGGGTGAAAATGTTTACTTTATATATATCTCTCAAAACAGCAGTACATTAATTGATTCGTATTGGGAGGGTAGTGGAAGCTAATTTTCACATGATTATCCTAGATTTTCTGAAAAGGTCAGGTTATGATTCCTCTTCCAGTGAATTAAGAATATATATGATCTTACATGAGTATTATTGTGTATTATGTGTTATAGTGTATTATTGATTTTATCCAAAGAGTTTATACTCAATTACGAATGTAAGATTCTGTATATCACAGGAGTAAGTAAAAAATATCTAAGTCAATAAAAACATCTGTCTGTCTGTCTGTCTGTCTGTCAGAACACACTTTCGACGACACGTAATAATTTCACTTAAATTTGTGTCAAATTCAATTTTATTGACTCCAAATTTAGACTCCAAAAATTGACTCCAAAATATTCACTTCAAATTTGACTCCAAGGTCACTCCAAAATGTGACTCCAAGGTCACCCAATTATTCACTCCACTCCAAGACTCCAGTCACCAAGACTCCATTCTGTATAATATACTATGCCCATGTGATCAGTGTCAATTTCATGCAGAAGTGAATTAGTTATAATGGAAAATCTCATCTCGGTGGTGGTATGGTCTAATATAACTTTCATAGAAATTCAGAAATTATCTTCTGTAAATTTGTGTCTGCAATCCAATTTAGCTTTAAGTTTCCTTGGAATCCTTTCCTCATCATCAGCACGTGACTGTCGGTGTCATTAAATACTCAATTTACACTAAATAAAATGTGATTGATGCAACTGTGAGAGCGAGAGAGAGAGAGAGAGAGAGCGAGAGAGAGAGTGTAATTTTTTGTATCATCAATCAATCATTGCAGTAGATAGAATAGGTGATGTCTTTCAGTATTTCCTTTGGATGCACAGTCGTGCGTACAGGCTAGGTCTTACAGATAATGCGTTATTTACAGTTCGCATGTGAAAACGACCTTGACATTCTTAAATAGTTTGAGAATCCTGAGAACAACTTCAGGAGAACTATCTTGCCATATTGTACTAGTATTACTATTACAATATCGGCTCTGTTTTAAACTCCAGTAAATAAAGAATCTTTGCCAAGTGGGAATTTACTACAGCTGAATTAATTGATTAATTTATTGATTGAATTGGATTTTATAGTCGCACCAACAGCTAAGGTCATATGGCGACTTTCCAGCTTCCATTGGTGGAGGAAGACCCCAGGTGCCCATCCGGGCAATTTTCGTGCACGGGCGGGCACCTGGGTAGAACCACCGACGTTCCGCAAGCCAGCTGGATTATAAGCTTCCTCACATAAAGATTCCTAGGCCCCTGAGGGATCGAACCTACAGCGGTGAGGGGCAAGTGATTTCAAGTCAGATACATTAACCACTCGGCCACCGACGCCCCTAATTTGATTAAAGAATGCTTTGAGAATTAATTAATCGTTTGCCACAAAGATGCAGATCTATTTAGATTGATGTCTGCAAGAGACTTAAAAGCAAAAGAATAAATATTTGCCAGATTTAGTGTGGAAAATAAAAATAATTGTTTAAATTTGCTTTAGTTTAGTTTTTGCATTGAATCAAAACAACGTTTACATTTTGTTATTGCAAACCTAACATAATTTGCTATGATGTAGGTTGAATGTTTTGTTCATACTAACAAAATTAATTGAAATTAGATTGAATGTTATTAACGGCTAAAGTATAAACACATTGTTCAGGTTATTTAGAGCCGCCCACAGAGAGAGTGGGTTTGGCTAGGGTTATGAAGTTGCAGTCCTCGAATCATTGAGAAAAACATTTTAAACCAAAAATATGTTTCCATCCAGCATTTCACGCCTTCCCATTTGCATGTGCCAACTTTTTGATATGCTATGTTTTTCATGACTTAATTATGTGCAGACAGATCATGTGGCTCATATAAATAAATATGTTGCGTGTAGATGGCTCATATAAATAAATGTGTTCATCTATACAATGTGACAACTACTTTGAAATAACATGCAAATCAGTCAATAAAATCTCGATCTGCTCTGTGTTAGTAATTATATTGATTTTAGATTTCCTCTGTTTAAAGTTGTGAAGAATCATTTGATTTCCTTTGATTGCACAGAACGCATGCAGTGTCAAAATCTGCTTGAAAGCTAATTTCATGCTTGAAACAGAAATCCTTGTGTTTTTTAAATCACTTAAAGTTGGAGTAAAAGTGCAGTTGGTGTTAAAGACATTATAAAGCCTTGCAAATGTGTTACAAGTCAACATCAAAGCAGTGATGTATAACATCATCACCAGATTCACCATTGTCACCAACTTTAATGTTGTCTTAACACCAACATCATTATTGTCCACATCATCATCAACATCATTGTTGTCATTAACACTATCATTAACTTCATCACCAATATCTTCATTGTCATTAACATAAATCATCATCATCATCATCAACATCATTGTTATCACAATCATCAGTGTTATTATTATTGTAGTCATCATCAGCATCATCTTGTTGTCATCAACATCATCATCAACATCATAGTTGTCATTAACACTATCATTAACATCATCAATATCTTCATTGTCATTAACATAAATCATCACAATCATCAATGTTATTATTATTGTAGTCATCATCAGCAGCATCATTTTCATTGTTGTCATCAACAACATTAGTATCATCAATGTCATCATCAACATCATAGTTGTCATTAACATTATCATTAACATCATCATCAATATTTTCATTGTCATTAAAGCAACATCATCATCATCAACATCGTTGTTATCATCACAATCGTCTATGTTATTATTATTGTAGTCAGCAGCATCATTTTCATTGTTGTCATCAACATTATTAGTATCATCAACATCATAGTTGTCATCAACATCATTGTTTGTCATCAACATCATTAGTATCATCAATCATGTCATAGTTGACATCAAAATTATCGGCAACAACAGTGTTATCATCAGCATTATAATCTTTGCCATATCAATATTATTACCTTCACCTTGTTCAACATTCTTCTGTACAAATACACTGTATGTGTACTCAGCCTGGCCAAGTTTGACATAATTATCAGACACCTTAAACTAAACATTAAACAACACTGATAGTTGAGATAGATGATACCGGTCAATACAGTTGTCAAAGTATGAATAAAACACTAATTCTAAGGCACTTGACAAAAATGCTGCAATCCGATTGGTAGACTTTTAAAAAGTTGCACCTATTAAATAGTGCATAACCCGTCGCAGATCCAGGCATGTGACGTTAAACTGTCAAAAACGTGATGTCATTTAGTTTTATTTGAAAGTGTTTGTGAAAAAAAAACTGTCAAAAAACATGAAGTGCGTCAGAAACTGGTTAACCAGTATTGAAATGTTGACTTTTGCGATGGTTTATCAGTGGTTTAACGGTCACATATTGTGTTTAACAGCTGCGCTGACGCGTCGCAATTAAACAAAATTTGAGTACATAAACAACTGATATACAGTCGCAAAATTCAAAATTTCAATATGGTCAGCCCTATAGTGTATGTTATATTGTTCCATGTTATAAAATAAAATGAAACAAATCAATGTCTTTAGGAAAGAAACTTGTTTGGATCTTTAATTAAGCAATATTTATGGAAAACTTGTGACCCCTTCTGATAGCGTTAATTGTTAATTGTAATACTTCCCTATAAACACTGTTTATAAGTCAGTGGAAAATAAACAGTGTTTATAAGTCAGTGGAAAATAAATAGTGTTTATAAGTCAATGGCAAATAATATGGTCCACATCACCACCACAGATTTCTCTGGTGAGCTTTACTATTGATTTTGTGACATGTGAAATAGATGAGACTGAGGTGGCTCCAGGCATAACTTGCCATTTCTTCTTCTGTAATCACCTCTTAATAATAGGCTCCTGTGGGAGCAGCGGAGAATTAGGGCTTCCAATTATATATATGTATGGTTTTTGTGTGGTAAATTTGGTCTGTTTAAGGACAGAAGGATTCCCAATTGGACCAGTTATGAACGTTTGTCTTTAAATACTGCGGCCGGTTTTGTAATATTTTTTATCTTGGTACTGTGACAGTAATAGATACATATGCTTTACTAAATATTGTTACTGTGACTAAGATTAGTTATATACACTACTCAACTTTTATAAACGGTCACTTTTTCAAAGAATTATATGTGTTTTAATAATTCATATTTTCGTTTGAAATTTTAACTGGCGTCGTTTAACAAATATCGCTTTCGATTTATAAAACTTAATCTGCCTTGATTAAAACCTTGTTGATATTGGTATGTGTTTCTGTGATTTCCAGTTTTTAGTATTCGGGTTATTTTCAAAAAACCTGGGTGACCGATTATAAAAGTTGAGTAGTGTAGTTTACTATTTACCTCCAGTGCAAAAAGGGATAAAGAACTAATGACCTTGCTGTGCATGACTGTATCTGTCACCTTTAATGCATGTTTCATAAAGATACCTTGAATGGTTAAAATTTGCTCTCTGGAAATAAATATTTTAACATCTTGTTTCTATGTAATTGATGGGTCATGGTGGCTCAGTTGATCATTTTAACATCTTGTTTCTTTGGAAGTGATGGGCCGTGGTAGCCCAGTTGATCGTTTTAACATCTTGTTTCTATGGAAGTGATGGGCCATGGTGGCCCAGTTAATAGTTTTAACATCTTGTTTCTATGGAAGTGATGGGCCACCATCATGTGGCCCAGTTGATAGTTTTAACATCTTGTTTCTATGGAAGTGATGGGCCGTGGTGGCCCAGTTGATAGTTTTAACATCTTGTTTCTATGGAAGTGATGGGCCGTGGTGGCCCGATAGCATGTTCGACTCTGAATCCGTAGATCACGGGTTACTTGACAGAGCCTCGGTTTCAAAAAAATATTTATACCTCGGGTTGGAATTCCCTATCTTCATTGGATACCCATGAAAGATTCTTATAGTCATGAATATTTCAAAAAATATTATTTAAAAAACCCTCCCAGGATAACACAATGAGGAGTGAACAGTGTGGGAGTGTAATAAAGCCATGATATATTTATCATAATACACTAGTGTAATACATATGCAAATGAAGGCTAAATCATCATTTTGTCTTTTTGTTCAGTTTGATTAGCATCAGAACGGATTACTGACTTGAAGAGAGAATTCCCTTAATCGTCATCAACAGAGTAAAACATACGACGTCATCATACAACAACAACAATATATATATATATAGGCAGCTATATTTATAAATGTATATTCGTAGTATATTTGGAGTTATGTGATAAATAGAATCTCCCATTGGTGCGTATTTAATATTGAATTTATTAAACTCGTTGGATAAAAAATTAAAACGCAAGATAAATAGTTTTGCATTCGACTGTTGGAAACTATCATCAATGTTTGCTCATCTAGGGCACTTATTAATTGTGATTATCCAAATGCATAGTAAGTAATAAATATTTACATCAACACATTCTCAGATTATCCAACATTACCCTTTCAACATGCAAATTAATTTTTTTATTAATATACCAGTATTTCTTGGCATGACAAAGTTAAAGAAACACAAAGCAGTCTTGCTATATTTTCATCCAGCATTATTTTGAAAGCAATAATATTTTGATACTGTTTTAGTGAAAGTTAAACCCCATAGAGATTCTTTATCTATTTATTTTGTTTCAAAATAATGGATTTCCAGAAAGGGAAATACTTGACAAGTAAGATTTAACACATTTTGTCCTTTTTTAATGCATATTATATGAAAAATTGCAGATAATCGTTTTGTAAATCTTAGTCTCGATGCATGAAAATATGTAAAGCAGACCTCAAAAATTGTCATGTGTCCCTTTAAAGGCACCAGGTGTAAAGGCACCAGGTGCGTGATTATGGTTTAGTTTGTCAGTCAGAAATAGACAGGGAGATAACTGAATTTAGTTTTCTTCAGATTTATAAAGGTGTAGTGATTTCCCTTCGCATACTTTATTATGCATTCTGTCACAAATAGATTGTTCTGTGTGGTAGGTCTGCAGGCGGACAGCGTCCACATTCCGAGTTTCTCCAAAATATCATAGCTTGAATACTATCCCACTGATTGCACGCTGTAACATATGATCACAATATCGATGTTTGCTTAAGTTCAAGGTCGCACTTGATTGAAAGGTTAACTTTTGGCTAAGACGTTTGTATGAGTGTCTCTGGCACATGATAACTACAACAGATTAATTTGATATTTGCCCAGTTTTAGCATATGAACATAGCTATCCAACAGTTCCAATATTTCTATGGCCTTGACCTTCAGTTCAAGGTCACAGTTAAGGAAGACATTCTTTGAAAGTGAGATTTTCATGAAATACCCTTGTTATATATCCATTGCTGCCGTGTTTTCAGATTGCTAGCAAATTTTGGCAAAAAGGTTTGCTGTTGCAATGTACCATCTATATCAGGACTGTGTTCATGTATTAGCCAGCCATCCGTGCAGCCTTCTTCTGAAAACCGTGGCCAATATTTGGTTGAGTGGGTGGGGTAAAAACACATTTTATTTTGCTAAACAACACTTCTAAACTCTTACTTTCTCAATATTGTTATGTTTTGTGTACATTTATAGAAGAAAGATGATCTAAAATGTACATTTTTCACCTTTATCTCTAAAAATAAATTGCCCAAGAGACACCAGCTTGGCGCGAATTGGCTCTTAATTAGCATGTGTTAGCAAATTATTTTACACACACTGATTGCAGATTTACACTCCCAAGTCTAGAATATCTGGGACCTAAATACACTGTGTTATATATTCCTGGGAGTAGGGACCTAAATGCACTGTGTTATATGTCCCTGGGAGTTGGGACCTTAATACCCTGTGTTATATGTCCCTGGGAGTTGGGACCTTAATACACTGTGTTATATGTCCCTGGGAGTTGGGACCTTAATACCCTGTGTTGTATGTCCCTGGGAGTTGGGACCTTAATACCCTGTGTTATATGTCCCTGGGAGTTGGGACCTTAATACCCTGTGTTGTATGTCCCTGGGAGTTGGGACCTTAATACACTGTGTTATATGTCCCTGGGAGTTGGGACCTTAATACACTGTGTTATATGTCCCTGGGAGTTGGGACCTTAATACACTGTGTTATATGTCCCTGGGAGTTGGGACCTTAATACCCTGTGTTATATGTCCCTGGGAGTTGGGACCTTAATACACTGTGTTATATGTCCCTGGGAGTTGGGACCTTAGCAGAGATGAACCACTGTAGGGGAGAACTATTTGAGATGGCTGCATAATTCCTCGTATAATGAAGAAAAAAAATACTTTGTTGCTGTTCGGACGGAATTGTCCTTTTGTATGCAGACAGTATAATTATATAAACTTAGTCAGCCTTGTCACAGTTTTCTTGAGTAGCAGGCAAGAAAGTCAAAGTAGCAGGCCACCAGTGGGGTGGGTCCGGACCCTCCTGGAAGAAGAAGAGGTCTGGGGGTCCTCCCCTCGGAAAAGTTTTTGAAATCACCCCCGACTGAGATGCAATTTCCTGCACTCTGGAGCTATTTACGTCCCCTATTTTGATATTACAAATCTGTCTTTTTGAGGTAATGAGATTGTAATTTCATTGTTGCACATACTGTCAGCCTGGCATCATATGTCTGTGAGTGTGGCATCTGTTCATACAAAAACCTGATAATCAGCTGCTTTACCAGCTGGAAGTGGGGGTCAGGAAATGTTTTTGAAATTAACACCCTGACATGCAATTTCCTGCACTCTCTGGAGCTATTTACATCCCCTATTTTGATATTCGAAAGATCTGTCTTTTTGAGGTAGATCCAATCGCATTGTATTTCATTCTTGCACATGTTGTCAGTTTGGCACCATTTTGGAACAACATCAGTTATAGGCTAGCAAGTTTAATAGTGACTATGACTACAATGCAGATTGTGCTTTTCATGTTGTCTAATATTTTGTATAATAAATGGTCATTAACTTGATTGTTCATTTGTTTATCAGATTTGTTCATCCTATGTGGTCCATCATCCAGCTGTAAAATATAGATAAAAACAAATTGCTAAATGCACTTTGTAGCTCTGCATCAGTGTACTGGTACATCCACTTAATTATTAATTATTCTTTTAGCTAAAATAAAATATTTGGTAAAAAAAACTATTTGGAAGAGTTTGTGTGTTTATTTATTTACTACAATGCTTTGTGGGGTATAGAATCACTTAGGTTAAACGTCTAATTTTAAAATGAAAGGAAAATGTTTATTTAATTTCAGATTTAGATTTACCCTTTTAGTTGTATGATAGCAAAATTTCTAAAATTATTGTCCTGAAACTGTGATTTTTTATAGGCGTTTTTGCACCAATATTTACATAATTTCATTTTATCCTTAAAAGTGACAAACTTCAACAAGTTACCTTAATTGATGATTGCATTTTGACTTTTGTCCCTAACATTTGTTAAAACTGCAAATATTTATTTCTGAGTTTATTGTGCATGTATGAATTTTTTGTTTCAAAAACACACTTCATTCAGGTAGTATAGAATCATTTTTTCTGAGAGGTGTTGCACATAGTGATATATTTTGCATTGAAAAATGCCCCAAATAATTTCACCGTTGCATAAATGTATGCTTATATGATATATCTTCAAGCCTGGAAAGTTTAAAAATAATCTAAAATATATGAGCTGAGAAAATTGAATTTAAACAGGAAATGATTCTTTACTACCAATGATACACCCCAAAGCACTGTACACTTGGTCGGATGCAAGAGTAAATAAAACTTATTAGTCCACTCTCCCTCTTTTTCTTCCTTTGTTTATATTGTAAACCTGTGTAATTATGTAAATTAGAGGGCCACATGGAAGATTATTTCACAAACTAAATGTGTTACCCTCAATAAATAAAGTCTATTTAATATTATTATTATTATTATAAAATTGTCCGAATAAAATGCGTTGTCACTATCGTCGTCACTGTCGTCGGCTGCATTTAAATATCAGAATAGAATTGAACAGTAACACTACTACATGTACCAGTCTAATCATGAAAATCATGTGATATCAAGTTGGGTGATATAAAATATAACAAGGGCCAAAATGTTCACTCATTTATTGAAATTCTAGAACTAATTTGCAAACATTTATATAAAAAAAGTTTTATTATCAACTTTATTCATTTCTACCGTATTTTACCTTGTATAATACGCACCCGTGTATAATACGCACCCCCTTCTCAGAGGTCAGAACTGGGGTAAAAAAGTTGTTTCCGTGTATAATACGCATCAAAATATTAGTTTTCCTAGATGAACCATTCAACGAAAATAAAAGGTTAAAAAAAAAAAAAAAAAACCGATCGAGAAAATTAACATACAAAAGAAAATATAATTACTTCAATCATTAATTGCCAATCTTCAGGGGAGTACCTATCTTGTATCATCTCATCAAAGAGCCAATTATAATGCCGCAGATAATTGTCCGTAATCCGATAATTACATCTACTAAAACACAACAAAGTCGTTGGTTACCGTAACCCATTACGCCGATTATACTAACATTGTGTATTCACGGGAACCATAGTTTATCATAAGTGAATCAGACGTGTAACGCGTGATCAGTTACCTGTACCCAGTGGCTAAACCTGGTAAAGGTCACACGGCGTGTCAAAGTGCATCCTCAGAAATAGTCGATACTCGCGGCAGCTTCAAAGGATTATAAAAATAGAATAACCCATTCTACCCGTGTTTATAATGTGTCTGTACTGCTGCCGAGGTGCGATATTGTTTGACCCAAATATCAATCATCAAATGTGTACCGTAAGCATTTTTTCACAAACATTATTGAATAATTGGCATTTCAAAGTAGGGTGATTCTGCCTTTCTACGCCGTCTAAGTCGCCATATGACCTTAGCTGTTGGTGTGACTATAAAATGCAATTCAATCAATCAACTACGCCGTCTAAAATATATGTATTTCAAAATAAAGCAAAAACTTCATTAATTTTTTATAAAATATTAAATAAAATCCTATAAATATTAGAATAGAATAGAACTGTAAAAATACTATGTACCAGTCTAAACAGCTGGAAGTCACGTGATATTACGTCACGCGATATAAACAACAAAATCGAGGGACGATTTTTCACACAATTTATTGAAGTTTTACAACAAACATGCAAACATTTATACAAAAAGAAGCATCATAATACACTTTATTCATTTATAAATCGAATTAAGTCAATATATTACTTATATGAAGCGAGTAAATTACGAAAAAATTGTGTATTATCGGTATTCACAATTTTCTGTCTCAATGTCTGTTCGTCGTCAACGTTTTTCTTCCCAGATATCGATTTTTTGCAAGAAAAAAAAAAGTTCTTTTTATTGTTTCCTTATATTGTACGCACCCCTCTTTCGGAAACCGTAAAAGTGGTAAAAAAACTGCGTACTATACAAGGTAAAATACGGTAAGTCAAATTAAGTCAATAAATTACTTGTATAACGCGAGTAAGTCACGAAAAATAAAGTATTATTGGCATCCACAATTGTCTATCTGTTCGTCCCCGGTGTTTTTATCACCGTTTTCCTCTATTCTGACATCGATTTTCTGCATATAAAAAGCAACAAAAAATGTTTTCGCGATCGTATTTCAGTCGGGAAATGATATATATCAGGGGGCATCACAGTATGGACAATGAAATGCTAAAAGTTGGTTAAAATATTTTGCTTCTAGAAATAAAAGTAACCAGCTGAATTTCATCAGATTTTAAATGATAATAATAATAGACTTTATTTACAGAGAGTAATACACATTTAGTTACAAAACTAATCTTCCATGTTGTCGTCTATTATTTACACATTTACAATACTTATTGACAAATTGGTTACACATAATGAATAAGAGAATAAGATATCAGCAGCCAGCCTCACACACCCTTGTATAGGCAGCTACCTCCCATTCAGCTTCTGTCCACACCCCTGGTAATACATTAGATTTCAAAATACTCATATTCGCAAAAAAAATAATCACACATACACAAATAATAATAATAATAATAATAACAATAATTAAGAAACATAAAACATTCACCAAAAAAATCGATGACATCATAACATATATGTAGATACCTGAAAACTGTAGACAAAAAAAAGGGATATTATTTGAAAAACAATAATAACAAAACACACAAACAAGCAAACAATGCTAAACGCTAACACTTTCTAACATACTTACACACAATTAAATTGAATTGAACTTGAATTTATAGTCGCACCAACAGCTAAGGTCATATGGAGACTTTCCAGCTTCCATTGTGGGAGAAAGACCCCAGGTGCCCCTCCGGGCAATTGTCGTGCACGGGCGGGCACCTGGGTAGAACCACCGACGTTCGGCAAGCCAGCTGGATTATAACCCCGGCGAAATTTTCTGGAACTGTTCCAGAACTGTTCTAGAGCGGTTCTGGATAATTGTTCTAGAACTGCTCATGACATGTTCTGCATACGTTCTAGAACAGTTTAGATACTGTTCTTGAACGTTAAATGAGACAAAATTTCTGGAACTATCGTTCTTGAACAGTTCCAGAACTATTCTAGAGCTTTAGTTCTTGAACAATTATCCCTGAATGGTTCAAGAATGATAGTTCCAGAAATTTTGTCTCATTTAACATTCAAGAACTGGATCAGAACTGTTCTAGAACAGATGAAGAACATTTCAGGAACAGTTCTTGAATAATAATCCCAGAACCATTCAAGAACTATTCTAGAACTTCTGTTCTTGAATGGTTCAAGAACGATAGTTCCAGAAATTTTGTCTCATTTAACGTTCAAGAACTGTATCTGAACTGTTCTAGAACAGATGAAGAACATTTCATGAACAGTTCTTGGAACAAGTATCCCAGAACCGTTCAAGAACAGTTCATGAATGAAACTATATTTTTAGAATGGAATATCCAGCACATATGCATATAAACAAGTTCAGATTGATTGTAAATTTCTTGTAAACTATAAACACAAATTATTTTTTCTTATTTTTTTCAAAATTACCTTTTACACATTTTGTTTCAGAACCATGGTCTAATAACCATGGTTGACCATCATTAACCTGGGTTGACCATGGTCTTAACATCTAGCAATATTGACACAATGGACAACCATGGTCATTTCTGACCATGGTTGACCAGGGTCAAATGACCATGGTCTTAACATCTATCAAAATTGGCACCATGGTCAATTCAGACTGAATATTACCTTACCCCACCCACTCTTTACACCAACAATTTGCTTATTAATCCTGTTGTTGTGCAGGTTTTGTTGAATAAAAAAGACTTATTAATGTACTTCATGTATTCTTACCTCTTATGTTCCAATTCATTTTGAAATATCCAACTTTAATCTCTGTTATTCTCAAATTTATCAGACTTCCAAATATAATTATAAATGTCATTCACATGGTGCTGGAAACAAAGGGACAGTACTCTAACCGATTTCAAAAACTGTTCTTAAACTGTTCTTGATTAGTTCTTTAGCAATTTCAAGAACAAATGAAGAACAGTTTAGGAACATCAAGGGTTCTTAAAGTGTTCTTAATTAGTTCTTACATTTGTTTTATTTATTTTTAACATTTATAGTTCCTGAACTGTTCTTAAATTGTTCCTGATATTGTTTAAGAACGGTATTAGAACACTTTAAGAACATGTCCTCTTGATACAAGTTCCTGAACTGTTCTTAAGTTGTTCCTGATATTGTTTAAGAACGGCATTAGAACACTTTAAGAACATGTCCATTCCTGAACGGTTCTTAAATTGTTCCTGATATTGTTTAAGAATGATATTAGAACACTTTAAGAACATGTCCTTTTGATACAAGTTAAAATTGGAACGGTTCTAAATTTGTTTCAGAACATTTTTAAGAACAGTTCTTGACCATTTCAAGCACTCAACTGGTTCTTAAACTCTTCTTAAAAATGTTCTAGAACATTTTAAGAACAAAGGTTCTAGAACAATGATCAGTGATGATCAAGAACAGATCAAGAACTGTTCTTAATGTTCTAGAGCAGTTCTTGAACAGTTCTTAAAGACAAGAACAGAATTTCGCCGTGGAAGCTTCCTCACATAAAGATTCATATTGCTTGGGGGCGCTTGTTTAAGCCAAAGTGTTTTTTTTACTTTTTAGACAATTTAGTTCATCTAGTACCTAAATAAGTTGTATGTCAGTGAAACAAACATTTTTAGTGGTAAATAAAAATACTTTTCATTTCAAAATCGGTTGATAAATACACATTTCATGCGCAAAAGCTGTTTTTGATGGAGTATTTTCAATGAAAAATTCTGCTCCATGAAAAATTTGAAGAAGACAAATATCTTTTAGAATTTTTATCTAAAAATGATTTTAAATTGTTGGATATTCCCAAATTAAGACACCCTGAAAGTTTTATAGCAAAATATGAAGGATAACTAAGTTATATGAAATTTCTCAATTTTCTGCTGTCACACCCATCAAAAAATCATTTGGGCTCTAAAATATTTATTTCTCAACTGATTTTCAAAAGTAAGGTATTTTTATTTACCACTAAAAATAAAAGTTTTTATGACATATAATTGATGTACGTATTATTTAAATTGCTACTGCAGAAAAACTTTTGCCTGAAACAAGCGCCCCAAACAATAGGTCCCTGAGGGATCGAACCTAAGCGGTGAGGGGCAAGTGATTTCAAGTCAGAGACTCTAACCACTCGGCCACGGACACCCCTCATACTGTTCGAATGTACATATCTAACTCCCCTGTATTCTCTATAGTGTTCTATTTACCAAATGTTCAATGTTCAAACCGAAAATTTAATATTCTGAACTCAAATAATTTCAGATTTATACATATTATTCGCAATCTTTAATATCAGACTAGATGTTTTAGTATCCATTTTACGAAGTTACAATGAAAAATATCAACTGTTTTCAAGCTTTTTAAGCTGTCTGGCAAGCTATTCCAAATGACTGGTCCAGAATATGTAACAATTTGCTTGAATATTAAATTTCTTCCTTTGGTTTTGGGGTGATAACATTATGGGCTGTTTCTTTCGTGGGCAGTTGGCTTGATTTGACAAGGCTGTTAGTGTAAAAATGTCACAAAAAACAACAGCAAAATAATTGATGGATATTGCTTACAGATTATTAATGGGTGACTTACAAACACCAGAGCATTATATAAAGGCGTTCTTTCCTAAAACTGTGGGATTAAATAAATAAATAATGAGTGTAACCACTTATGGCTCCATTTATCATTTCGACTTGACACATCACACGTTTGTCAGTTACGCCATCTCTACTGTAATCACCCAGGAACAGTGGCCGCTATCGATCTGCAATTAAGGCACATCCGATCACTTGTCTTCCAGTGCTTGGTTGCATATATATATATACTGAAAGGAAAAAGGAAGGCCTAATCAAAAATTGGCTATACTACACTATTATTGGCGGTGATCGGCATCTAAAGGTCGCCGCCTCTATTTCAGACGGTGTATTGGAAATGGTATGGGGTTTGTTACGAGTGCACTTTCTGTAGGTGCAAGAATATCTTCTACAAGCTAATATAATAATGTGTTTTTGGGCATCTTCAATCATCTTTATGTGCATTATTGTAATGTTTTGTCACCACCATTCCCCATTTCAACCCGATATGAAATAAGCAATCTCCATGCAGAGTTATCGTTCCTTGCACTCACATATATCTCTGCTTACTACTAAATTACAAGATTTTGGTTAAACCTGTTAAATTGGAATATGTTTGCCTGAAACTTATTTATTTGTTGTGTAAATATAATTGTCAGAATATCTGCAAATTAGATGTTGCAAGATTTGAAATAATGGATGAAAACATTTAGTTTTAATCGGGACTATTTTACTACTAAAATAATACGTACTTAGGTCTCCTCAATCGAAATGCATATGTAAACATTTCAAACTGAAGCTCGATAGCAGAAAATTACTAAAAAAAAATAACTCATAGAAAATAAAAATTGAAATTATTTAATATTGGTCTATATTTTATCTTTGCAGATCACCCAAAAGGATTTATTATAAACATCTCATAACTTTTTTGAATAATAACGTGACCTAACCGTTCGCCCTACTTCCTTTGACGTTGGCAAGAGTCAAATGAGGAACGAGTGTACTCTGGGTAGAGATTGTGAAATAAGCCATTAAAGGGTGGTAAAATACCATTCAGTCATTGGGCAATATAATAAGCATGCAGGTCTGTACATGTTTGTTTATACAAAACTGCTTAACTTGAACCAGTACATTTCTTCTCTGATGATTTTGTTTTTCTCAGCTTTAGCACTTATAGCACGCATCTGAGTTGTTCTGTTCATGTAGTAGGGTTTAAGTTGATGTATATTTAATGGAAATGAGTTGTAGGACACATCATCTTGCATGCTAATGACAGTTACGGTTGTCAATGTGTTTTTTCGGATGGATTTGTTTGTATTGGATTTGTTTGTATCAGAGTCATTTCATGTCATAGGCTGCCACATGAAGACTTGCGAAACTTGCTGCAAGCTATTAAAACAACAAAGTTCAATAACATGGCATCAGTCAAGAGCTATCTTGATTTGATTGTCCCTCTTGGTTAGTGGATGATGAAAGTTTAATAGTTAAATGTGTTTTCTATAACCAATGTTAATGCATGAACAAAAAAACTTAATTGGACTGGAACTGTTGTTACTGCTGTTTTCAGTTGGACCTGAGCTTTTTTGCTTTTGACAGGTTCTTACTCAGGTTTATCGAAAATGTTTAAAAACACTGCTTAATTAACATGCTTTCTATAGGTCATATGGTAATTTAAGAATACTGTTGTGTTTATCCTCACCTTATTGAAAGCAGTTAAATTCAAAAAAATATAACATTTATACCATTAAACCATCCATATCATACCATTAAACCTTACATTCCATACCACTAAATCTTATATATTATACCATTAAACCTTACAGGCTTGCAAAATTATACCATTAAATCTCACATAATATTATAATACCATTAAACATTACATATCACATTAAATCTTAATAATGATCATATTATTAAACCGTTCATATCATACAATTAATCTAAACATACCATTAAACCTTACATATCATGTCATTAAACCTTTCATAACACAATTAAACCTAACTATACCATTCAACCTTATATAACATTACCATTAAATTTTACATACCATTTAACCATGAACATCGTACCATTAAACCTATCATTCTATTAAACCTAAAATTTATACCATTAAATCTAACATCATACCATTAAAACTTACATAATTATCATATCATTAAACTTTACTTATCCTACCATTAAATCCTGAATATCATACCATTAAATTTAACTTACACATTTAAACCTAACATATACAATTACTATTAGCATTATACCATTAAACCTTACATATAATACCATTAAACCCTGAATATCATACCATTAAAACATCAAACCATTAAACCTAACATATAACATTACTATTAACATTATACCATTAAACCTTACATATAATACCATTAAACCCTGAATAGCATACCATTAAAACTAACATCAAACCATTAAACCTAACATATACATCCATTAAGTTGTACATAATTATCGTGCCATTTAACCTTACATGTCATACCATTCAGCCCAAGTATCATGCCATTACACATAGCATTACATATACTATCATTAAATACTAGATTTTGATGAATGTCAGTTACTATTTTATTATGGTTTATGGTTAGGATATACTAGAGAGTGTGTCTACGTATCCCTCGGAGATTGGGAAGTAGTAAATTCTGTGTCATCTCATCCTTGATCGTCTCCAAGGTCGTCTGTTACATGAATCAAGAATATATCAAACACTGGTTATATTAAAGCAACTCAACTCCATAGAGGTATTGCCCTATAACAGTATATGAGTTATGTCCCTTTGACAGAAAATGTAAAAGTGACATAAATTGTTTTCTGGCATGCAGACTACTAATGATGTGACTGAGGGGTATCATGTCTACTACGGCATGGTATTCCAGTGTGGCAACACTATAAAGAAACCATTGAGTTCACTGCTTCAAGTAGACATATCATCACATCACACACAAAAACACACAGATAAAAGTCCAGACTCCATTGTGCCTATAATTGTCGGGTAGGACGCCTGTCGTAGGCGGACCGACTATAATCCATAGAAATACACACACACACACACACAGACTACTAATGAATACAATGCAGTTTTCTTTCCATAATAAATATTTTGTGTTTTAATCTGTAAACATTTTGTATATTTCAGATCTAGACTTGGAACAAGATAATTACTATCAAGACAGAACAAACCAAGCCAGTAAGTAACACCAGGATAATACTGATAGTAGATGAGCAAAGTAATAAATAGAGTATGATCTCGTCGAGTTGTTCGATTTAAACATCGAGATGGGCATAGCCAGTCGCCCATCGAGATGATAAATTAAATTAACCAACGATGGTCATGTAGCATGTCCATTTCAGGTACCTGCCATACTCTTAACTTCCAATAACTGGTAGTTAAAGTAAACCATTTATACTGACAGGTGTTACTATAAGTTTATCGAACCAACCTTTCAAATTTTCATTGCAATATATGTGTCTTCCTCAAAGTCTGATGTTAGCCTATCAACACCTAACTTTACATACTGGTTTTCATCTATACAATTTAAGTATGGCATAAAAAGGATATTTGACCTCAAAATTTTACAAGAGTTTTGACCCTTGTTTGACTTAGAAATTTCATTTCTCCTCAATAACTTTTAAAGAACTGAATTTCTTGAAACCAGATGTGATGGACATGTTTGTATCAGCAGTCTTGGCAAAGAAAAAAAATAATATTATCCATTAAAATGTAATAGAAAAAATATATTTTACATAATTTATTTTGAATTATGGCCCTTTGTTTGACTAGTGATATTTTTTAAGGACCCAATTGATTTTAACCAAATTTGGTGAACATGTTTTATATCCATCAAATCAAGTGTGAATGTGTTTAACAATCAAACTTGATGGACGTTATTGCCCTTGTATTAGTTAGAAGTCATGTTTTTTCGCTCAATATCTTAAAGGAAATGTAGCGACACAATCTTTATTATTTAGAGTTCTGAAAAACTAAAAAGGGTGAAAGAATTATCAAAATTGGACGATAAACAAATTTGAAGGTCCTGTTGAAATGGATATGGAAGCCACCATTTTGAGAGCTTTGACATCACAGTTCTGAATGATCATATATGGAATATTTATAAATATGAAATTTACTTATTTATAGGGAAAAAATGATGGCAACTGTATGAAAAATATGTATATTTAATGGCAATAATGTTTCATATGACCGGTAAAGAATTTTGCATTCGCATTTGCAGTGATTTGCTTTGCTTTAAATGCTCTTTATCCATATTCCATATACGGTAATTTGGAACAATGACGTCATAATTTTCAAAATGGCGGCTCCCACTTCCGTTTTAGAACTACCTTCAAATGGTCATATCTTTTTTGTTTATCATCCAATTTTGATAATTCTTTCACCCTTTTCCAAGTTTTTTCAAAACTCTCAATAACAGAACTAAAGTTTGGCTTTGTCACTACATTCAAGAAGGACTTAACTAGATGAACCCAAATGTCATGTAAATGTTTGTATTGACAAAGTGTGAGATTTAAAAATGTTATTTATATATGTTACAAAGTTATTGCCCTTGTATAACTTAGAATTTTTTGTTTTGCAGACACTACTCGCCTTCCAATTTCAAGCTTAATAAATAGACATAACGTGATGGGTATCATTCACATGAGTGAACTTATTCTCTGTTTCACTTAAAAAAATTCCCAAGACGAGTTTCGCACCTGCGACACCCCATCTCTTGTTTTCTTGGGGTCTCCGATACACATAGTTTGTAATCTTTGATGTAAGAGTAATATGTTTGGCACCATTAAGTGTATGCTTTAGAGCATAATTAACTGGATGTTGACAGAATGAAAATTGGACACTACTTTGGTCAAGGAAAAGGTCAAGGAATGTCAAATTTGACTTTTCTGTGGTAAGCATGTTAAAAATAAAAATGCCAAATACCCATGTTGAAGAACTATCCGTGTATTTAATTTGGTATGTGACAATCAGTATACAAAATTACATGCTTCTCTGATAGTAAATGCAAAAAATCTAGGTTAAAAATCTAAGTGTGACCTTGAACTTTTGGTGACAGGTGATTGGATATATGTCAGAATGTTAGTTTACTAACTTTGTAATTAAAAATGAAATTTGAAAATAATACATGAAAGCAATCTGAGAATATTAGCAAAAATGTAACTAACATTTTACTGAAAGCAAAAACACTTAAGTGTGCGACCTTGACCTTGTGGTTGCAAGTGATCGGAAATCTGACGGAAGGTTTTTGTACGACCTAAGTACCATAATCAACAAGTAAAATATGAATGTTATACATGAAAGCAATCTGAGAATATTAGCAAAAATGTCACTTTAACATTTTACTGAAAGCAGACCTGAACGCAAAACTTCCAAGTGTGTGACCTTGACCTTGTGGTTGCAGGTGATCAGAAATATCAAGGAATGTTGTTAAATCAACAAATAAAATATGGAAGTAATAATGATAGCATTTTGAGAATATGAGCAAAAAAGACAGACAGACGGACAGACAGACAAACGAACGAACAAACAGACGAGGTCAAAAACAATATAGCCCCCACCAATTCTGGCGGGGGCATAAAAGCAGTGCATTTAGCATAAAGCAATATTGCAATTGCAGTACAACAGCAAGGCAGCTATTGAAATAATTATGATTGGCCCTGACACAGTGCATAGATCATTGTCGGTATGTAGGTGTACCAATCAATGTAAACTCACCTGTCAACATCAGCTGCATGTCTTATAACACAGACTGAGAAGGGATTGAAGGGATGTTAATGTATCACAACATCACAAATATGTCAAAACATCACACCCACTAATCAGTGGAGGGTGCCATGGCTGTTGTTATATGGACAGTTTAAAAGTTCAGCTGCATTACTGTCTATACCCACTGCTTTACCAGCTTTCAAAGTAATAGCAGCTGAAGTAGTTAGCTCTTCAGGTATAAAGTGAAAAATATTCCTTTGCACTTTGGTAAATGGTCACAAGTTATGTCACAACATTATTTTGGACTGTCTGGTTACTGGTCTGACAACATAAGTTTTATTAATTTGCATTTCTGCTCATAAAACTTTGTCTCGCCTTTTCGAAGAAAAAAGCGAGATATAGGAATCACTTTTTCAGCGGCGCAGGCGACGGTTACGTCAACATTTGGTTAAAGTTGTTAGTTAGATTTTTTTGGAAGGTATATACATGTACCTCCAACACCCCTAGCCCCCATCCCACCAATGACCTTGATTTTAAAGACAAAAGAACTTAAGTCAAATTTTCTTGGTTAAAGTTTTTGGTTACAGTTTTTTGGAATTAATAGATCTCCAATACCATCAAAGGTATGGCTTTGACACTTTGTATGAACATCCACTGGGATAACCCCTTACACTTTCACTAAACCCCATCCCACCAATGACCTTGACTTTAAAGATAAAAGAACTTAGTCAAATTTTCTTGGTTAAAGTTTTTGGTTAAAGTTTGTTGGAAGGTATATATATCTCCAATACCATCAAAGGTATTGCTTTTATACTTTGTATGAACATTCACTGGGCCCCACCCCACCAATAATCTTGACCTTGACTTTAAAGACAAGAACCCGAAATTATATATTTGTTTGTTTGTTTCTTTTTTTTTTATTCTTAAGTGCAGTGTACCGGTATGTAAGTATGTGTCATATTTCATTCACCATCGACATACTTTCCTCACAATATGAACGTCACATATTTCATTAACATTAGCGTAAACTCATGGTAACAGAAATGAAGTTACTTTTGAAATTGTGGCAAATGACATTTTGGACAGGGCAAGTGGTTTTTAATATGCAATATAGGGTCACAGTTTCAGTGGTACAGCTCAAGGTCATGGGTGCAATATTAACTGAAATAATGAAATGTAACTTCATGTGTGTATAATCATCAATAGGCTGTGTCGTGCACCAAATTTAGATTTCTGCAGGGGCGTCCATGGCAAAATGCTTAGAGTCTCTGACTTGAAATCACTAATACCCCTCACCAAGAAAATTGCCCGGAGGAGCACCTGGGGTCTTCCTCCACCAATGGAAGCTGGAAAAGTCACCATAATTATGGCCTTAGCTGTTGGTGCATCTTTAAAATCTAATTCAATTATTAGCTCTACGGCCAAGGGCCAGCAGAGCTTATGTGATGGCGAGTTGTCCGTCGTCCGTCCGTCCGTCCGTTAACTTTTACCTCGTTAAGACGATAGGGCCTTCATTTATCATCTGATCTTTACCAAACTTTAACATAATGTTAATATCAATGAAAGCTGGGACAAGTTCGAAAACCGGCCAGATCGGACCAGTAACAGCGGAGGTATGGCCCTTGATTTAGTTAAAATGCTATGTTTTGCGTCGTTAAAACAATAGGGCCTTCATTTTTCATCCGATCTTTACCAAACTTTACCAGATTAGTAATATCAATGAAACCTCGGACAAGTTCGAAAACCGGCCAGATCAGACCAGTAACAGCGGAGTTATGGCCCTTGATTTAGTTAAAAATGCTATATTTTGCCTCGTTAAGATGATAGGGCCTTCATTTTTCATCCGATCTTTACCAAACTTTACAAGATTACTAATATCAATGAAAGCTCGAGAAAAAAACGGCCAGATCGGACAAGTAACAGGGGAGTTATGGCCCTTGACTTTGTTAAAAATGCTATATTTTGCCTTATTAAAATTATAGGGCCTTCATTTTTCATCTGATCTTTACCAAACTTTAACATATTGTTAATATCAATGAAAGCTTCGGCAAGTTCGAAAACAGGTCAGATCGGACCAGTAACAGCGGAGTTATGGCCCTTGATTTAGTTAAAAATGCTATGGTTTGCCTTGTTAAGACGATAGGGCCTTCATTTTTCATCCGATCTTTACCAAACTTTACCAGATTGGTAAAATAAATGAAACCTCGGACAAGTTCGAAAACCGGCCTGATCGGACCAGTAACAGCGGAGAAATGGTCCTTGATTTAGTTAAAAATGCTATATTTTGCCTCCTTAAGACAATAGGGCCTTCATTTTTCATCCGATCTTTACCAAACTTTACCAGATTGGTAATATCAATGAAAGGTCGGAAAAAGTTCGAAAAACGGCCAGATCGGAAAAGTAACAGCGGAATTATGGCCCTTGATTTTGTTAAAAATGCTAAATTTTGCCTCATTAAAACGATAGGACCTTCATTTTTCATCCGATCTTTACCAAACTTTTAAGAGATTGTTAATATCAATGAAAGCTCGGACGAGGTCGAAAACCAGCCAGATCAGACCAGTAACAGTGGAGTTATGGTCCTTGATTTAGTTAAAAATACTATATTTTGCCTGGTTAAGACAATAGGGCCTTCATTTTTCATTCGATCTTTAACAAACTTTACCAGATTGTTAGTGTCAATGAAAGCTCGGACAAGTTCGAAAACCAGCCAGATCGGACCATTAACAGCGGAGTTAAGGCCCTTGATTAAAAATGCTATATTTTGCTTCGTTAAGACGATAGGGCCTTTATTGTTCATCCGATGTTTACCAAACTTTGCCAGATTGTTAATATCAATGAACGTTCGGACAAGTTCGAAAACCAGCCAGATCGGACCAGTAACAGCGGAGTTATGGCCCTTGATTTAGTTAAAAATGCTATATTTTGCCTCAATATGATAGGGCCTTCATTTTTCATTCGATCTTTACCAAACTGTAAGAGATTGTTTATATTAGTGAAAGCTTGGACGAGGTCGAAAACCAGCCAGATCGGACCAGTAACAGCGAAGTTATGGCCCTTGATTTAGTTAAAAATGCTATATTTTGCCTGGTTAAGACAATAGGGCCTTCATTTTTCATCCGATCTTTAGCAAACTTTACCAGATTGCTAATATCAAATGAAAGCTCAGACGAGTTCGAAAACCAGCCAGTTCGGACTATCAACAGCGGAGTTATGGCCCTTGATTTAGTTAAAAATGCTGTATTTTGCCCAAAACTTTCGGACCAGCAACAGCTGCATTATGGCACTTGATTTAGTTAAAAATGCTATATTTTGCCTAAATACGATAGGGCCTTCATTTTTCATCTGATCTTTAGCAAACTTTACCAGATTGCTAATATCAATGAAAGCTCAGACAAGTTCGGACCAGCAACAGCTGCATTATGGCACTTGATTTAGTTAAAAATGCTATATTTTGCCTAGTTAATACGATAGGGCCTTCATTTTTCATCTGATCTTTACCAAACTTTACCAGATATTTTAGTTTAAAATGCTGTATTTTGCCCAAAACTTTCAAAAAAACGTAAATTGCAGTTACTCGATTCATTGATGTTATAAGAGCCATGTTAGCCAGTTGGGCCTCTCGTTTTGATTTCTGCAGGCTTCATTTCAGAAGTAGGTAAATATGTTTTTTGTGTCAATAAGCAAATACTAACCAAAATGATATGTAGCATTACACAGTGAGTTATTACTTTAAAAATGGCAATCCCTGTAGAGGTAGATGGTAGGCATTATTATGCAAAACATGTGGCCGACTAACCTGCAAGCTGGAATTAATTATTCTTGCACGTCATCAGACTATTAGTTTGTCATCAGACTATTAGTTTAGAATAGGTTTTATAATAAGTCATAGCATTGTCATTCATATGGAATTGAATAACTCCGTCATCTTAGCCATGTCAATCATTTCCTTTATGATTGTGTTATTACCCAGTTTTTAATAAGCTCTACTGGCCAACGGCGCTTTGTCAGTTGTTCGTCTGTGTCAATCATTTGTTAATTTTTGTCTTCTAAAGACGATAGCATTTTTCATCCAATATTTTGCCAAACTCGGCCATATTGTTGAGACAATTTCATTTTTCATCCAATGTTTTTCCAAACTTGGCCAGATTGTTAATATTAGTAAAAGCTCGTACAATATGAAAACTAGACATGTCAAACTAGAAACAGCTGAACGTGTCAAACTAGAAACAGCAGAGTTATTGCCCTTGAATTATTTTAAAATTCTGTATTTTTCTTTATTAGAGCACTTAAACACCTTCAACCCTATGTTGATGTCAACGCTATGTCCTTGCCACTTTCAGTCTATGCAGATCCGGAAAAAAAATAAACACAAAATAATTACCAAAAGACCTCTATAATTATTTTTTTTATAAGCTTGATGTGTAACTTAGAAAAAAAATTCATATGGCTCATAATGCAATTGTTCTCCAACAGGGAACAATTAAATATCAGTGAATGAATCTTTTTTTTAATCCAATCATGAAGAGCCAGCAAAGGCATTGTAACAAAAAACGATCACCCTTAGTTTTACTGGATAATAAACCAGCAGATATAATCATGCAACACGTTGTCATGTTCCTACCATTAACTGTAATCATTGCTGGCTTCTAGAAGGAACATAGAAATCTGTCCATGAGTTCATGCTGTTACAAACATTTATTGCACCTCGCACAAAATTCTAGGAAATTCATTGGATTAGAGCGGTCACATGGTGACCCTGTATTATTCTATAGTGGGTCAGTAGATTTCATAGAGGGTCACTAAACCAATATGGACTACAATTCCGATTCAGAGTTTAAATCATTTGCAAATAGTTCTTTAAGGCGTTAGTAACAAACATAATAAGTATATTTAATAATGTTTATAAACTGTACCGGTTGTGACGTCAACGTCATGACGTCAAATGCGCGAACATCTCAATGACGTTGACGCTCCATTAAAATGGGTTAATTATCGGCGTTTGCCTTAAAGAAGGTGCTTGATGCAATAAATCAGTTATTGTGTTTGTTACTGCCCCCCTACAGAAATATGTAGGATCAATCAGATGTATTGCCCCCTATAAATCTTTCTGACCCCACATATTTCTGTAGGCGGTCAGTAACAAACCCAATAACTAATATTATCATTGGTATAAGCAGGCCTTTAGCTAGCCCTGCAATTTAACCGAGGCAAATATTTTTCTATGGAGTCCTGATTAGGGTTGTTCTGCAGTTGATAAGGTTGTATGCCTATAATTCTCCATGTAAATAATGTTATTTAAAGCAATACTTCTTTCCAACATGAAATGTAAGTTATTAATCCTTAACACTCTAAGCACAACTATACTGAAAGGAAAAAGAAACGCAGGGTGCGTATTTCCGCTATATATTGCATATACTGCACACTTAATTCCATATATATTCCAAGGAAATCCCAAGATGTTTTGTAAAAAAAAAAAGGTGCAGTTAGTTGGAGAAAGGACACAACTGTGATGTTGTTGACGTTTTAATCACAGTACACGTTGTAACAAGAAATTCATAAATGCTGAAGTTTCTTTTTGAAAAATTGAGCCAGTTCAGTACTGTATTTCATGTTAAGCGATTGCAACATTTAAAGCCTAAGTTTGCTCACCTGCTTGAGCCAAATGCGCATTCTGACGATAATGAAACTTTAAAGGGGTAACCATTGGTGTGTTCAGTGCTGTTTAAACCTTCTTTCTAAAAGGACAGGCCTAATGTCGCCCTGTACCATTCGATTAGCAGTAGGATATTAAACATACAATATATAGCGGAAATATGCACCCTGCGTTTCTTTTTCCTTTCAGTATATAATAGCCTTTGCGGCTGCTGATCAGTCATTTCCCCAAAACACTCCTTTGTCACATAAATAAGTGCTGGCTTGGCGCAGTCGGTAGCGCTGTGGATTTGTAACCGGAGGCCCCGGGTTCAATCCTCCATGGTGCCAGTGAGTTCTGTCGGTGTGTTCTTGGGCAAGACACTTTCCCTTAGCCTCGTCCGTCGGATAGGGACGTAAACCGGGCGGTCCCGTGTATCGGTCTATCCTCCGAGCACGTTAAAGAACCATAGGAATCTATTCGATAACAAGAGTAGGGCAGGTTCCCGCATTCCTATGTATCCTTCCCCTCTCTCTGGGGCGGCTCTAAATAACCTATACTGTGTTGATGAGCCGTTAAACAACATTCAATTATTGTCACATAAATGTAATGATCTAAATTCAAAGAAAGAACAGTCCATTATATATAATGGGTTAAAAATGGGACGAAGCATACTTTCTTCCTTTTCACATGAGAGAATTGAGAAAAACATTTAAGTTGTGAGAATTTGTATTATGTTCAATCTGGAAAAATTAGGTATTAATATATTCACAAAAATCCATATCAGATAAGAAATAAAATATTTCTGCCAAGTTGTGCAAGATCAGAACCTGATGTCTGGGTCTTGAAAAAACATAGAAACTGAGGGTTTACGGCCCTTGGTATCGATGATCTTCAAATCCCGCCGCCAGATATTGGTCTGGCGCAATATAATTGTATTTCTTAGATCATTGAGAGAGAACTCTGTATACTGAAACGTACCGTCGGTTGCCTTTCTACAGAGCCAACCTGGTGCTGTTAAACCAATGTATGGTGTTAGACCAGTCAGGAAGTACTTCCGGGTCGTAGGGTGCTAAAATAGTTTCGTGAAAAAATTCGAAGTTTCTAGTTTGCATGTGTTTTTCCCAAGATAAGTTTTTATTTCATTGTTAAATCTAACCTGGTGCTAAAGTATTATGTGTCTGTTGTCATTTTACTGCGTTTGTCAGGACCATTTCTTTGGAGAGTATTCAAGGTAGAGATGTGGTTTTGACAGATGTTTATTTCAAAAAATATGTATAGTGTGGACGAATGACGTGAAATGTTGAAAAACTGAATCGGTGTTTTAAAAAAATATTCCAGATATGGGACCGTTTGTGAGCCAAATGTGTTTAATTCGCAGAGTTAAAGTGTATTTAATTAAGCGAACGAATGTTGTGGAGCTTGTGATTGATCTCCAAAAATAACATGTTCAATGGGCTGATTTTCACTGGTCTGACACCGTATGGTATTTCTTCTTTCATTTTCAGAGTATGTTTTTACCTGACCTGATGACTGGCTGCATAACAAAGTTTACTACCATGTGGTCATAATGATGGGGGTAGCCAATTGTTTTCTATTGTAGTCAGATATTCCCTAATTAGCAGCATGATTTGAATCACATGTTGCCATTATGTGAGCTTAATAGCTCATGATCAGCTATATAAACTAAACAGTGCCAGGAAACTGAGATAGAGTAGTGTTGTTTGCTCTCTTGTAAAGGATACATCGATCAAAGTGGTGGAGACAATTGAATTCACCGATTTATGAGTATTGTATATACGTCATAGAAAATGATAGAAGGCCTCTTTATAATTTCAAAAGGGAACGTTGTAATTCATGTACCATAATTCGTGAAGTCTCTGTGGGGAACATTGTATTTTTTTCGTGAAAGATTCATTGGCTGTCGCATGTATATCCATTATTCGGGTTATTTAGAGCTGTTGCCAAAGAGAGGGAGAAATACGAAGGAATAGGGATAAATCTGGGCTAAACCTCAGTGACGTCATACATTGTGTAAACATCTCAAGATATAATACATCGATACACTTGTATATATACCGTGTAAGTAATGAACTGTTTGTCCGAAATCATTGACCGTTCCAATTTATTTTTAGAACATACTATTACTGATATTGAGCCCTATTAAGGTATTGTTTCCTATCGTAGTTTAGTTGTTGTCTCGCCTTTTTTCAGAAAAACTTACTTTTCTGGTCACAGTGACAGCAGCAGTGATAACCACATCAACCTTCCAAGTCTTGTGTTTAGGTCACTTTCTCAGGAACTGATGTGCTAGACTTCAAACTTCGGTTATAGTTGTACCTTGGGTAGTGCAACTCTATGTGGCATAGCAACTGTGACCTTGACCCTCCAGCCAAAGGTCAAATAACTTTGTGATTTATAAATTCAAGTTTTGCATTTAGACCAATAAGTAGTATATAATCTTATAGGAACCATCGGTTCAAACCCCGTGCAAATAAAATGCAAGATATCTAATTTTGAGTAGCCTTCAATAAGGTCAACATTGAATTTTTTGCATTTGTTTCTGTTTCCGTCCAGTTACAGAAGGTCACCCAAATGTTGGTGATGTAACTCAGTGCATTTATTAAGACATATATGTGTCAAGGTACAATGTAGGTGATACATTCCAAGAAGCTATCCCACCAATTAATGGCAAAATTACACTATAAACCATTTATCAAAACTATCCAGGTATTCAGGTCATATAATAATGCATATGTGCCCAATAAAAGTATAGGATTTGTCAGCTGTTCTTAAAATACCCATGATTGAATATGCTTAAATTGAATTGAGTTTAACAGTAACTCTTAATTGGACAGTCCAGTTATGGGGTTTTGCATGGCTGATTAAAGCCATTTCTATTGTGTCTATATACAATATACCTTGTGGTCTGTAGGTTTAGAAACAGTGTACATATGTTTTACAATTTGGCTGTAAATGTTGACAGGATAGCAACTTTAATTCCAATGAATCCTTGTATTGTTTATTATCATTATTTGTACAACATGTTAAAATTCAATATGCAGCACACATTTTAAATACACAAATACCATTTAACATGTTAACCTCTAGTGATTTGCTCAAACCCACAGTTACATGACAAACAAGCTAGTATTTGGTGATTTGCGTAAACCCACAGTTGCTTGGCAAGCAAGCTGGTGATTTGCTCAAATCCACAGTTACGTGGCAAGCATGCTAAATTTACCTCTTGTGATTTACTCAAACTCACAGTTATATGGCAAGCATACTAACCTTTGGTGATTGCGCATTTCTACAGTTACATGGCAAGCATTCTAAGTTCTGGTGATTTGCTCAAAATCAGTTACATCGCAAGCATGCTATATTATAAATCTCTGATGATTTGCTTAAACTCACAGTTACAGCAAGCATGCTGACCTCTAAGGATTTGCTTGACTCCCCCATAACAGCTCAATTAACAATAATTGCTAACTGCTAGTGATTTGCTTGAATCAGCAGTTATATGGCAAGCAATAATTGCTTACTGCTAGTGATTTGCTTGAATCAGCAGTTATTTATGGCAAGCAATAATTGCTAACTGCTAGTGATTTGCTTGAATCAGCAGTTATATGGCAAGCAATAATTTCTAACTGCTGGTGATTTGCTTGAATCAGCAGTTATATGGCAAGCAATAATTTCTAACTGCTGGTGATTTGCTTGAATCAGCAGTTATTTATGGCAAGCATGTTCCCGTCTGGACCACCTCACTGTATTGAGACTTTAAGGGTACATTGAATTTGAATTGAATTGGGGTTTTAAGGCGCACCAACACATTACAGGTTATATGGCGCCTAACAGGCATGAACATGCCTTGCTCATCTTCCATGTACATCGAGATAAAATATGGAAAATGGGCCTAGAACCTTCTCACCCTGAACTGCAGAGTTGCTGCAAATTCTATCGTAAAAACTCCATTTACGCTGGAGCCACGTTTATTGGTACATTGAAACAACTTTATTTTATTATTTAGTTGTGACTCTTTTATAGCACTAAAAATTATATATTGTTTGAATAATTTCAGGCAATGAATTTGTTCAAAGATCCCAGCCCTCACCATGTCTTCACTTGTGAGATAGACATCTAACAGAAACCAAGTTTTAAAAGAACATAGAAGAAAAGGTAAACATATCAATCACTGTAAATCATTGTGTTTTTTTGTTTTTAGCTCTACTGATCAGAGATCAGCAGAGCTTATGCCGTGGTGCGGCTTCCGTCGTCCGTCCGTCCGTCTGTCCGTCTGTCCGTAAACATTTATTTGTAGCGATTTCACAGCTGAAACTACTGGATGGATATTCATGAAACTTTACAGAAATGTTGCCCATAAAGTCTAGTTGATCATAGAAAAAATTCATGTTGATGTGAAATCCAAGATGGCCGCCAAAGCTAAAAATAGAGTTTTAAAATACAAGTTTGTAGCGACTTCTTCTTGAAAATATAAGTGATATTGATATGGGACTTTTTCTAAAATGATCAGCATGACATGATGTTGATCCTAGTCAAAAATCGTTTTGATTCAACGTTAAACATGGCTGCCAGTGGCCATCTTTGTTTACATAGAGTTATATAGTAAAAACTTGTAGCGACTACTTCTCTGAAACTACTTGGCGGATTGTCATGAAACTTTACAGGAATGTTGCTCTTGATGTCTCATTGATCCTAGAAAAATTTCAGGTCGGCCGGAAATTCAAGATGGCCGTCACAGCTAAAAATAGATTTTTAAAAAATAAGTTTGTAGCGACTACTTCTTGAAAACTATAAGTGATATTGATATGGGACTTTTTCTAAAATGATCAGCATTACATGATGTTGATCCTAGTCAAAAATCGTTTTGATTCAACGTTAAACATGGCTGCCAGCGGCCATCTTTGTTTACATAGAGTTATATAGTAAAAACTTGTAGCGACTACTCCTCTGAAACTACTTGGCGGATTGTCATGAAACTTTACAGGAATGTTGCTTTTGATGTCTAATTGATCCTATCAAAATTTCAGGTCGGCCGGAAATTCAAGATGGCCGTCACAGCTAAAAATAGATTTTTAAAAAATAAGTTTGTAGCGACTACTTCTTGAAAACTATAAGTGATATTGATATGGGACTTTTTCTAAAATGATCAGCATAACATGATGTAGATCCTTGTGGAAAATTATTTTGATTCGACGTTAAACATGGCTGCCAGTGGCCATCTTTGGTTACATAGAGTTATATAGTAAAAACTTGTAGCGACTACTCCTCTGAAACTACTTGACGGATGTTCATGAAACTTCACAGGAATGTTGCTCTTGATGTCTAGTTGATCCTAGAAAAATTTCAGGTCGGCCGGAAATTCAAGATGGCCGCCAAGCTTAAAAATAGATTTAAAATAAATAAGTTTGTAGCGACTACTTCTTCAAAACAATAAGAGATATTGATATGGGACTTTTTCTAAAATGATCAGTATGACATGATGTTGGTCCTTGTCGAAAATCGTTTTGATTTGACCTTAAACATGGCTGCTTTGTTTACATAGAGTTATATAATGAAAACTTGTAGCGACTACTTCTTTGAAACTACCTGACGGATTTTCATGAAACTTCACAGGAATGTTGCTCTTAATGTCTTATTGATCTTAGCAAAATTTCAGGTCGGCCGGAAATTCAAGATGGCCGCCACGGTTAAAAATAGATTTTCAAAAAACAAGTCTGTAGCGACTACTTCCTGAAATCAAAATCAATCAGTAGAGCTTCAAGGTCATTGACCTCTTGTTGTTTTTGTTTTTTTGGTGGGTCTGAGGGGGCGGGATGGAGTGGGGTGGTGGGTGGGCGTTAAAGAAACTAACCTGCCAAATAATGGCAAAATTATACTACAAAACTGTTTATCAAAACTATCCAGGTGTTCAGGTCATATAATTATATATATGTGCTGATTAAAAGTATAGGTTTATTCAAAATACCTGTGACTGAATATGCATAAAATTAATAATGAGTTGGTAACTTAATTGCACACTCCAGTTTTGAGGTTTGGCCTAGCTGGTTAAAGCCGTTTGTGATGTGTCTATACAGTTTTGATATTCCCATAGAACCTGCTGAAAATCAGTATTACAAAATATCTCCTTTATATAACCAAAGGAAAAAAGAAGCGTAGAATTTGCTGGTGTAAATCGAATGGTACATTAGACCTTTCCTTTCGGAAAAAGACTTAAACCCCAGCGTTCGGTAGAGTCCACCGTCACTATATGTATACACTGTAGCCAGTTAGTATTTTTCGTCTGCTTCAAGATAAATGTTTCAGCACTCTGACCAATCACTGATCTTATTTTTACAGGTACAGCTATTAATAGATGCACCAAATTCAAAATTTGACAGGAATAAATGTTTTGTTCTAGAAAGTATGGAAAATAAATACATTATATAATTATTTTGATATATCTGTATAGAGTAATGTTAATGTATTTACATGCCAAATTTTATGGTTTAAAAATGCTTTATTATTTAGAAATTTGTGATTAAACCTCTCTGAGCAGCATAATGCATAAACATTAATGATCAGAAAAGTTGCTCTGGGGCCATTTTGGGTTTTTTATACTCAACCCTGGCCTTTAAACAGCACATAACACACCAAATGTTATGGCTTCAAAGTTTCATTATTGATAGCAGTCCTTTGGCCCAAGCAGGTGAGCAAACTCGGATGTAAAATTTTGCAATCTCTTGACATTAAATGTAATACTGAAATAGCTGAAACATTTATGAATAATGTATGACAAAGTGTATTGTGATTAACAAAGTCTACAACAGAACAGTTTTGTCCTTTCTATAACTCGGCTGCAACCATTTTGATCACAAAACATCTTGGGATTTCTCTCGAATATTATGTGGAATTAAGTAATAATAAAATAAATATAATCTATATAGCAGAAATTCTGGAGTTATGTTTCTTTTTCCCTCTATATTGATAACTTAGAAAGAAAGACAACTTAGTAGCTAGTCATAAAAAAGACTGGGCATGTGAACTGGTTTGGGGGCAAATTACGACATAGAATTCTGTAAAGGTATAATGGCACCATTTATCGTATACAACGTCTGGAAAATAAATAACCTAATATTTATTGAATAAACATGTTTTCATTGTTAGCCAGTTTCGGTATCTGCTAATAACACACTCGATTACCGGCAGCCGTAGGCACAGTTCGGCAGCCGTAGGCACAGTTCCCGGTAAAAAAAAAAACAAGTTTCAAAAGGGTAAATAAATCTAGTTTTATGACTTGTTAGCCTTAAACTATTAGAAAAGTGAATCGGCCATTTTAATTTGGAAGGAATGTTGTGTATGTCTCCTGATTCCCGTGAAATTTGAACCTATATTATGCGAGTTACGGTAGGTTAAATGTTGAAATTAAGCTAAAAAATGTGATTGTAGAAAGTTAGAGACCTGGTACTCGGTAAATAGTCAAGGTTAAGAGATTTAAGACATACTGTCATAAGATATAATCTTTCCTGAATAAACAGGTCAAATTCTAGCCCACAGAACATTTTATTAAAATAATTGTGGGTTTTTAAACACGACCGGGTATTGAAAAATGGCAGGAGTACGGTACAGTTCCATTATTTATTAAAATTAAGCAATCTATTCCAAGACATCTAAATACCAAACGCCTGTTATCATAAATGGTGAATTATAATAAGGGGACGTAACTCAGCACAACATACGATTATTATTAAAACGTGTCTTTCTCTGTACTGTACCGTCGGAATGAAGGTTCAAACGAGCCTATATTCACGTTTCCCTATGGTTGGTGGGTTTTCTTAAACGTTTATGGAAGGACCGAAGATGTATATAATTCTATATACAGTACTTCTTCATTAGTGTTTTCGAAATTACACCACTATACCAAAGGAGAAAAGACTTAAGCATCCGATGTTTTTGGAACTGTACCATACGCCTGCCATTTTTCGGAACTGTACTAGCTACCTGCCAATAAATAATGGAACTGTACCGTACTCCTGCCATTTTTCAATACCCGGTCGTGTTTAAAAACCCACAATTATTTTAATAAAATGTTCTGTGGCCTAAAATTTGGACTGTTTATTCAGGAAAGATTATATTTTATGGCAGTATGTCTGAAATCTCTTAACCTTGACTATTTACCGAGTACCAGGTCTCACATTTTTTAGCTTAATTTCAACATTTAACCTACCGTAACTCGCATAATATAGGTTCAAATTTCACGGGAATCAGGTGACATACACAACATTCCTTCCAAATTAAAATGGCCGATTCACTTTTCTAATAGTTTAAGGCTAACAAGTCATAAAACTAGATTTATTTACCCTTTTAAAACTTGTTTTTTTTTTTACCGGGAACTGTGCCTACGGCTGCCGGTAATCGGGTGTGAATAAAGAGTGAGGATAATATATTATAAGCAGTTTAGTCAATTATATGTCAATTCTGGTGGCAATTACGAATAATATATAAGAATGTCTTGCATATCATATGCAAACCACGTGCTTAGAATGCTGGGAATGGCTGTTCAGTGCTTGCTCTAGACATCAGTCGACTTGCTAGACTGGCATCATGCAGTCCTTAATATTATAACCTTTTAACTATTATTATAGAATTTCCTTAGTACTGAAAGAGGCAAATATATCCACTTATAACTGTATGGTCTTATCTGAACATTATAAATTCAGCCATGAAGAGAAACAGAGCTTGAAGTAAAACATTTTTTATTATTTTATTTTTTAATTTGTCTAATTTTATTGTTTCTAGTCTAATTTATAGACTGATACCAGTCTGTTGACTTGCTTGTGATGGCCTTTCTGCACTCAGCTCTCCCGAAAGTGAATACTTGCATGTGGACACTCTTCTACATAATTCCCATGAGGCCCTAGCAGGGGGCGCCCATGTTCCCTTGTCCCCTGAAAACATGACCCAGTATTCCTTTGTTCCCCAAAATTATTATGCTTTGTTCCCCCAAAACATTTTCCCGATGTTCCCTTGTTCTCCCAAAAATATGACCAATAACAGACAATGTTCCATTGTTCCCAAAAATAAATGGTTATGTTTCCTTGTTCCCCAAAACCCATGGGAGACCCTCTTGGATATGTTATTTTTTAACCTGTACCATGTGTTTGTTGCAGTGTCCTGGCACCCCTGTAAGTGTTTCTGAGAACCATCCATTGATCCGATTTTATTGGGATAGTGCAAAGGGGTAGTGTTGTGTTTATGGATCCAGTCTAAATGTGACTAGTTATTAAATATCTTAGCAGCTGTTAGTAATTTATTTAGGTTAATTAACACATTAGTTCATGTTTATATTGTCCTTCCAGAACACATTGATTAAGGATGGCCATTATTATAGTTCATGGTGAATGGCCAGTTGGAATGCTGGTAATAAAGCCGGTAATTATGCAATTAAGGAGAGATATCCAGGTATATGAGTGCCACGACCTTGGTGATTAGTGATAATTAAGCTTAGGTTGGCACCACACTATCTGTGACCAAGTGAGCACAAAATCAAAGTAATAAAAGTACTTAGAGGCGTAAGATTGTTTGAAAGAAAATAACAAAAACATAGCTTTCCACATCAGTTTAGGCCACAAAAAAAAAAAGGTTTGTTTCCGCTAACGGCTTCAAAAAATAAAAACGTCTGTTTGAAATACGTTATTGATAGGTATGCGAGGACATGACTCTGTATTTTCTGTTTCTCAGCTTGACCCTAAAGTCAGTTCCAGTTCAGTGTTGGGGATTTTAAGAAACTGCAACGCATAAAATGTCTTTAATAAGAACATTAATAATTATAATGTATAACTAAAATTAATTATTTCGTCTTCGCGAAATAAAATTGAAAACAATTGACACAAAAAATGTTTATTGTACGAATTTCCCTGTGACGCGTGTCTGAATTTCCCTGTGACGTGTGTCTGAATTTCCCTGTGACGTGTGTATGAATTTCCCTGTATATGGACGATTTCTCTGCTTCGAATATTTTTATTATTTATATTATTTGCATGCATTGAGTGTCCTTGAACGTCTTTATGCTCGGCTTATACATTATACATGTATATGTGGCGTAATTATGTTAGTACCCATCAGTATACACTCATGTAACCTGAGGTGGCTCCATTTAACTCTCGGACATTGTAATCAAATAGGTTACCAATTGTCCAAAATTAGGTGTATTTACCAGTCACTATATATATAGGTTGCATCAGAAGTTATATATTGCTGTCCGTTTTCAATTTGAATGGATGATTTGTGTTTCTGACCATCATATGATTAATTTCTGACCATCATGATGGTCAGAAATTAATCATTTTACAACAAATCATCCATTCAAATTGAAAACAGACAGCAAGATATAACTTATGATGCAACCTAACCCGGGCCATAACTTGAAAAGTATTTGACCTATGTTCATGAAACTTCACACACGTATAGGCTGTGAGCTAGTAAGAGAAACCCTTCCCCCACCCTAGGGGGAATTTTGTAGGGTATGATTTTCTGAAAGAACATACAGTAAGTTTCACAATGAGATATGTGTGCCATCTGAGCGTTGGGGCTTTAGTGAGTTTTGGGGGAAAACACAGCGTTTTTAGACGAAAATCGCCAAAATCTGACATTATTTTTTAGAAAAAGAATGGAATATATTAAAACCAATTTGAATTGATGGAATCTTTCTCGGAACGCATCTCTAAGTGTCCCACCATATATTTTATGGATCCGATACTTAAATATTGAGATTTTGAGTAAAAATGTTGAATTATATCGCTGATTTCTGTAATACATTGGGGGGATATTGAACTAAAAATTAGAAAAATATGTAATACAATAGAAAAAAGAAGTATTGTAACCTTTTTGGGCAGGGTAAGGTCCAGTGATTAAGTAGAAAAAAATCCCAAGCCGCATGATGTTTGGAAATGCCTTAATTTTGGGGCGGAAATGTGTTTTTTTGTCAAAAATCGCCGGAATCTGGGATTATTTTTTGAAATTAGTTTGAACATAAACTTATCAAATTGAAGCAATAAAATGTTGCACAGCATACATATTCAAGTTTTTCCTGACACAATATGTAACATAATTTGCTCAAATATTGGCATTTTAGGGCAAAGTGTTGGAAAAAATGACAAAAATCACTGATTTCTGTAATCCATTGGGCGTATTCGGATAAAATATAGAAACAAATTTAATACAGTTGAATAAGGACACATTGTAATATTTCTGGATAGACAAAGGTTCAATAATTAAGTAGAAAAAAGTCTCGAACCGTATGATGCTTGAAAATGCCTTAATTTTTTAGCCGAAAAAAATGTGTATTTTTGTCAATAATCGACGGAATCTAACCAAGCTCATAACTGGCCATAACTTGAAAAGTATTTGACCTATGTTAATGAAACTTCACACATATATTCATGTTACCACACAGAATATTGTTACTCATTACCAATAACTCTACCTTTCAGCAGAGTTATGCCCCTTTTCATAAAACTTGAACCTGCAACCTAACCTAGCTCATAACTATGGTCATGAAACTTTATACAGTTCTTCCTTATCAGTTATCCAATGCAGATTTATCCCTACTTTCATAAATGATCCAAAACTTTAAACAAAAAAAGAAGCTCCATGATTGATGAAGGATTAATTTTTAATTACTACTTCATTTCTTCATCTTTCATCAGTTTTTGCGCACAATTTGACCTATGTATGTGTCGACGTGCCGTAAAACACTATTCATTCTTTCATGAAGGATTGCACCCCCTGTCTTCAAACTTTATAGTTAGATTGTACTTGCTGAAATAGGCAAACGGTAGGGGCACAAGTTTTCCTGAAACTGAACTGAACTGAATGTTGTTTAACGGCTCATCAACACAGTATAGGTTATTTAGAGCCGCCCCAGATAGAGGGGAAGGATACATAGGATTCCGGGAACCGTGCCCTACTCTTATTATCGAATAGATTCCTATGGTTCTTTAACGTGCTCTGAGGATAGACCGACGGACGAGGCTAAGGGAAAGTGTCTTGCCCAAGAACACACCGACGAAACTCAGTGGCACCACGGAGGATTGAACCCGGGGCCTCCGGTTACAAATCCGCCGTGCTACCGACTGCGCCACGCCAGCCCTGTTCCTGAAACACCCTTCTAGTTAATTAATTACAGTGCTGTCTAGTATTTACTCTTATCTGTGTTATTTTTATTAAAGAATTTCTGCAATAGCAAGTCTTATACATACAAGGCAGACTAAGCATTCCTTGGCATGTTTAATTTAATAAATACTTGGGCGACACAAGTTGGAATGGAAGTTTCTGTTATCTATTAATATTACCTGAGACACACTGTTTTTAACTGCATTATGACAGATGTTTAATTAAGTTACATTCGTTTTGAAAGATTGCTTAAGCAAAGGTTACATTGCCTGAGTACAGGTGGAAACTAATCCATGTTTGAAACACCATGTGTGGAGCAATATATGTGGAGTGAATGCCAAACTATCCTAACTGAATATAAACAAGCAACAAGATGATTCAGTTTCAGGTTGAGCTCTCGAATAACTAGAATTTCTGTATGAATGGGATTAACATATGTCTGCTCACTGAAAACATTCTTAGAAATAGGAGTCGCACTCTACTGACAGTTCAACATCAACCATGTGTCGGGCAGCATTTAGAAAACAGTTTTGCTTTGTATAAAAGACTAACCCAATTATCCACATGCTTACAATAATTGGTTTTGGCAGGGCAACAATTGGTAGTTACAAAATTAATTGTGCTCAGCAGCGATTTTTTTCCCCATTTTGTGAATGAGTCCGGTACCAGGTTAAGTGAAAAGTTAGCGTCATTTTCTTAAAATTATGAATTTTCAAGGACAATGTCACATTAACAAAAAAAAAAGCCTTTGTTTCCGATATTTTTAAAGCTATTTGGCATGTCTCCTGTTCATCTCAGTGATACAAGGGGATTTTTTCCAGCAACATATTCCATGAATTCCATTAAAACTCATCCACCTCGGTTTCTTTGTCAGGAATTTATTAAAAGCTTCTCTTCATGTTCATTATGTGTTTAATGATGTGTCTACCTGGTCTTATTTTATTATTAGCAACATAACTAAATAATTAACTTCAGTATGCATAACACTCAACAAGTAATAGTTTTATAACATGATCATCATGTCTTTAAAGTAAAATCATTTTGCCGTACATCACATCAATGCGCCGATACCCTGTTTCAGCAGTTTTTACAAGTTTTTCATTAGTAGATTTCGCTACGTTTTCAACTTAGACTCAACTGAATGCTTGATTTTTTCGTACAGCAATATATTCGTACTCAAACTCCTGTAAAAAACCCATAGCGGGTACGAAAACCGTAAGTCACCCCAACTGACATAATTATACAGATGCTTGGAAAACATAGACAAAATATTTGAGTTCAAATTAGAGTTATTGCCTCTTGTAATTTTATACTTTAAGTCTTGTCTGGAGCATAACTTTAAAACTACTTATTGGTACACGACAATATGTTTTGGTTTTGACCTTGTCTGTATCATCATTACGGACATTTCTTTTAGGTTATAAGCATTATGTCCACTGATAATTTGATAAAACTTCATTCCAATGATGTATCCACTTTGGGGAGCATCCATTGGTTCTATTGATATTCTTGAATTTTTAGGCTCCCGGAGGGAGACTATATAGTAATCGCACTGTCCGTCAGTTTGTTCATCTCATCAGTTCGGCCTTCATTCCGAAAACCATCATGTTTCAGCCATAACTTTGAAAGAACTGAATTGGGATTTCCATGAAACCACGCAAATGTTAAAAAGAGAAGTTGTGTCATGTGCAAGAATCGGGTCAGTACCTCAAAGGTCAAGGTCACACTCGAAGGTCAAAGGAGTCAACGTTTTTTGGAGCATTAATCACTTACTTGTGACATTTCTTGTTTTATATCAATGACAGCACTGAAGCAGGATATCTGTGTTACAATAAGTGAATTAAATTCATATCTTACAAAAATACAGAAGTTCTAAGATTTTTTCTCTTTGTTAATTATTATTAACGTTAAACATCCTTTCTTGTTAATTATTATTGACGTTAAACATCCTTTCTTGTTAATTATTATTAACGTTAAACATCCTTTCTTGTTAATTATTATTGACGTTAAACATCCTTTCTTGTTAATTATTATTGACGTTAAACATCCTTTCTTGTTAATTAGTATTGACGTTAAACATCCTTTCTTGTTAATTATTATTGACGTTAAACATCCTTTCTTGTTAATTATTATTGACGTTAAACAGCCTTTCTTGTTAATTATTATTGACGTTAAACATCCTTTCTTGTTAATTATTATTGACGTTAAACATCCTTTCTTGTTAATTATTATTGACGTTAAACATCCTTACGTTAAACATCCTTTCTTGTTAATTATTATTGACGTTAAACGTCCTTTCTTGTTAATTATTATTGACGTTAAACATCCTTTCTTGTTAATTATTATTGACGTTAAACATCCTTTCTTGTTAATTATTATTAACGTTAAACATCTTTTCTTGTTAATTATTATCGACGTTAAACATCCTTTCTTGTTAATTATTATCAACGTTAAACATCCTTTCTTGTTAATTATTATTGACGTTATAATAAATCATGGTTTCAGTTATCCTTTGTTAAATAGTATTATTGATCTTCTTGCATTGTTGCCAGTATGTCATAAAGATGTGTGTGCGCAGGGAGAGTTCCACTCATTTACTGACAGTTATTGCGCTTTCTTATTTGAATATAAACATGCCAGTTGACTTTGCTAACACTTACAATATCATGAAAGTCTACCCTACATCATTAAATCACCTAATCCAGGTACAGGTGGAACAATCAAAAGAGTGCAACACTGAACCTTTGCAAGCATATTTGATTGAAAATAAAAGGAGAGAAACATAGCCAATAAAGGGGGAGACAATACCAGCTGTTCGCTCTCTCGCCTGCTAGGTGAATGTTTGTCAGACAGTATATGTAATTATGTAAATTTTAATTGTTATATTGTATGTTTTGTTGAACCAAAAGTGCGTTGTAATCTTGCTGTATGATATTGGGGCAGCTATTGAAGTATGGCCCAGTGGATATATAGCATGGTGTACTTGAATCCGGAGGGCCCTGGTTCATACCTCACCAGCGCAATTGAGTTTTGTTCGTGTATGCTCTTTCCCTAATAGCCTCGGCTGTTAGATGGGGACGTAAACCATGCGGTCCCATGTTTCCACAGACCTAATATCAAAAAGATTGGACACTACGAAAATTATCTAAATTTCACGTGGCACAGTGCGAAAATTTCACAAAATATTTCCCAACTTTAAACACACATATCATGAAGAATTTTATAGATACAAGTTTCATTCATGTCAAATCCCATCACAAATTTAATTGTCTTTCCAAAGATACTATTTTGCTTTCTCTTACATTTAGAGCAAAAAAAGGAGTATGCAGGAAACTTTGACTATGTCAAAACCTTAATTTTAAAGGAAAAAGCGAAAAATTATGACATTTTTTACTTTTAAACATCTTTTTATACAATTTCTTATTTTGAAAACAAACATAAATTATTATAATCCCATTTTGCTATTCACTATGAATCTTTTGAATGTATTCTGATCAAAATCAGTGAATAAATGAGGAAGAAGATAGAAGGAAAAGTTAAGGTGCCACATGGTATTTTGGTTACTTCATTGGTTAAGATAGGAAGTTACCTATCTGTTTATTAATATGTCTGTGCATGTATCAGTATTTATGAGCATGTTAAAGATCCTATTTTCCCCCTCTCTCTCTTGGGTGGCTTTTTAATTTTTAACCTGTAATAACAAATAACTGTTATATTATAAACAATATTCAATTCAATTTGCCAGTTAAACGATTTTGTTTTGCAAATATTTGTTTCAGTCAAATGCATTGCATTAAAATTTCCCTATAACTAGATGTAACCCATGTGCAACATGCTCTACTTTTTCTTAATCGACAAATTATATTTAACTGCCAATAATTACTTGTATATGATGTATTTAACGCCTCCGGCATGTAATAAATTAATTTGTATATTATTTTTGTGCATGTGCATTCTGGCAGTGCAAGTGTATCCCTAGAGGGCATAAATAATTGTTAATCGCACCAATAATCACTTAAATCACATTAATATCTAATGCAGCATCAAGGAATTGAGTTGAATTGGGTTTTCAACGCAACACATGAAAGGTTATATGGCACCTAACATAAATGAACATGCCAGGCTCATCCCTATTTACATCACGTTAAAATATGGAGAATGGGCCTAGAACCTTCAAACCTGCAGAACTGGTAGTAGACACTCCAATGCTCAATTCTGTAGTAGACACTCCATTTACGATGGAGGACACTCCATTTACGATGGAGCCACATTTCCACCGTTGCATATGCAGTATCATGATGAAGACCTTGAATGAGCATGATAAGAAATGACAAAATAAACATAACAGGGGTCTCCTACCCCTCTGCCTCTAGCAGAATTTGCAGGGTTGTAATTCTCAGTCCATAAAGATATAATTGTGCCTAAAGTATCGCAATCAATGGTAAAAAGACTCGGTTAATATTCACTTCTGCTAATACTTAACGAATTGAGAGCAGAATCAAAGAAAGTTATTTTAGCGAGATGATTCTCAGCGGATTTTTCATTTTTAACTTTCTTTGATTCTGCTCTCAGTTCGCTAAGTATTAGCAGAAGTGAATATAAACCGAGTCTTTTTACCATTGATTGCGATACTTAAGGCACAATTATATCTTTATGGACTGAGAATTAGAGCTGAAATGCGTGTGTTTACTTAACGAGTCGAGACAAATCTTCGTTGCGGATGATCATCTCGTGCACATGCTGATGACGTCGATTACTGGGCTTGTTATTGTTATATATTGAACCAATAATATATTTAAGCTTGAAAACTCCAAATTCACTAGTTGTTTTTTGCTATCATCATGATAAAGGAAAGATAATGGGGAACATGAGTGAGTTGCCTCCCTTAAAATGCCTTTAAAATGATTGGTCCTTTAATTTGAAAACCTCTGCCTCTTCACTAAATGAAACTTTTTCAAATTATGAATGGCTTTTAGTTGTGCACTCAAATTTCTGTGAGTTAAAATTCTATTTAAAAACCAAGAATAAAAATGGATAACAAAACACATTAAAACAACTCCGTGCTCGTGTTAATCAGCATGCTTTAGGGGATATCTTTCATTCGCCTGTCAGTGTGACAGCATGTGGTGCTGAATATTCAAAATGAGTAGAAGGCAAATACCCGGTACATTGACGGGTGACATAAAACTTGAATTTCATTGACGAAAATGAGTCGCTTAGAATAAAAATGGTGAACATTGCACGGTTAAATGATATTGATAATGTGGTTACCAAAATGAATACAAACAAGTTTATTTTTACCATTTTTATTATGCAGCACAGAATGGAAACGCACTTTTTTGCATGTGAAATGTTCAACTTGACAGTTAATAAAATGGCTTTGGCAAATAATGGCAAGTTATAAAATAAATAAATTAATTAACCCTGCCTGGTTTTACGTTTCTTGCATGTGTGAAGAGTCGTAACACTCTTATGTTTATATATAAATTGAAGCACACAATTATTAATGAAACATAAAGGTAAACAACATTTATTTGTTAATAAATTTGACAATGTTAATGATCCTGACATAAAACTGGTTGCAGATTCTCACATAAAACTGGTTGCAGATTTTCTCTGATGCCAACATGGTAGAACATATGTTTTACATAAGTCCTTAGACAAGGCAGAGTAAGCATTGCTTTGGTACAGTTTTGGTCCACAGAAATTGGTGCCATAAGGAGCTATCGCTTCCTCTCCATGGCATAGACACAGAACATTTTGTAGCACTGTTGTATCTGGAGTAGATTTGTACTTGAAACATATGTTCGACTTCATGCTCAAACAAAAGGTAATTAAGCCATGCAGCTCCAATTATGCTGTAATGACTCTTAATTGTTATTGGAGAATTCAGTGGCACTCTCAGCATCAATAATTCAGGTTTTAATTTGAGAATAATACCAGTTTTAATAAATTGGTGATCATTTTAATGCTTTACAACTACTACAAGATGGCTGCGTGACGATTTAGTTTGATAATTATTGTCTTCGGGTACTCACAACATCACTACTGTTTTTGATAACACGTGGGTTTAACTATATGTCGTCTGACTAACGGTAAATAACTAATACAAACTGATGGTACTAGAAATAATGTCGGTTGAATGCGTTTTTCTTCATTTTCAGCACATTTTAGGTAATATATGACGTCAATTTTAAAGTGATGAAGGTAGACCACCCATTGTTTTGTGGGTAGAATCAGTACTATATACCTCCAGGATCATAAGGGTCCCAAACCTTGTTCTCTTATTGATATAACTTTATAACTTTGTTAATTATTATCGAGGGCTGGCGTGGCGCAGTCGGTAGCGCGGCGGATTTGTAACCGGAGGCCCCGGGTTCAATCCTCCGTGGTGCCACTGAGTTCCGTCGGTGTGTTCTTGGGCAAGACACTTTCCCTTAGCCCCGTCCATCGGATGGGGACGTAAACCGGGCGGTCCCATGTATCGGTCTATCCTCTGAGCACGTTAAAGAACCATAGGAATCTATTCGATAATAAGAGTAGGGCAGGTTCCCGGATTCCTATGTATCCTTCCCCTCTCTCTGGGGCGGCTCTAAATAACCTATACTGTGTTGATGAGCCGTTAAACAACATTCAATTCAAGTTAATTATTATCGGCATTTTAACTGGTATATAATTTTATACGCATGTTTGTTTCTCTAAATGTATAATTAATTAACTTCGTCGGAAGACCTTTCATGTTAAACTTTTAATCTAATCTTAGATAGTTTACATCAATTAATTACTTCATAACAAATATGTGTTGTTTTTAACACCAACAGTTATGGAAGATGAGTGGTCAGCATTTAATGAAGACTTTCTGAGTTGTGATAGTGATATTGATGTTGATTATGTGTTAGGTGAATACACATGTAGTGAAATAGAGTTTTCAGCAATACTTTAAGGTTTCATAAATAATGACACTTACATAATATTATATATATAGCCATGCAAAAAGCAATTAATAGAACAGACCCTAATGTTGGGTTTTATGGCAGATTGTGTGTTGCGATCAAAAGAAATAAGGGTTTCTCCAATGTAATAATAGGGCATATATTTAGGTACCCTGTGGTTAATTGGCAGTCCTAAGTAAGATGTTTGTTTAGATCAAAAAGGCCATAAATCACAAACACTGGCTACCCGTGGTGTGTTGACATCAGATAATAAATTACACAATAATTGTGAAATATTTTAATTTTCAATTTTATTTATGTTACATTTGTGAAAGTAAACACATTAGAAATTAGAGAACTACGTTTCTAAAAATAGATTTTCCAAAAACAAGTTTTTAGCGACTACTTCTTGAAAACTATAAGTGATATTGATATGGGACTTTTTCTAAAATGATCAGCATGACATGATGTTGGTCCTTGCCGAAAATTATTTTGATTCAACGTTAAACATGGCCGCCAGCGGCCATCTTTCTTCACATAGAGTTATATAATGAAAACTTGTAGCGACTACTCCTCTGAAACTACTTGACGGATTTTCATGAAACTTCACGGGAATGCTGATCTAGCTATCAAAAACCTATCAGTAGAGCTTCAAGGTCATTGACCTCTTGTTATTTTAAAAAAAAAAATAAAATTACCCATTATTGCACTTGGTTAATATCAACACAAAATTATACACAATGCACAAGTCAAAACTTTGTCGATACTCAAACTGAAGTTCTTTAAGCAAACATTCACACATATTCACGCTTAAACGGAAGGAAATGCATATGTACATTTTAACCCTCGTATGCAAAAACTGTTGTCCTCCGTGGAATAAGTGGAACTTCCAGTAAAAAAAAGGAGCGTGATAAAGGGTCTGATTTTATGAGATTGCCCCCCCACCGCGCCTCACACACAAACACATCCTCCCATTTGATAATAAAGGGAACTAATTTCTACACAGATAGTGTTACTACAGCAGTCTATTCTACAGATTGTCTGTCAATCTTGGTCTATCCTGTCCTCTCATCTCTTCTTTGATCCTGAGTGATGATGGTGTTGATTTCATTGTATGTTATCTGAAGCTTTGATGCAGACAATGGTATTGTGTTTCTACATAGTGATTTCCCTTGATGCAAACTGAGTAACTTCTGCATTGTTGTCTAACCTTCCATCAGATATGGGAGTTAGTAATCTTAGATCATGAAATAGGCAGTCAATCATTCCGTTAATGAACCCATTGCTCGGCTATTCATTGGATTAAAAATTGTTTAGCCACATTAGCTAAACCACCTATATAATAATATTTTCTTCAGTCAAATTAATTTTTGTTAAGACAAATTTGGCTAAATGTTTGGCTAAATGGTGATTTTAGCAACATTTATGGGTTTTGAAGTTTTTTGGTTCTATCGAACGGCAAAACTAAGTTATGTAACACAGTCTAGATTGGTAAACGGTGATATGCATGTTATAGCAGTACATTTTATAGTATTCCCTAGTGAAAATAAGGTACTGGAATTCCACTGAAACTTCAGATGGAATTCCAGTTAAATTCCAGTGGTACATTTCAACGGCATTCTAGTGGAATTCCACCGCAATGCAAGTGGAATACCACTGGTATTGATGTGGAATTCCACTGGTAAAGAGAGAAATTCCGTTAAAATGTACCAGTGGAATTCCACACCAATACCAGTGCAATTCCAGCCAATACCAGTAGAATTCCATTTAAATACCAGTGCAATTCCACTTGGGTTCCAGTGGAATTCCACTGCAATACCAGTAGAATTCCATGGTAATACCAGTGGAATTCCTCTCAAATACCAGTTGAATTCCACCCAGTTGGCAACGAAGATGACAATGAAAAATAAATTTAGAACAAGCAACCCAATTGTGCCTGTGTCTCTGAAAAAGAGTCTCTGAGAGACACAATTAAAATTACAGCAGTTCTTAAGTTTACAAAGAAACCTCTTCAAGATTTTAATAAAAACATAGTTACACACGAAAAAGTAATTTTAGCCATTTTCACGACTTTGCCAATGCCAAACGTTCATTATATGCAGTATAAAATGACTTCAGCCAAATTGGCTAAAACACTTAACAAAAAGTTACCCATTTTAAAGTTTGTTTAGCCTCATGATATGGCGATCGACTGGCCAAGGCTATATGAATATTATCCCAGCATTGTTACAGTGTATAATAATTGTTGGATTAATGGGGTTAGAAATTAGCTATACCTTTTCTGTTAATCCATGATTAGAGTTGTATCACCTTAATTAATATCTTATTAATGACTATATTAGCTTTACCTATAATCTCCCACATATTTACCTAGCTTTTACATAACATTGTTTTAGATTATGCTCCATAGATTTAATGTTTATGACCAGTTTTCTAATTATTTTGCGTCAATGTTCAAAACGTTGGGGGAAGTAATCCTTATAATTATTATAACAGGATTAAGAGTTGAATTGAGTTTTACTTCACACCGACATGGCGCCAGCAGGAATGAACATTCCAGGCCCACCCTCCATTATATCGAGATAAAAAATATGCAGAATGGGCCAAGAAGCTTCTCAGTTGATGCAAGTTCTGCTTTAAACCTCCATTTTTTGCTGAAGCCAGGATCATTGTTTTGTGCCGTTACTACTCAAGTAGCACGTGAAACAATACAGGGATGATGATGAAGACCTGTAATAAGAATGACAAAATCATCACGTGGCCCCGCCTTAATTCCATTAAGCGATGAGAAAGCTATATTAGCAGGATTTTATAACGGATATTTGGGCAATAAAACACGTTTAAAAAACATGTTTTATTGAAAAAATGCGATAACCTGTTTAAAATTACCCATTAAATGTTTTAATCTTACAATACGCAAACTTTTAGAGCCGAACTTAATGTTTTATTTCATACCCCAGCAAACCCTGTTTTCGCTTCTTGGAAAAGGGGTTGGATGGGGTATGAATGTTAATACTTGGACACGTAATGGAGAAGGGGTTGGATGGGGTATGAATGTTAATACTTGGACACGTAATGGAACATAATTTCGAGGGTAGAGGTTGTGTGTGTGTGGTGGTGGTGTGGGAGGGCGGCTGGGTGGAGGGGAATAAACAGAGGCCCTGTTCTTAGAATGCTATGGTAGCTGTAGGCAGAACTTCAACAATTATTGCAGAATTATCGTATTTCCCCTAATAAGAGAACCAGTCCTCTCCTAAAAGTAGCACCCCATCAAAATTTTAAAAATAAACAAATGAATATAATAAATAAAAAATATATCAAAAGTTAAAATATTCTCGATCTTTTGCATAAAAAACAAAACAAACAAAAAAATCGATCATTTGTAAAACCTAATACATTTAGTTTGTTTTTATTTCATTTTAAATTTTATAAGAGTGCCCCTTTGCATTTTGTATAATGCCTGGGCGATACTGTTAGGGAAAATAAGGTTGTAATACAAATCTGGAACCAGAGCTATAGGAACCATAACAGCAATACAGAATCAAGCCAGCCTGTGACCCTCTAATTGGTTTGATGTGTGGGATGATGACTTACTAATTGGTTTAATATGGCAAACAGTAAAAACATCATGAACATGATTAAAACTTCATCAACTAATGACATGCCTCCTTAGCCAAGATGTTGGCATGTTAACCATTATGGACATCTGTGATTGACTGCTGGGATGAATAACTGGACACTGGTCAGCAAAAAAATAGATTAAAGGGACACCTGGAAATCTTGAAGTGTTTATAAAGGATTACAATTAGCATCTCATTTTAGCCCATTATGATTTTGACTTTAACCCTGCTTGCATATAATATTATATTTTATCACATTTATATTTTATCACATAACTTACGGTGTGGGAGTGGAATAACACCATTCTATATTTTCGATATACCACTAGTTATATAAGTATACAAATAAGCCTAGTATGCACTGTCAAAAAAATTGCAATTCCCACGGTTTCTATCGGTTTCGCGTTTTAATATACCACTAGTTATATAAGTATACAAATAAGCCTAGTATGCGCTTATGACTATGATTGATAATGACTATGATTCAATTCGCACGGTTTCTATCGGCTTCGCGTGTTTAATAAAACGACAGGCAAAATGCAATAAAAGTCGATATGTGAGTTATGTGATAAATAGAATGTAACATTCATTCTCATTCATAATTGAATTTATTAAACGAGTTGGCAAAATGATACAAATAGAATCTAACATTCAGTCTTATTCATTATTGAATTTATTAAACTCGATATAAACATGATATATCATTTTGCCAACTTGTTTAATAAATTTAATAATGAATGAGAATGAATGTTAGATTCTATTTATCACGTACATAACTCACATATCGACTTTTATTGCATTTTGCCTGTCGCTTTAACACGCCTAACAGACATAAACCATTGGAATTGCATCATAGTCATTATCAAATTTTTTTGACAGCGCATGTACGTAAGATCCTCTATAAACAATAGGTAATTTTTTTCAAGTTTCTTTTTTTCTTCTCTAATCTACCATAGGTTTTATAATATATTAGTGGTACATTAATGTTAACAACTAACAGTAATCAACAGATGGTAGTAATATGCAAAACAATTTGCTTTGGAATGATTTCCCCTTAATAGTAGCACCCGAGCACTATGCAAAAATCCCAAGGGAGTGTTTTTTTTTCTTTGCAATGTGGTGGTGATTGGGGAGGGTGGGGATGCTACTGTTAGGGGAGGAATTCTTATTAGGGGAAATGCAGTAATCAATATTAATCAAAAATGCAAGTTATATAGAAAAACTAAAGAGGCGCTGCAAGTTTTAAAAAAACCAACAAGATTGCCGTGTGTCTCTTTAATCCGAGCCCAGACCAAATTTGGATTAATTATCGAAATACTTAAAGTTATTATAATAGTGTGTATTTCAGATTAAACGATATATAATCAGTGAGTTTCAAGTTGCCCAGCATATAAAAGTGTTTGGGCCGTCTGTTTTTAGCTCTACTGATCAGAGATCAGCAGAGCTTATGCCGTGGTGTGGCTTCCGTCGTCCGTCCGTCCGTCCGTCTGTCTGTCCGTCCGTCTGTCTGTCCGTAAACTTTTTTTTGTAGCGACTTCTCCTCTGAACTACTGAATGGATTTTCATGAAACTTTACAGAAATGTTGCCCATGAAGTCTAGTTGATCCTAGCAAAAATTCATGTTGATGTGAAATCCAAGATGGCCGCCAGATCTAAAAATAAATTTTCAAAATACAAGTTTGTAGCGACTACTTCTTGAAAACTATAAGTGATATTGATAAGGGACTTTTTCTAAAATGATCAGCATGACATGATGTTGGTCCTTGTCAAAAATCGTTTTGATTCAACGTTAAACATGGCTGCCCGGCCATCTTTGTTTACATACAGTTATATAGTAAAAACTTGTAGCGACTACTCCTTTGAAACTACTTGACAGATTTTCATGAAACTTTACAGGAATGTTGCTCTTAATGTCTAATTGATCCTAGCAAAATTTCAGATCGGCCAGAAATTCAAGATGGCCACCACAGCTAAAAATAGATTTTTAAAAAAGAAGTTTGTAGCGACTACGTCTTGAAAACTATAAGTGATATTGATATGGGACTTTTTGGAAAAAAATCAGCATGACATGATGGTTATCAGAGTCAAACATTATTTTGATTTGACGTTAAACACGGCTGCCAGTGGCCATCTTTGTTTACGTAGAGTTATATGATGAAAACTTGTAGCGACTACTCCTCTGAAACTACTTGACGGATTTTCATGAAACTTCACAGGAATGTTGCTCTTGATGTCTAATTGATCCTAGCAAAATTTCAGGTCACCCGGAAATTCAAGATGGCTGCCATGGCTAAAAATAGATTTTCAAAATACAAGTTTGTAGCGACTACTACTTGAAAACTATAAGTGATATTGATATTGGACTTTTTGTAAAATGATCAGCATGACATGATGTTGGTCCTTGTCAAAAATTGTTTTGATTCAACGTTAAACATGGCTGCCAGCGGCCATCTTTGTTTACATACAGTTATATAGTAAAAACTTGTAGCGACTAATCCTTTGAAACTACTTGGCAGATTTTCATGAGACTTTACAGGAATGTTGCTCTTAATATTTAATTGATCCTAGCAAAATTTCAGATCGGCCAGAAATTCAAGATGGCCGCCACAGCTAAAATTAGATTTTTTAAAAAAGAAGTTTGTAGCGACTACGTCTTGAAAACTATAAGTGATATTGATATGGGACTTTTTGTAAAATGATCAGCATGACATGGTGGTTATCAGAGTCAAACATTATTTTGATTCGACGTTAAACATGGCTGTCAGCGGCCATCTTTTTTTACATAGAGTTATATAATGAAAACTTGTAGCGACTATTCCTGTGAAACTACTTGACGGATTTTCATGAAACTTCACAGGAATGTTGCTCTTGATGTCTAATTGATCCTAGCAAAATTTCAGGTCGGCCGGAAATTCAAGATGGCCGCCACGGCTAAAAATATTTTTTCAAAAAACAAGTCTGTAGCGACTACTTCCTGAAATCAAAATCAATCAGTAGAGCTTCAAGGTCATTGACCTCTTGTTCTGTTTTTCCATCAAACCGGATTCATGTCTTGACTGTGTCTTCTAAACCATTGTTTTTGGATTTGGATTTCTTTTATGCAAATGCTTATCAGGTCAAGATGATGTGTCAGATTCGATCCTGTCACCAAGGTCAAAGTCACACTAGAGTTCAGAGGTCAAGTTTGTGTACTTGCATGTCTTAGCCATATTTCCTAAACAAGCTTGCAGGTTTGGGTTTTATTTCACATAATACATGCTTATTACATCCAGGGGCATTCATCAGAATTTCTAAAAAAATAAAAATATATATATATTGCATGGCCATTTTTAATGTGGTCATTTCTTCATTTAAATATTGGTCTTATATGCAGTAACATGCATCGTGTTATGAAGACTAGATTGACACTGGTCTAGCCATGCCAATATATAAAATGAAGACAATTAACTTATCACCAGTACAGCTTTATTGTATTAACCTTCCGGAATTCTCCACTTGGTAATGCCACTGAGGCCAAGTTACATTTATATCTTTGCCCTATTGCGCCACTTCTGACTTCTGTAGCAGATTACTCGCCTTCTATTTGCTCCATTGCACCACTTCTGACTTCTGTAGCAGAATACTAGCCTTGTATTTGCTCCATTGCACCACTTCTGACTTCTGTAGCAGAATACTAGCCTTGTATTTGCTCCATTACACCACTTCTGACTTCTGTAGCAGATAACTAGCCTTGTATTTGCCCCATTGCACCACTTTTGACTTCTGTAGCAGATTGCTAGCCTTGTATTTGCTCCATTGCACTAATACTAGCCTTGTATTTGCTCCATTACACCAACTTCCCCGTGTGGTTGCCGGGATAGAATACAACCACTGCAAACACACCGTCACATGCAGAGGGGTAGGACCCCCCCCATTCATATTCATTTTGTCATTTTTTGTTCATGCTCATTAAAGGTCTTCATCATGACCCCTGCATTGTTTCAGGTGCCATCTCGCTCGCATCATTAAGAGCAGTGGCAGAAAAACAATAAACGTGGCTCCAGCGTAAATGGAGTTTTTACGATAGAATTTGCAGCAACTCTGCAGTTCAGGGTGAGAAGGTTCTAGGCCCATTTTCCATATTTTATCTCGATGTACATGGAAGATGAGCCTGGCATGTTCATGCCTGTTAGGCGCCATATAACCTGTAATGTGTTGGTGCGCCTTAAAACCCCAATTCAATTCAATTCCATTACACCAATACTAGCCTTGTATTTTGAGGACCATACGTTAGACTGGCTTGTAGCCAAATACATTATCCTCTTGAAATAAAGATATTATTATTATTATTATTATTTGCTCCATTGCACGAATACTAGCCTTGTATTTGCTCCATTGCACCAATACTAGCCTATTATTTGCTCCATTGCACCAATACTAGCTTTATATTTGCCCCCATTGCACCAGTTCTGACTTCTATAGCAGAATACTAGCCGTGTATTTGCCCCCTTGCACCAGTTTTGATTTATATAGCAGAATACTAGCCTTATCATTGCCCCATTGCACCAATTCTGATTTCTATAATGACTTGGTAGAATTGACAAGGCGGACACTTACTGGAAACTGGTGGTCCTTCTGACTGATGGGTCACAAGCCTTTAATTCTCATTTACAGTTTACGGAAAACATGTATTGTCTATACATTGCCCTCCTTATACCATTTCTGACGTTTATAACAGAAACTGGTTATTCTGCTTCTTAACCAATTAATCTTATTCAGTTTGCATAATCATCATTATCATGCTCGATGGACTCTGATATTTCTGCCAAGATAACATCTTCCTTATCTGCTGTAGAAGCAATAACATGTTCTTACATGCTATACACTAAATCATACAGTTTGATTGAGGAGCTTGTAAATTTCATAATCACAATTTAATAGATAGATTATCTTTGCTGTTGATTAACCCTTAACCCGCTACATATATATAATGGACTGTTCTTTCTTTGAATTAAGACCATTCCATTTATGTGACAAAGGAGTGTTTTGGGGAAAATGACTGATCAGCAGCTGGACATTATGAACCCTGATCTGGGTTTACAATGGAAGCAAAGGCTATATTATAGTCATGCTTAGCGGGTTAAGGGTTAATTCTGTTAATTTCATGGGCAAGAGAGGTAGAATGTGACATTTTATGAAATAAATTAAAATTCTGCAATGTCTAGCCAAATAATGTTTTTGTATAACCAATTTCATTACTAAACACATGTCAGTCTGTTTTGATTGCAATTATGTAGCTCCTGTTACTTTGAATTTTACTGGGAGGAATTCATTTTAAAAATGATATTTGGTATGCTCTAGAATGAATGAATGAATGGTGTTTTACGGCACGTCGACACATAAATAGGTCATATTGTGCGCAAAAAAAGATGAAAAATGAAGAAATGAAGTATTAATTAAAAATTAATGTAAATATATAAAGATAAAACTATTAAAAAATAAGGGTTGATAAGGTGAAATATAAACTATGTATGCAAATCAACAAATGCCCGTCAACGGGTATATAAACAAGTAAATATATATAAGAACACATTATAATGATTTATATAGTCTGATCTCTTTTAGGAAATCTAAAACAAGACTAAAATCTACAGTATCAAATAACTCTTTCATTGTATTGACATTCTAGTACCTTTGACGCATAGGATCAAAGTCTACACATTCCAATAAGATGTGTTTGACCGTTAACGGTGCAAAGCATGGTATACATTCTGTTTATTGCTCACCTTGTAATAAATATGAATGAGTATAACGTGTATGCCCTATCCTGCACCGGGCTAGGACAACTTCCTCTCGACGAATGTGTCTACTAGAAGAACGCCATTCTCCGAGTAACGGTTTAATTGAATGGAGTTTATTGTTAACTGACAAATCCCAAGCAGTTTGCCAAGAGTTACGAATATATGTGTTAATACAACTTTTAAAATCAGTATAAGGTTATTTGGTATTAGATATATGTAAATCTAATGCTGCCTTAGCAGCACTATCAGCTCTATCATTACCGCGTATTCCTACATGGCTTGGAAGCCAGCAGAAAATAACATTATCAATTATAAGAGAATTGTACTTTTCTAAAAGTTGAAGCACAACTGGGTTATCATGTTTCATATTACCCAGTGCTTGAAGAGATGAAAGGGAATCAGAAAAGATTACAAAATGGTCATCATCAGATTCCTGAATATAATTTAAGGCAAGTTCAATTGCCTTAAGTTCAGCTGAAAAAATAGAGGCCTTGTCAGGCAGGCGGCTCTTTATGCTGTGTTTGTGAACAACAGCTGCAGCAGCTACCTTATCTCCATCTTTAGAGCCATCTGTGTATATATGTTGAAAGTTACTGTATTTCGATTTAATTTCATTAAATTTGCTTTGAAAGACAGTAGGGTCTGTACTGGATTTGTTATTATTACAAAGATCAAAAAAAATTGTTGGTGTTTCCAAAGTCCACGGTGGAATTTGTGGTACTTTGTACTTGGCAATCAAATTTAGGTCGATTTCAGTGTCTATTAGTTTTGGTTTAATACGAAGACCAAATGTTGGAATGGCCTTCGGTTTTCGATCAAAAAGAGGTTCACAACTAGGATTAAAAACATTATCGAAAGTTGGGTTTGAAGGGTTAGACTTTAATTTAATGGCGTATTGAAGATCTAATTTGTCCCGTCTATGAGACAGTGATGGTTCATTAGCTTCAACATATAGACTTTCGGCTGGTGATGTACGAAAGGCACCTAAGGCGAGTTGAAATCCTTGATTATGTATAGGGTCGAGCATCTGCAAGTACGACTTGCGGGTCGATCCATATACTATTGAGCCGTAGTATGCTCTAGAGGTTAACAGCTGTCCAAGGTTCAATTTTGGTGTGGTCGCATCACCATAATTTGGAAAGAAATCCCCAGTACAAAATACTGTGGAAGTGTTTGGTCCTTTTAAGGGTAGGACACCGGTACCCGGTTCTGGTATCGTACCGTTTCCCGTTCCACTGGGTACCGGTATTTACCCATTTAAAAAAAACAACGGTACCCTTATTATTATTTGGAAAAATGTGTCTACCTTATTTTGAAGCTGTTCTGGCAGTGAATAATCTCCAAACTGCCGTGATAGCGATTAAATGTTGTGTCATCATTTTGTTTAAATATTTACACCCAGACTCACACAGCATGGAATTCACTGGCATTATTTTGCTGTGTAGTACCTAGTCATTGTTGATTCACGCGGTATCGTTAACAGTACCGTTAAAATACCGTACTGTTTCGTTGGTACCGATACCAGTACCGTACCGTTTCATTTTAACGGTATCCAACCCGTCCTTTTCCCAGCGTGCAGGAAGTGCCATTTTGTCTGCAGTTAAAAAATCTCCTAAAAACATTAAGTAGTCAGCAATGGCATTGTTCAAGATTCTTTCAGGTAATGGATACTCCGTATCACGAAAGTAATAGGGGTTTCAAAGTAAGGGTGTGACGTTTGAAATAAAGTAGGTTTTAGAGTAGTTTCAAAGTAAGGGTGCTTATATAATGTAGTTTGTCATAAAGGTGTGCTATTTAAAGGTAGTTTGCCATAAAGGTGTGATATATATAAGGTATAGTTTGCCATAAAGTTGTGATATAAGATAGTTTGCCATAAAGGTGTGATAAGGTAGTTTGCCATAAAGGTGTGATATAAGGTAGTTTGCCATAAATGTGTGATGTAAGGTAAGTTTGCCATAAATTAGTGATATAAGGTAGTTTGCCATAAAGGTGTGATAAGGTAGTTTGCCATAAAGGTGTGATAGAAGATAGTTTGCCATAAAGGTGTGATAAGGTAGTTTGCCATAAAGGTGTGATGTAAGGTAGTTTGCCATAAAGGTGTGATATAAGGTAGTTTGCTATAAAGGTGTGATATAAGGTAGTTTGCCATAAAGGTGTGATATAAGGTAGTTTGCCATAAAGGTGTGATATAAGGTAAGTTTGCCATAAAGGTGTGATATGAGATAGTTTGCCATAAAGGTGTGATATAAGGTAGTTTGCCATAAAGGTGTGATATAAGGTAGTTTGCCATAAAAGTGTGATATAAGGTAAGTTTGACATAAAGGTGTGATATAAGGTAAGTTTGCCCCTTAAAGGTGTGATATAAGGTAGTTTGCCATAAAAGTGTGATGTAAGGTAGTACGCCATAAAGGTGTGATATAAGGTAGTTTGCCATAAAGGTGTGATGTAAGGTAGTTTGCCATAAAGGTGTGATATAAGGTAGTTTGCCATAAAGGTGTGATATCAGGTAGTATGCCATAAAGGTGTGATGTAAGGTAGTTTGCCATAAAGGTGTGATATAAGGTAGTTTGCCATAAAGGTGTGATGTAAGGTAGTTTGCCATAAAGGTGTGATATAAGGTAGTTTGCCATAAAGGTGTGATATAAGGTAGTTTGCCATAAAGGTGTGATATAAGGTAGTTTGCCATAAAGGTGTGTTGTAAGGTAGTTTGCCATAAAGGTACTGTATATAAGGAAATTTGCTGTGAGGTGCAATATATAAAGTAGTTTGCCATAAAGGTGCAATATATAAAGTTGTTTGCAATAAAGGTGTGATATAGGGTAGCTAGACTGGCTAAGTCCTTATGTTTGTTAAAGATGAATGGCCACCCTTTTTGTAGTATTATCAATTAACAAATTTAACTCTTAAACATCATATGAATAATTCTTGATAGTCCCAGAGAGAAACATGAATTTAAAACCGCTACTAATTGTATGTAAAAATTGCATGACGTAGATACTACTTTTACCACTGGGTGACTGCACGGGAAATGAGGTAAAACTGAATTGAATAGCTGCAGAACTATTGCCAGATAATTGATAAATACATTTACCTGTGGATTAATTTACCTGTTCAAAGTTTTCTAGGTCATCAAATAAAATCGTATTCTGCTTTTCACAGATATTGCAATGTGTAAATTGTAAATATCTATTGCTGTGTATTGATTTCGATTTAAATAAACATAAACATGTTCATGAAACATGGTCGGGGGAACTTTAATGTTGATACTATTTGAGACAACTCATCAAATAAAATAGTCTGCATTAAGTCCCCTTTGAATTATTGGCTTCAACTTCAGTGGTTGAGAGATATTCAGAAATGTTTGGGATTTTTAAGATTTTATTTCGATTCTAATTGCAAAATATTAAAAAAACAAAATAACCACTGGGACGACAGCCAGTCTATAGGGTAGCTTGCAGTTGAGATACTATATATAAGGTAGGTTGCAATAAAGGTGCAATATAAAAGTCCAGACTCTATTGTGCCCATCACGTCAGGTATACCTTGACGTGATCGTTGGCGGACAGACTATAAACCTTTAGAACTACACACACACACACACAAAGGTGCAATATATAAAGTAGCTTGCAGTAAATGTGTGATATATAAGGTAGTTTGCAGTAATTGTGCAATATATAAGGTAGGTTGCAGTAAATGTGCGATATATAAGGTAGTTTGCAGTAAATGTGTGATATATAAGGATTTTATACCTGCAATATAAGGTAGTTTACAGTAATGGTACAATATATAAAGTAGTTTGCAGTAGAGGTGTGACATAGGGCAGTATAAGCTTTGCAGCAAAGGTGTGACACATAAAGTAGTTTTGCAGTAAAGATGCAATATATAAGGTATTTTGCAGTAAAGGAATGACATAGGGCAGTAAGCGTTGCAGTAAGGTACAATATAGTTGCAGTAAACATGCAACATTTGGTAGTTTTGCAGTAAATGTGCAACATTGGGTAGTTTTACAGTAAACGTGCAACATTGGGTAGTTTTGCAGTAAACGTGCAACATTGAGTAGTTTTGCAGTAAACGTGCAACATTGGGTAGTTTTGCAGTAAACGTGCAACATTGGGTAGTTTTGCAGTAAACATGCAACATTGGGTAGTTTTGCAGTAAACGTGCAACATTGGGTAGTTTTGCAGTAAACGTGCAACATTGAGTAGTTTTGCAATAAAGGTGCAATAAAAGGTAGTTTTGCAGTAAATGTGTGATATATAAGGTATATTTAGGTAACGGTATGAAAAGGGGAAGTAAACTTTGCAGTAAAGGTCCGATAAAGTGTAGTTATGCAGTAAAAGTGATTTATGGTAGCTTTTGCAGTTATATACAGAAAGAGTATAATTTCTTTACTAAATATGAGATTAATGTCTCATTAGTGATGATTTTAGATCAATAATCGCACGCATGTACTTTGTTCCCTATAGTCAACAACACTTTAAAATAAATTTAATTCTGGATATAAAACTCTTAAAATAAAAATAACAATGATCAGCATACAGTTTAACCTGAAGTGAACATATAACCGTGCCAGAGAGGTGCAGTCTTGAGTTCTGCTTGAAATTCAATAAAAATCGGAAGTATGTTGAACATTGACTGTGGGGGCCTTTTATCTGAAAGACGACTCGCTCTCTAAACATAATTACTACATAAGTTTACGACCGACCCTCTTCTATCAGTTAGAAGTACCAGCGGAGAAAATAGTGCCAGTCTCTGCTGAGATGGTGTAAGGATACAACTAATTGTAATTGGTTTATCTCTCAGTTATCGTGTTTTTATACATAGGATATATTGCAGCAATAAAGATAGCGGTAATTAAGTTTTTTATAAACTTATTAAGAACTTGATTGGCATTTGTTGTTTTTTGTCGACTGAGTTTTTAAAGTTGCATTTATGTTTTCCTGACAGCTGGGATATCATGTAATATTATCACTTAATCAGTTGTTTCTGGGGAATCTATTTAAATATTGCATGTACAATAGAAATTAATTTAAATGTTATGGGTTCAATAGAAATTTAAATATTATGTGTACAATACATAAAGGTTTAAGTATTAAGACGTCGAGGAATACATTATTGATAGGAAAAGTTGGAAAAAAAAATAATTCTAAAATCAGTTACATTTAGTAAAGGTAAGTTTACGTCTCACACAGCCACAAATATCAAGATTCAATAATTATTGAATATAAACATTGTGGTTAATTAAGTTTTAAAAATCTAATATTTTACTTCAACGCTAGCTATAGAAACACGTGTGTATACTGTAAGGAAGTACGTTTGTCTTTTGCGTGGTTTTCTATGATTTGCATGATAAATTAAGTTTTTTTCTCTCATTTTCACTGAAGAAGTAATGCCATTATGCATCTCAAACTGTGGCCTATGTAACATTAATTTAAAGAGTATAAAACAAGTACAAAAATTAATGTATGTTGGGGTACCAGTTTGTTAGTTAATGACCAGTTGTTTGGTTCCCACATAACTTTAACAGACATTTAATAATTATGTATTTCAGTATCCGTGTCATACAAGCAGGGTACCAAGACATTAGTTGGTTGGTTCCAACGTGACATTGACCCCCTGTCCTTGTCCTTCCACCAGAAGACATACCCAATATTCCTTCCTTTAGGGGCACAGAGGTCTGCAAGATTTTTGCCCTGTGACGTACATCACAATATTAAGGTAAGAGGGGTAAGTTTGAGGGGTGAAGTAGGTCAACTCCACTTTGTTCGGCAATTCGGAAGGTGAATGCAAAACTATTGTAACTATATAATAGATAAAGAACAAAATAAAACAGTTTTGTGTTGACCCCTCAAATTCTTTTTGTCTCGAATCGCCTATGGAATGAAGATAATGCATCATGCGTTCCATATTAAAACAGTTTTCCTGAGATATCTTGCCTGATTTGAAAAAAGAAAACGTTCTAGGTTAAAACTGGTTGTGGAATATGCTGTCAATGTTCCTGCGTAATCAAAAAGGTTTGTTCCATAAATAAAAGTTCTATCTTTTATAAAATGTCTTATCACTATCTTTGCATTTAGGCACAGTCTATGGAGACCAGTCTGCACATGTTCAGAGCTTTAGGCGGAACATTTGTGCAAATTTCTAAGTACAAAGTAGTACTAAACTAGAACCATATGTTTTAGTATATCAAACGCAATATTGTTGTTTATACAAAGAATGAAAAGTGACTGGTTCCAATGACAGAAGATATGTGAGGGAAAATTCTGCAGATATTTGTTCTGTTGTAAAAAGCAGTGAAGACATCTTCATTTATCACCCAGAGTGTAAATGAGTGTGATCCTAATTGAAGATTTATGGTTCAGACAAGGCTCACCCCTGTGCCTGAGCAAGAATGGTGTTTGTACCTCAAGGTATGAAACCAGTAATGCCACCAATGATAAAGTGTCACATATTAATGATTTGCTGCAAATTCAACTCAAGTATGGATAATGCAGCAGTGTAATGTTCATATAGAAAACTAGTTTACTACTTGAAAAATCACCAGAAAAGGTGGGGTCACAAGACATGTAAGAAGGTTCTTGTTTGTTTATTAAACAGGTCAGCTGTTTTCATTGATGGTTGCTCACAAAGTGTAAGCATAGAGACGATCATTATTTGGCGAGATACTTATGATCTTGTGAATACCAAGGACAATAGCCTGAAATCGACAAAAGTCGGAGATATTTTTTAACTTTTACACTATCTGAATTGTCATGCCAAAATTGATTTTTTAAGCAAATTCTTCAAAATCGGTGGTACCGTATCTGATTATAGTAGCGAATACGAGCTCAATAATGTCAAAAATACCGCTAAAATGAAAATTGATATTAGTTAACGCTACCAAGTCGAGTTTGAATGATAAGGAATACTATTTTACCTTTTACACAATCTTCATTTTTTCACAGTATCCTATTTTAGAGGGGTAGGGGAAAGATTTAGTGTTTTCATGCCTATCAAACATGTTGACATGCAGATTTAATTGATGTTAACATGTTGCACACATGCAACCCTATATGTTGATACCAAAAGATTATAGTTCATTTGCAAACACTTCACAAACACGTCATTTTAAACACAAGAAAAAATTGAAACTCAAAATTACGGCTTTTATAAACAAAATTGGACTAAAAACGCCCAAAACCTATGTAAAAAACTATGACAAACTTATTTCTGAGCTTATTTAAATACCGCTAAAATCAGAATTGATACTAGCTGAATGCTACCAAGTCGAGTTTGAATGATAAGGAATAATATTTTACCTTTTACAAAAATCTTCATTTTCACAGTACAGTGTCTATTCTAGGATGCGCGATCGTGCGATTCGCGCCATTTTCTACGAGATCGTGTTTTTAAAAACCTAATGTGTGTTGATTGCGCGTACAAACGTAGAAAAACCAATTCAATTTGTGACAAATATGCATGCGACATCATAATCCGTAAATTTTAACTAAATGGAGACAAATTCTGATTATTGTTTATCAGAGCTAGTCTTGATCATCTTGAACTCTTGATTGTAAATATAAACGCTTGTCTTGAAAACAAGCGTAGCAGATGATCTAGATTAAGCTGTTAATCGTAGCGGAGTTACGTTATTTGTGTATTCCCAGGTTAGGTGGCGCTAGGTATCGCATGGCGTGCTGACGTCTCTCGATTTCAGATTGTACGGAATAATTTAGACGAAAATAAGTTTAGGACATGCTTGTTTTGCCTTGCAGTTGCAGACACATGTACGGCAAATTAAAAAGGTATCTGTCGGTTCATGTGTTTTCTCATATTCCCCCCTGCTTTTTTAAAATCACCCCTATTTTTCAAGTATAGGGGGAAAATCCCCCTACTTTTCGATTTCTGGAATAGACACAGACAGTATCCTATTTTAGGGGTGTAGGGAAATGTGCATGCATACCAGACCTGTCATAACTGATTAATTTGTGAGAGAAGATGCACTGATCTGCAAGAGTACATACACAGGAAAAATGTTGTGACATGTGCCACCAGGGCTTCTAAAATTTTAAAATGCAAATCGGTCCAGGTTTTTTACTGCCGTAAGAATCGCACTTATTTTGAAAAAATCACTAAAATCGACGTACCCCACCCACCATGTCTGCTGCACCATGCAGTTTTTCCGTTTAGTCATTGATATAAGGAACTATTTAAAATGTATGTTTGTATTATATTTGTATTATTTATAACTTACTTTATCACAATTTGTACATTTTAATGACTGACATCATGTCTTCGCTTTACTGAATGAATAATTTTCACTCAACATTAAAATTGTTGATCATTTGAGGAATTGAACCGGAAGTGTTTAATAAACCGGGTAGGTATAAAACGCGGACTAACACGCGCGGACTAGCGGATTATATACGATTTTACATAAATTTGAGTAATATCTTTTTTCATCAATTAGCCAAATGTTACGACTAACGCAAACAATTTCGGTCCGACTTAAAAAAAAAACGGTGTCAGGTTTGATCACTTTCCTTAATTAATGTCATTAATATTATACTTAAAGTTATTGTAAAAAAAAAATCAAACAAACAATTAACACATCTCGGTATTTTTTTTTTTTTAATGACGCAAACAAATTTCAGTCCCAGCTTTGGCTACTTAAAAAAACAAACCGACACAAGCAAACAGGCTAACACCTTACGACTAACGGTATATCAAAGAAATTACAGACGGTAACACTCGCTTCAGTGAACCGACAGAACGCGTGATATACTTTCACTGATCACACATCAAAGGCATGCTAACTGGCTAATAGACTCTTCCAGAAAACTCCCTACTATCGGTAATGGTTTAGTCCAAATTGACCAAATTCACCTACTTTCGCACAGCGAGTGACAAACAATCGTGTTATGGATCAAAGAATATTGTCGCAAGGCATATTTTAGGATATCAGAATGAGTGTGAAGGGCAGTTGTAGATTTTTTAACGACCGATAGATAAAATATCTGGGACCGATTTAAACAGAGATTTTGAAAAGAAAAACGGTCCGGAGAAACAGATTTCGGTCTGGGAACTGATAAACCGGCGATTTTAGAAGCCCTGTGTGCCACATATATGTTACTTTCTTATTATTTGCATGTTTCTTTCATATATAAATCATGTTATTTTCATATGTACCACATATATTTTTCATGTTAAAATAATACAACTGTGCCACATATGAAATGTACACATATGCATTTCATATGAAACTATTATGTCTAAAACACATAAAGTATTTATAAAAATATTGTAGAAAATGGTTTTAACAATCTATTTAAAGTTTTAATATTACTTAGTAAAAAATATTTTCATATGTATTACATAATTATGTGTTACTTTCATATGAAATACATATCTGGAATACATATGTATCACATATGTAAAACATACGAATTTCATGCCTAGATATTTTTCCTGTGTGACTGTGTGCAACAGCTACACGCAATTATCCAGGCATATATAAACAAAGATGCACACACTGTAAACAGAATTAGACTTTAATGACTTAGTATGTTATTGTACTGTCACATATAGAAGTAACAGATATATAAGTATTACTGGAATTTATTTAAACATATCCCTAATTACGCAAAGCTTGCAGGTCGAGTTAGAGTTGAAAAAACAGTGCCGTTACAATTCAGTATCAATTTTTTTAGAGCAATAATGTATAGGTATAAAGGTTTTAATCTAAATATCAAGTTTTTTTATTCAAAACAATTGTTTATAACAGAAATGCTTACTTGTATACAAATCTTCTAAAAAACCTTTTATGTTTAGATTAAAATCTCATACAGCAAAAAATATACTCCCACCATCAGCAGATGTTTAAATTCATCTTTCAAATGAATCTTCTAATAATGTAGGCATCATTTCCTGATTCCCTCCCGTAATTTCGTGTGAAATAATGTTAAGTTTGACCTAAAATACTCTTTCGCCATTAAAAAAGGGGTTAATTTTTTACTTTAAAAAATGTATCTTTAATACTGTTTTCAGTACACTTAATGGACAACAGAGGCATTTAAAAGTATTTCATTCCCAGTACTTTTCACACTAACGCTTCTTTCTTTTTTCTTCTTTTAATTGGGAATTTTTGTCTCAAATTAAAACAGCCAAAAAACACACTGAATTTCCTGCTTAAGAAAAAAGCACTTGGCCAATTCAGGTGGATCAGTCGCCGGTGTCAACAATACCTCGATCATACTAAACGGGACACAAGGCAGTCTTTATTTTTTAAAAACTCGTAGCGTCCCACTTTTTCTGCATAACTTGCATTTGTTTATTCATTAATATTAATTATAAGAACAGTATTAAGCAATTTCTTTTAGCATGTTATTAATTTTCGATATTATTGCACCAATAATATATTAAAATTATTTATTTATTTATATGTAACCAGGCAAAAGTAAAGATGATACTGGATATATAAATCGAGACACCCATTTCAAACACTTCAAGCTTGCCGTGTGTCCCTCTAACATATAAAGAATGATCTTGTATAATTTGAAACCTGAAATGTTGTAAAACATTTAAATGAAAATGACAAAAATGGCGTTATTTCTGAAAATATACTGAAAGGAAAAATAAACGCATAATGGGTATTTCCGCTATATATTGTATGTTTTGTTATACTACTGCTAATCGAATATTACAGGACGACATTAGGCCTGTCCTTTCGGAAAGAATGTTTAAACAGCACCGAACACATGGTTACCCCTTTAAAGTTCCATTATCAACAGAATGCGCATTTGGCTCAAGCAGGGGAGCAAACTTAGGCTTTAAATGTTGCAATCTCTCAACATACACAATACTGAAATATTGGCTCGACTTTTTCAAGCGAAATTCAACATTTATGAATTTAAAGTATACTTTGATTAAAATGTCTACTACATGACAGAGTTGTCCTTTCTGTAATTAGTTGTAGCCCCTTTTTGTACAAAATACGTTTAAATATATCTGAAATATTATGTGAAATTAGGTGTTTATAATAAATAAATAGTGTAGTATAGGCAATTCTTTTGATTACGCTTTTCTTTTTCCTTTCAGTATATAACATTTACCCTATTTACCGTTTATTTTGGGACAAGATAAATTAATTACAATAATTAATGTCCCAAATTATACCTTTTCAAACAATAATAAAAAAAATTTAGTGTCCCAAAACATGAAATACTTTTGCTTACAAAATGTCGACACCATTACAAAAAGAAAATCAGATTAACCATGTTTGCTTTTGTTCTTCAAACATTACTTTGATGGGTATGTTTGGTCATTGTGTGTCACTGAAATGAAGATTCTGTAACCAAATTTCAAATGAACTCTGAGTGAATTAACTTGTGTGCATTTGTGCACTTCTGTTTTTCTGCATGTAAGGGTTTATGTATAAAACTGAGTGAACTTTTGTGTGCATTTTTGCAAATCGTGCATATGTGCACTTTCGTTTTTCAGGAGATTACCCTCTCTCTAACAGCTTATGTATAAGATGTCAGATGGAACTTTTGTGTGCATTTTTGCAATTTGTGCATATGTGAACTTAGGTTTTTCAGGAAATGTCTGTTCTGTAACAGTTCTATCTGTGCTCCCAAAAAAAATGTGACAAGAACTGCCAAACTGTGTTCATTGCAATTAGTTAGTGTCAGCAAAAAATCATAAGGAAGTTCAGAATGCCTATGTACCACTGCACACTAATTATGAAACAATCCAAGTATTAATGATGCTGCCAATTGAATTTATCTGCTCTTAATTAGTAACAGAATAATTAGTGTTGCTCACAAGTTAGTTGACGGATAAACTTGTTTTAATGTCCAGTATTAGAACATATTCAAAACTGACATTTTTTTCAAGTAAACTACATGGGTAATTATGTATCTCCCAAATCTAGCATATCCATCTAGAAATATAAGAATCTTTCATGGGTATCCTGTTAAGATCGGAAATTCCAATTTTTTTTTATCGGAACCAATTAAGGTTCCGAGGCTCTGCCGAAGTTCCATTTAAAACAGTTATACCGAGGTATGTGATTTCCCTATCTGAACCTTGACGTGGACAACTAATAATGTTTTGCATGTTCATTTACACAATGACGTCATGCAACTGTCATTGTGTATACCAGCGTGCGACTTTTATCTTCCCCCGTGAGTAAGATCAAGCTTTCCATCACCCATGTAAAACGCGGATAACCTTATCCGGTATGCAAGAAACTTGAGAAATGACCACTCAAACTGACATCCTCCGTCTAGGAAAAAACTTACATCCTCATCTAGGAAACTTAAATGGGAAATAACACCATGCACCCAAAATGCTTTAAAAAGAGTAAAAAGTATGTAAGATGATTTTAAAAGTCTTACATTAATAAAAATAACCATAAATTTAATTCTTTAATGTAATCAATCAATCTTACGTTTTCCAGCAATTTTCTTTTCCAAGAATGTATATGATTGTAATGTAATCAGATCACTTTTAGTTCGAAATATAAAAAATAAATTCTTACTTTGTGTCTATCAATTTGTTATAATAAAAAACTATTTTATAATTTTTTTAAAAGCTAGAACGATATTTTGTTAAATACCGCATCGTGCACGCACGAAAGACTTACCAATACCTGCAAGGAATATCATGGGAAAACTATTTGTGCAATGGAAAATTTGGATTTAATCATTGTTTCAAAGGCCCATGCCCTATGGTATTTAGTTTTAACCTGATGACACATTTTGTGATGAGAATTCTGTGTGCACTGAACAGGATATTTCATTGGCACTCCACTGATATGGGGAATCCACTAGGATTTACTATAAATGTTGCCATTATGGGTAACACTAGCCGGGAGCACTCGGTCTTCTGGAACAGAATTACTAGTGCACTAGCTGTATCTCCTACCTCCAGAACACATACCGCGCAGTGCAGATCAATGTCCTCTCCTCCTGCCTACAAACACATGCGTGTCATTGTCCAACATATTACATACTGTTATTGTGTCTGTATAGCATGGCATACACTTAGGTATTACTTTGTCCGTCGTCATCCATCCGTCCATCTGTCACACTCCAGTATGCAAGATAACCTTTAATGTAACTTGAAAAGTATTTGACCAGTCCCCTGCGAAATTTTCTAGAACTGTGCATGAACAATTCTTGAACTGTTCTAGATACATTGTTCAAGAACTGTTCTTGAACTTTACCTAATCTGTTCTGGTACAGTTCTAGAGCAGAACTGCTCAAGAACAGATGAAGCACAGTTCAAGAACAGTTCTTGAACAATCTATCCAGAAAATTTCCTGCACAGTTCTAGAAGTCCCCTGGCCTGTCAGTATTGAGTTCTAGAAATTTTGTCGCATTAAATGTTCAAGAACTGTATCTGAACTGTTCTGGGCCACACTTAAAAAATGTTTGCCCTTTCCCGACCTACCTAAAGAAAGGGTCCTCCATCCCTAACCAAATATTTTTCTCTCAATTTATGGAACTTTTTTTTTTTAATTGCCGGTCGCATCTAGGTGCCGCTAATAACAAAAGTAAGTTTTTGTTATGAAAAAAAATAACAAAAATATTGCCTACCTACCGACACAAAATTTGAAATTAGGGTCGAGAAAGGGCAAACATAAATATTTTTAAGGGTGTCCCTAGAACAGATGAAGAACATTTCACGAACAGTTCATGAATGAAACATTATTTTTAGAATGGAATATCCAGCACGTGCATGTATGCATATAAACAAGTTCAGATTGTTGTTGTTGATTGTAAATTTCTTGTACACTATAAACACAAATTTATAATTTTTCTTATTTTGTTATGTCCTTTTTGCCAAAATTACCGTAGTACATTGGTGCAAAATTGGATCTCTCCACAAAAGTGAATAAACATGTTCAGAACCATGGTCTAATAACCCTGGTTGACCATCATTAGCCTGGGTTGACCATGGTCTTAACATCGAGCAATATTGACACCATGGACAACCATGGTCATTTCTGACCATCTTAACATCTATCAAAATTAGCACCATGGTCAATATTGAGACTGAATATTACCTTACCTCACCCACTCTTTACACCAACAATTTGCTTATTAATCCTGTTTTTGTGTAACTTTTGTTGAATAAAAAAGACTTCTTAATGTACTTCATGTATGCTTGCCTCTTATGTTTCAATTCATTTTGAAATATCCAACTTTAATCTCTGTTATTCTCAAATTTATCAGATTTCCAAATATAATTATAAATGTCAAGCACGTGGTGCTGGAAACAAAGGGACAGTACTCTAACCAATTTCAAGAAATGTTCTTAAACTGTTCTTAATTAGTTCTTTTGCAATTTCAAGAACAAATGAAGAACAGTTTAGGAACATCAAGGGTTCTTAAAGTGTTCTTAATTAGTTCTTACATTTGGTTTTATTTATTTTATACATTTATAGTTCCTGAACTGTTCTTAAATTGTTCCTGATATTGTTTAAGAATTAAGTATGTTTATGAAACTTCGCACACATCTTCATCTTACCACTCGGTGTGCTCTTGGGCAAGACAATTTCCCTTAGCCTCGTCCTTCCGATGAGGACGTAAACCGGGTGGTCCCGTGTATCGGTCTATCCTATGAGCATGTTAAAGAACCATAGGAATCTATTTGATAATAAGAGTAGGGCACGGTTCCCGGATTCTTATGTATCCTTCCCCTCTCTCTGGGGCGGCTCTAAATAACATATATTGTGTTGATGAGCCGTTAAACAATTCAATTCATCTTACACGTTATACCCCTTTTCATAAAACTTTAACCTGCAACCTAACCTAGCTCATAACTTGGCAAAATAATGACCTATGGTCATACAACTTAATACATTTGGTTCTGAATCGTAGCATAGCCAAGACATCAGAAGCTGGTCGGGTGCCTGAGGCTACATCCTACCAAGCCGTACATATGTATTGGACAAAATCTCCAGCATTTCTTGTCCATGGCATGTGTGTTCTTTTATAAGGAACAATAATTTTTCATTTCTAGAAGCAGTTGTTTTATATAAAATTAAATAATTATGAGCTTTTGATAAAAATCTTGATAAAATAGGAGAGTTGTGAACATAATGCTTATCTTAAAAGTAGACGTAGTCTTGTAGTTTACCTGCAGTTACCTATCAAACTGATTCAGAATTGGATTAAAACATGTTCTATCTGGAGAACCCATTATATCACAATTATATCAGAGTGGCCGTGAGCACTTTGTTGAGTCAACATTATTTTAGGGGGCAATTTCTTTCATTGCAAGTTGATTCGTATCTTTCGGTTGGATTCAAATGAAGAGATAAAGGTGCCATAATGTTGCATTCTGTCTGTTAGTTTCATACAGTGTAATAATTATTTGCATTGGATAGTAACTGGTCACATGATCCCCTCCTCCGCTATTAATATTCATAACTTTCCCATGACATCATCAAAATAATTTGACCAATCAGTGATCAATGAAATAAAAGACCTCCACATTCTGGTAGGGGGTAAACTCGGTGTTTATCGTTGGTGCTCAGCTGACTTTAGCCCTTTATAAAACTAGTTTGTAGTGATAATTATATTAAAAGCTTTTTTTGTGTGCACATCTGTGTGTCTTCTTTTGGTGTTGTCTGATTTTAAAAGACCAATACGGATACATTAAATTTAAATCATGGTTTAATGTTTTCATTTTTCATATAGAGATTGAGGATAAAGTGCCAGTAATCCCTTTTATTTTCACCTACTGAATACATGTTTCTTGACCTACCGAAAGTTTAAGTTGACCGAATGTGAGAGAGATGAATTGTAATATGTCACATGATTGTCACATGTGTTTTTATTGAACTGGTCACAGTCATGAAACTCATGAGTGTCACATAATATGCCTCTGATCACATGATTGTCACATGATACATTTTCAGTTAACATGGTACACTTTGAAAACATTATAAACAGATAAGCATAAGTTTGTCATCACAGATAGCTGGAAGTTGACTTCAGGAGTAGAGATACAATTGCTTTGTTTGTTTGTTTGTTTGTTTGTTAAATTTGTATGGTGTTTTACATCATTTTCAACATGTAAGGTTTTATACCGATCGACTTTTTGTGGTGGAGGCAGACGACCCACTTCTCCTGGATAGAACCAGTACTGTAAACCTCCCGCAATTCGTAAGAATCAACATTTCCTCTCTTTCAAGTCGATCTCCCAATGGGATTTGAACCAGCAGCGGTGAGAGGTGAGAAGGTTTACTACGCAATATTGTTAACCCCTCGACCATGAAGGAGCCCTTTAATATTTCAGTAGCTGTTGTATTGATATCTAGTAGACTCTTCTGCGTGACAACAACTCTTGGTGCCAAGAAATCAAGAAGACAAACAGTTTTCTGGCAATGTTTAAGCATGTCATGGCCATGGTGGTGTTTTTCAACAGAAAACTGCTTTATTGTGTGGAGAGTACAGTTGCATGTGGTACCAGTTGTACAGTGGAATGCTTTTCTATTATTGTGATTGGGAAATTGGCTCCATATATCAGAATGTACGTTTCATCTTTGGATGTTCGTTTTGGGAAGTTAAATCAGTCACATATTGTTTATATGCATTTGTATGTAAATCCTACACATGTGGCAGTAATTCAGAATAAATGGTGTGGAGATGGAAGAGAAATGGTTTAGATTGTCTCGGTCTTCGTGTTGCTCTTTTGGTACAGAAGTAGGGGTGGTCGTTATATAAATATGGGAAGTCAACATTTTTCATCTGTTCAGTGCCTTGTCAACTTAAGCTGCTTAACCCTTGACCCGCTACATATATATAATGGACTGTTCTTTTTGAATTAAGACCATTCCATTTATGTGACAAAGGGGTGTTTTCGGGAAAATGACTGATCAGATAGACATTGTAAACCCTGATTAGCCTGCGAGTTTCTCTCAGGCTGATCATGGTTTACAATGGACGCAAAGGCTATTATTGCCGTGCTTAGTAGGTTAAGGGGTTAGTGATTATTATCACTGGTGATTTGTTACAGTAACATGTATTTCATTAAGTCCTCACGTCCATATAAAACTGTAAATGAAAATTAATTTAGACTCTATATAGAACTTACAGAGACTATATAAAGCTATTATTAACTGTTTGAATAATTAATTTGAAACTATTTTAGTGGTTAGTAATATATTATCCCTGATAATTTGTTAACTGTTTTAATGATTTTTGTCAATATGTTGTAGTGGTTAATAGTTATTACCACAGAAGAATTCATGAGTAAAACGTAAAGCTTCTCTTTAATTAGTTGCATCCCTGTCTCATCCTTTATGTCAGTGACAAGAATTTAAGCTGTGATGTCCTTAATTCTTGTTTAAATGGGGTTAAACATACAAAAAGAAAATCGGATTAACCGTCTAAGAAAGCTGACAGCAAAAGTGTGCGTGTCGCACGATTGTTACAAGATGCAACTTTAATTTCTAACTCAGGTCACCTTGGAGACACATGACTGTCACTCTGCAGATACCATCCTTATGTACACAAATTTTTAGCTCAACTGGCCATGTGCCAGTAGGTTACTAAGGGCTTATGTCATGGTCTGTGTCGTCCTTCTGTTTGTTAACTTTCTGAGTCAACACTTCATTTTACATCCGATCTTTACTAAACTCAAACAGTAATTATATATCCATAAGATCTTGGACAAGTTATTAAACCCATCAATTTCATTAAAATCGGACCCTTTATCATGCTATGCTCTACACAACTAAGGTTCTGACAACACTGCATTGGATGTCATGTCAGATTGACCTTATGATTAGCCAATCAGATTTCAGCCTACAAAATTGCTTGGTATAGACTACTTCACTGCGCATGTCGCGTTTCAGGTATTGAAAGAGACCATGTCTGTAACTTTTAGCTTATAAAACACAAAATAATTGCATTGACAAACATAACACAACAACCATTATTGAATATTTACTGAAATTGTTTGAAGGAATTCAATAGCAGTACAAAAATAGATGTACAGTGAGTGCGTGCTTCGTGGGGTTGAACCCACACTAAAATTACACTCACAGGTAATAATAATAGAATGTCGCAATAGTCCATCTCGTTACCAACTGATCTAAGCGGGCCAGATGTACTAAGACATTCTATTTTGAAAATCTAATGTCGCAATATTCTCGGTAGAATATATATTTTTCAGATACTGTTCTGAATGTTTTCAAAAACATAACTGCACCCATGATTTTCTTCATATTCTTGATGTAACCTCCAAGGCAGTGTTGTCAGATCCTCTAGCGGAGAGTATCAAAGCATAATTAGGATATGATTTTAATGAGACTGTGAACCAACCAAATTCGAGCGCTTATAGCCAAGTTATCTGCCCTTGAATTCAAATGTGTAAGTTTGCTTTGTCAACACTCTGGCATCTTCATTTTGCGTCCGATCTTTACGAAACTTAAGCAGTAGTTATATATCTGGAAGGTCTCGGACAGTTTCTTGAACCAGCCAGATTTGACCGCTTATAGCTGAGTTATCTGTCCTTGAATTTACTGAAATGCATAGTTTTGTCTTGTGGGAATTCTAACCCCTCCATTTTCTGTCTGATCTTAACCAAGCTTAAAAGAAGTTGTATAGGCTAAAACTGGGTCAAAAGCGACAACCAAAATGACCGCTGTTAGCATAAAAACAAATACAAATAAGCACTATTTTGAATTGAATACAAAAATCCAGTCTTCATGCCATCAGGCATTTCTGTTGTATGAAATCCCCTTCACTGAAATCGCCTTATGTTAGAGCCATAATAGGCAGTAGAGCGTTCAGGGGCTCTCCAGTCTCCAATAATTACTTAGATGAACTACATACTGAAGCACTATAATCAACAGTGAGATGAACTATATGCATTTATGATTAAGTGAAACACCATAGTCAAGTTTACCTTAGGCCACTCATAGAATTCAGCATTGGTTCACTGTTACAGTACGTACAAAAATTACCCCAAAGTTTTGTTTTTTTGCAATTTTGGAGACCTAATTTTCTGCCCTGACCACTGTAGTTGAGAGGGCATATCAAGTTAGCCTTGTTTGTCTAGTCTTATCTCACACCTTGGTTACGGGTTTTTTCTAGGTCAACGATAGCCCTATACACAAAGTTTCTTGTCAGTTGAGCGCCTAAAGTTTATTTACCTCTTGTTATCTTTTTCTATGAAGTTATTTATTGGAAATTCATGGAAAAAATATGAAAGAAGATTGACCTACAAAATAAAGAAAGAAGACCGACCTGTCTGCTAACACTTAAATGGTGGTTATGGATCCAGCCAACAAAACTATTAATATGTCTGGCCTGAGTATGAGGTAGGTCTGGTACAACATGTTTGCCCACTCTTACCTCTATAAACCTTAAGTGTCACTTGTTATCAACTTCATAAATCTCACATCAGTGATATATTATGTAAGAATAATTATAAGCAAATTAATAACCTGGTTTTACATGAAACGATTTTGAATGATGCTTAAAGTTGTAAATGCTATACCTTATACTTGGGTGATTTGCCGAAACATCCAAATAGTCTGTTTAAAAGCCAGAAATTGATGAATAAAATATCACCATTTTATCTAGCCTTCAAAGTTCAGGTAACATGTACGTCTGCAGCATACATTTCTTATAAAAAAAAAAAGTTGCCGAATTAGTTTACAAACATTTTTAGATCACCTGAGCCAAAGACTCAAGGTGATCTATTGGGATCACTCTTCGTCTGTTGTCTGTCGTCGTCGTTAACTTTTGCTGCAAACGACTTCTCCTCTGTCTGGCCTGACAGTGCTCAAGAAATAGGATAGCCCGACGCCCGGGGCTCCTCGAAATCCATTCCGGGCCTCTCTCATTTTGCAGACAAGGAGCCCGTCGGGCCTGTCTAAAAAAATAAATAAAAAAATCCCCAAAAGAATCAGTTTTACTGGATCTCAAGCTCAAGTTCCTCAAGACAAGATACTCCCATGTGTATTGTGACCTGTGAAAACACTTGCAATAAAGTAATTAAAATGTGTTATACACACATTAAAACAATAAGAAGTTTGAATATTTTGCCTGGCTTCGTGTCGGCAGTTTGTCACAACTTTGAGGTCGACAATTGTTGACATAAAACTCATTATTCTGCTATTAGGGTTGTGTTTTCTTTCCTTTGTGATAAGAAATACCGTTTTTTCTCATTAAAAACACACTAATGCATGAAAAAAAATCGTTATTGATGGTATTTCGATATAATGTTTGTGAAATGTTCGGACCGTAAAAGTGTGGTGTCATAGTAGTTCGGATGGTACATAATTTCGGATATATTATTTTTTTTTTTTTTTTTTTTTTTTTTTTTTTTACATAATCAAATAAGAAAAACTGTCCTTTACAAATACATGTTTAAAGGGGGTACATCAGGGGTTTTCTAGAAATATCTTAAATTATAAAAATGTTTTAATTGATGATAAAACACTTATATCAATCAAAATAGGATGTTTGAACCGTATTGTTAAGGTTTAAACTTTGAATACACCATATAGCTAGGACGGAATCAGACGTAAAAGGCTGGAATTAACCCTGGTGCGTAACCTAGGATAGCACGTATTACTGCGCAGAATCAATTTCTTTGCAAATTAGGGGTCATGTTTAGGCTCATTCGTTATGTTTTGGCTCTTCAAAATATAAAATATCATTATTTGTAAATTTTAAGTCAGACACCTAGACCTCTTTGAAAAGCCTGATGTATTCCCTTTAAGGTGTAAGGAGTTCCTGGAATCCTACTTTTAAATGAATGCTAGTCTAGGCTCCTAATTCTTTACTTGGAGAAAGTGGTGACAAAAAGAAAAAATATAGCCAGAGGAGGCTCTGATAGTCTCATAAAACCTGATTAAAAATTTGGCTCCAAGTTTAGTTCCAGTTTCACCAAGTCGACTCTGATTATTATCGTTTGGCAAAAGTGCTAGTACTCTCCTTTGCATTGGTTATAAATTACTATGTAATATTCTATTCTAACATATTTTAAACGAAATGGTAAATAAGTCCGCTGACCAGGGAGCATAAAGTGGTAGCAAAAAGAAAAATATAGTCAGAGGAGGTTCTGAGCTTGATTAATACATACGTAACAAAATTAATGTGTGCTATAAAAGTGAATAAAGACTACATTTCCAATAAGAAAAAAATATTGGACCTTTCCATTTTAAATCAGGGCCTGTCCATTTCAAATCAGGGCCTGTCCATTTCAAATCGGGGCCTGTCCATTTTCAGAAGCAGCAAGCCCTGGGTCTGTCTCTTAAAATAATTTTCTTTGAGCACTGCCTGAGTATGAGGTAGGTCTGGTACAACATGTTTGCCCACTCTTACCTCTATAAACCTTAAGTGTCACTTGTTAACAACTTCATAAATCTCGCATCAGTGATATATTATGTAAGAATAATTATAAGCAAATCCATTTTAGCTTGTAGAGCATCCACGGGCCTTCTTGTTCGCTTGTCCCAGTTATTATTGATGATCGCTAATCCCTGGTCTATCAAGTTCGCTCACTTGAAGCCCCTGGGGTCAAAGATGGCTGCAATCACTGGGTCAAAATTTTGTATGTAGAGATTTTGCATGTTTTTACATAGACTTACATAAGGAAAGACTTAAAAACAGCTTCAATCAGTATTTGCGACAATTTTGTCATCATTGCAAAGATCCTCAGGTGATCGATTCAGGGCCATCTTGGCTCTCTTGTTGTTTTTTTACCCTGGATTAGAAGAATTTTGTCAGCCAAAGTGGGGGAAAAGTAGGCTACTTCAATAGGGAAAGAGGCCAAATTTTGGCCTCCGGAAGAAAAGCTCTGTCTGGTGAAGATAATTTATTTACACAAATAAAGACATGCCTATTAAAGCTACAGGCGCTATACTTAAAGTGATACTAACTCAATGAATATGAATAAGTCACTGGTGAAGTAGTTTCAATTTGACAGACGTCCAAAAAGACGGTATATACGCCAGAAATCGATGTGTGTAAAATAGCACATTTTATCTAGCATTCGTACAGGTAACTTCGATAATATATGGCTTTCGATTTTAGTTCATAAAAAAATATTGCCGGAAACGGGATTTGAACCGGGGACTTGCACACATGCGCACAAACATATCATTCGCTAAAACCACGCAATGGTTATTTACATGTGCGAGATGATGAAGTATATACCGATACATCTTGAAGGTCATTCAAATATGTTAAGTAATTTTGCATCATAATATATGTTACTGAAAATACCATGTTTTCAAGAAGTCGCCATAGCTCAGTGGTTATAATGTTGGACTGTAAAATAGAATGTTGTGTGTTCGAGACACAAAAGAGGCAACCATTTTTTTCTTGTATATCATATTTCTACAGGTGCGATGTGAACTGCTCGGTGTCTATATAGTAAATGATGTTGTGTGTGTGTGTGTGTCTGTCTGTCGTTCTACGGTTTAACGTCCCTCCACCACATGCCCGATAAGACGTCTTAAAGGAATGGGCACAATATAGTCTGGACAGTGCTTCTTGTGGTTCTGTGTTGTATCTGTAGTGCTGGGTGCTGTCATCTCGGTTGAGTGTGTAGTATCTTGTCACTGCTGCTCTGAGTAGTTGTCGCTGCGGCGGTGAGGTGGGGGGTCTGGACGACATTCTCTACGGTGGTTGCTGCTGTCAACTAACTACTGGGCTAGTATGTTCTGGTAGCCAAATTTGGGGCCACAACCATCACAGTATGACCCCTGTGCCGCACATACCCTCCGACGGCCTGTACATCTTCCATCGTCGGCCTTCTGTCATCGGTCTTCGGCGTCGATAACGCTGAGGTGTTTGATGTCTCTCGGCTTCTGACTGCTGACATCTGACCTCCGACTTCGGTGTAGCCATCAGGTGGAATGTGCTGTGACAGGAGGCAGGAGACATATTCACTCTCGGTCAAATGACACTCGATCTACTAAACCAACATGTAGGTGCAGGTTCAATAATGCCACTCTATGCGAATAGAGTATACGGCATTGGGCTGGCAAGGCGACCCCTATACAAACATCATGAGTGTCAACAGTGCCCACACTGCGACATGCATGCGGTGAAGATCCAGGTGGAAATGATGTCCTGCGTTAAATTTGATCGCTTAAATACCCAATTTCACCATGAGCTGGGGAACATGAAGTTACAAATAAAGACACGCCTACAAAGAAATAAGCGATTTAAATACAGGGTCTGTAGCTTTAAGGACCTAAATGATCAGGTATGAAAAGCTTGCTTGCTTACTGCTAACATGCTACATGACCGATTAGCTCAGGTACATAAACTATCTCAGGTCCGAGTAATGTTTTCTCTATTAAAAGCGTTAGTATATGGAACAATAATCTAGGGTATAACAGTATATAATACTTCAAATTTTACTTTTATGAAGTAAAAAAAAAGCTAATTAACAAGTAAGCTGTACTAACTATCAAACTTTGTTGATAATTCATTGTTTTTAGAATAAAAACACACCAAAACACAACTAATGAAACACCTGCTGTAACATGTGGTTATGTTTTAATATGTTGGCTTTACAAGCAGTATTGGGAGGGCCTTATCGATGAATATGCAATTGTTTTGTCTAACAGTGATTTACAGTTACCTGTACACATTTTTCTCCTCCAAATACAAAAGGCTGGAAATAGGTCATTAAACCCTTTGCGTCCGTTGTAAACCCAGATCAGCCTCCGAGTAACTCACAGGCTGATCAGGTTTTACAATGTGCTCATCAGTCATTTCTCCAAAACACCCCATTTAACATAAATGGAATGTTCTAAATTTAAAGAAAGGACAGTCCAATGTACATTCATAGCGGGCTACGGATTAAATGCCTATAAAACTGAATGAAATTACCCCATACAAAGGTGAAAATAGACATTAAGTCCTTCATGATGTGTGTATCTGTCTGATATAATAGTAATAATGGCTTCAGTGAATGAAGAACACATGTGGACCTGTATTCTTTTGATAACTACATGCAATGTTATGCTAAGTTATTGTTCTGGAAACATCTGGTTCAGTTATTACCACATTTTCAGACCTTGTAAAATGTAGATGTCACAATGAGTGATAGCAAAGAAGGCTTTTTTTTTTCAACGTGTTTATCTAATTAAACCTTGATTCAGTATCACTAAGGCGTGATTTTTTTTTTAGTATTAGGACAAATGTTTTTTTACAAAAAAATGGTAAGAAAAGTATCCGGTACAGCTAGTGCATTGGGGTGTAGAGAATCATCGGTAGTAAAGGATCATTTTCTGTTTAAATTCAATTTTCTCAGCTCTTGTATTTTAGATTATTTTAAGATTTTCCAGGCTTGAAGATATATCATATATAGAGTTTACTAACCAGTGTTTTTGAGATACGGGAAATATCTCCCGAGGTAGAGAAATGGCCCCGATATAAGAACGAGTGCGAATGATATTTTATTAATATTTCTAATGAGGCCATCAATAAAAAATTGTTTGTTTGCTGTGCTCCTACCCAGAATTTTGAGGGTGGGTAGGTAGGTAGGGATTTTTTTTTCTTTTTTTTTTTTTACATCAAAAGCTTATCCAATCTACAACACTATAAAGGCCCTTAGGTACGATGTTAGGGCATAGGTTATTAAAACTAAACACAAGGACTTGCACATAATTATTTTATTCATGTGTATTTAAGGTAGGAAAAAGTTTTATTTTTAGATATTTTTTTTATATATATATTGTTCGCATATATTATGCCATTTTTGTACTAAGGCAACTTTTTGATAACCCTTGCAATCCAGATTAGATGCTTAACAACTCTGGCTAATAAAATTATCATTGGAATAAAAAAATAAAAAATAAACATTTTATTTTTTTTATTTTTTTTTTATTTGAAAAATATTTTTAGGCCCGAGGTCATTAAAAAAATTTGAGTCGCGGCCGAATCGGGTGAGTCGGTCGGGGCACGGCAAACAAACATATTTTTATTGATGGCCTGATTCACGGCTTTTTACACCAGTTTGCACGAGAACGCCAAGACGACATTACGTCATACAAACAAAACAAGTGGAACCGGCACTCTTCGTTAATTTCCGTAATCGTTATTTCCTAGTGACGGAATCTGACGACGTCCGTAAAACAATCGGAACGTCATTTGGCGTTCCCGCCACTGGCGGAAAAGGCCGAGCAATGTTCCGTACTGGGAAATATCTCCCACTTGGGGATATTTCCCAGTAGAGCAAACGAGTAGATATAGCTTTTCTATTCCCAGTATTTCCTATACAAATCACAGACAAATATGTAATATATAAGCATATCAAGCATTATCAAGCGTCAAGTGTGGGCGTATCACCGGGATGTGTGCATATGATTCTTACAAATCATTTGAAATTAACGAAGATTTGTGCTTGATGGGTACCCCATCTAACAGAAAAGCAAAAGACCAGCATAGTTAAGTGTGCCAAGGAACTATTAAAAAAGTATAACAATTGCGATAAATGGTGTATTAACGAGTTGCTGACAGGTGACGAGAATTGGATTTATTTTTTTGAGCCTCAGAGATGAATAAACAATAAACAGTGGCTTTATAAAGAACAAGGTAGGAAGATGATTGCCAAACGGTCCAGGAGCACTCGCAAAGTGTTGTACGCAATATTTTTCAACTCCATAGGGCCGGTAGTTCAGATTCCTACTGCAACCGGTCGAACAGTCACCGGAATTTTTTACAAAAACAAGCTGTTGAAAAATGTTAAGAAATTTTACTCAAAAGTTTGTGTTTCTACAGGATTGAAGGGCATATGACTCTTTTGCATGACAGTGATCCGTGCACAAGAGTAAAGTTGTGCAGGACTTTCTTCGCAAGGAACAAGTGTTCAATTACCACATCCACCGTATTCTCCAGACCTAAGTCCCTGTGACTTTTTTTCCTATTTCCTAAACCTAAGAAAATGCTTGCGGGTCGTCGCTATCGATCCCGAAGTGCTATCGGTAGAGCAGTTTTCCAGCGTCTGAAGGCTATTCCAAGGGGAGACTACTTTAGGACATTAGAACGGTGGATAACTCGTCTAAAGAAGTGTGTTACTGCTAAGGGGGAATATTTTGAAGGAATGAAATAAATTGTTTGATTATCCATTTATTATTTGTCGTTTAATAGATCCAGTCTCAAAACTTTTTGAATGCCCCTCGTATGCCTTTCAGCCATTGAGGTTCATACACTGCAATATTTTGCTGCCTAGTGCAAGTCAGTTAAATACAATAAAGATCTGATTATGACATTTTTATTTATAACTTTGTATGACAAGTCTATGACGTATGATTTCGATAAATAAAGACTATTTATTATATTTTTTTTCTATCATGACGTATTTTTAATCAGAATCGAATCAAATTAACAAACCATTAACAGCCTGTAACAACACAAGACTGTAATCATGAAGAATAAGCTGAATGCACCATGCAGTATTATAACTTTCGTTTTATTATATGCAAAGAATCATTTTTCAATTACAACATTTCTTCGTCTTTGCAATCCCTTTCATCTACATTATTACACTGACGTATCAATCTGTTCTTACAGTGCCAATGAGAATTTTGCATTCCCACTCAAAATCTCTCGCAATTTTGAACCTCACTTTGTCATAATAACAATAATGCAAATGGATCCCATCTTGAAATTAGAAAAGGTACTAAGATGTTTATCATTACAAGGATTACCCCACAAAAGAATGATGATCCTACGATTTATGTTACATCAAGAAACAAGAAATTGCGGCACAGCTGCTGGAAAATATGTTGGACAATTCTGAACAAAATATTAATATTTCAGTGGTCAAGCTAAGGGGAGAAGGGGAGCACAGCGGAGGGAAATGGGAGTGGATAAAATTCACAATTATTTTCATTTATTTTAATAAAACTGGATTCACCCCAGTTTCACCGGATTTCAAGTCCAGCGGTTATCCACAGGGCCATGCCAGACCCTTTATAAAGTATGATCGAAGCGGTATTTGAAATATTCCTGTCAAAGATTTTTATGAAATTGAGACCAAGCACTTCTTTGCGCTCATAATCATCTTGTGTGTGTTTGGATGATGGCCTTTTATGGGAGACACGTATCTTGTTAAGTTGTTGTTATACACCATTTCGCCATGTTAACCATACTATTTGTCATATGTCATAAAATATGAATTTGTAAGGGATTTGAGGCTTTGCTTCGTGAAGCTTATGGCAGTATGTTATATGTGATTATTTTAATGTTCGGGGCCTGCTTACAATGCGAATGAATAAATGGTGTTTTACGGCACGTCGACACATAAATAGGTAATATTTTGCGCAAAAACTGACGAAAGATGAAGAAATTAAGGATTAATTAAAAATTAATGTAAATATATCAAGATAAAACTATTAAAAAATAAGGGATGATATAGTAGTAATATAAACTATATATGTAAATCAACGAATGCCCGAAAACGGGTATATAAAAAGGTAAACATATACAAGAACATATTATAATGATTTATATAGTCTGACTTCCTTCAGGAAATCTAAAACTAGACTAAAATCTATAGTATTAAATAACTCGGTCATAGTATTAACATTGTAGTACCCTTGATGCGAAAGCGCTTTGCTAGTTTATTAGTTTTTGCTACTCATGATTAACCCTTAATCCGCTACATATTATATAATAGACTGTTCTTTCTTTGAATTAAGACCATTCCATTTATGTGACAAAGGGGTGTTTGGGGGAAATGACTGATCAGCAGCTGGACATTGTAAACCATGCCTTACTCGCAGGCTGATCTGGGTTTACAGTGGGCGCAAAGGCTATTATAATCATGCTTAGCGGGTTAAGGGTTAATTTGTACTTTACCACTGAATATCATTGTCCAGCAATTACTGTCAGTATGAATGAATCAGAGACGTACACATATTCCTTACAGATCTCCAGATAAATTCGCATGAAAGAATGCACTTGTTTTACAATCACTCACAAAGGCCTGGTTGAAAACAATTATGTTTGTCTGCTAGACAGTAGAGTTGTCAATAGAAGAAGTTTGATATAGTGCTACACTTCATAAAGACAATTGTTATCTGTAAAACAAAACTCATCTATGATGTATGGGTCTGTATGGGTCTTCGCTTCCCAATGTCCAAACAAATCAAACAAGCTTTGCTGGTTGTTTTGTTTTGTACAGTATATTATATTCTTTAACATGTATTTCTCTTTGAAAATGTCAACTAAGGTCAACCATGGATTTGAAGAAGGGGGAGACTCATGGCTGTGGGCTTCGCTTTGCGAAGCTTACCAACATATGATTGCTTAAGTTAATGTCTGGGGCTTTGCTTCGCGCGAAGCTCAGTATGGGGGATTGTCTTCCGTGTTGATTTTTAACTCTACTGATCAGAGATCAGCAGATCTTATGCCGTGGTGCGGTGTCTGTCGTCCATCTGTCCATCCGTCCGTCTGTCTGTCCGTCCGTGAACTTTTTTTGTAGCGACTACTCCTCTGAAATTACTGAATGGATTTTCATGAAACTTTACAGAAATGTTGCCCATGAAGTCTAGTTAGTTGATCCTAGCAAAAATTCATGTTGATGTGAAATCCAAGATGGCCGCCAAATCTAAAAATAGGTTTTTAAAAAACAAGATTGTAGCGACTATCTCTTGAAAACTATAAGTGATATTGATATGGGACTTTTTCTAAAGTGATCAGCATGGCATGATGTTGGTCCTTGTCGAAAATCGTTTTGATTCGACGTTAAACATGGCTGTCAGCGACCATCTTTGTTTACATAGAGTTATATTATGAAAATTTGTAGTGACTACTCCTCTGAAACTGCTTGACGGATTTTCATGAAACTTCACAGGAATGTTGCTCTTGACGTCTAATTGATCCTAGCAAAATTTCAGGTCAGCCGGAAATTCAAGATGGCCGCCACAGCTAAAAATACATTTTCAAAATACAAGTTTGTAGCGACTACTTCTTGAAAACTATAAGTGATATTGATATGGGACTTTTTCTAAAATTATCAGCATGACATGATGTTGGTCCTTGTCAAAAATCGTTTTGATTCTACGTTAAACTTGGCTGCCAGCGGCCATCTTTGTTTACATAGAGTTATATAGTAAAAACTTGTAGCGACTACTCCTCTGAAACTACTTTATGGATTTTCATGAAACTTTACAGGAATGGTGCTCTTAATGTCTAATTGATCCTAGCAAAATTTCAGTTCGGCCAGAAATTCAAGATGGCCGCCATAGCTAAAAATTGATTTTTAAAAAATTAGTTTGTAGCGACTACTTCTTGAAAACTGTAAGTGATATTGATATGGGACTTTTTCTAAAATGATCAGCATGACATGATGGTTATCCGAGTCGAACATTATTTTGATTCGACGTTACACATGACTGCCAGTGGCCATCTTTGTTTGCATAGAGTTATATAATGAAAACTTGTAGCGACTACTCCTCTGAAACTACTTGACAGATTTTCATGAAACTTCACAGGAATGTTGCTCTTGATGTCTTATTGATCCTAGCAAAATTTCAGGTCGGCCGGAAATTCAAGATGGCCACCATGGCTAAAAATACATTTTCAAAATACAAGTTTGTAGCGACTACTTCTTGAAAACTATAAGTGATATTGATATGGGACTTTTTCTAAAATGATCAGCATGACATGATGTTGGTCCTTGTCAAAAATCGTTTTGATTCGATGTTAAACATGGCTGTCAGCGGCCATCTTTGTTTACATAGAGTTATATAATGAAAATTTGTAGCGACTACTCCTCTGAAACTACTTGACGGATTTTCATGAAACTTCACAGGAATGTTGCTCTTGATGTCTAATTGATCCTAGCAAAATTTCAGGTCGGCCAGAAATTCAAGATGGCCGCCACGGCTAAAAATAAATTTTCAAAAAACAAGTTTGTAGCGACTACTTCCTGAAATCAAAATCAATCAGTAGAGCTTCAAGGTCATTGACCTCTTGTTTATGTTAGAATACATAAGATGCGACGTATATTTTAAGGTATTTAAAGATAAGTACAATGTCACAGATGTACTTATAATATATTCATTCCTCCTCCATTGCCAGACCATATCATGCATTTGCCTAGTAACTTTTACTTGCAAACACAGCAATTAGCGCATTTTCACGCTCATAATGTCATGTATACAATGTTGGATGACGTCCTGTTTAACGTCAGTTGTTGATGCATTAACAGTTACACTTCTTGACGTTACATGCTGCTTCTCACAGGTTACAAGTAAGAAATTAACATTTTAGTAACTTGAACATATGTTTATTGATGAAAGTAAAAGATTCTGAATCCGCGTACCATAGCGTTTGCGCGAAGCTCAGTGACTCGTTCGCAGCCCTGTGAAAATTGTACAAAAAAGCATCCCCATTGGAAACACAGTCATTGACGTCAAGCAAAAGCTTGTTCTTCGCAGAGAATTAATAAGCATTTTTAGCTTGACTATTCGAAGAATAAGAGAGCTTATGTAATCACCCCGGCGTTGGCGTCCCACATCAACGTTTGCGTGTAAGCTGTGTTTACATTTCTTATCCTAGCACAACCAAATTTGGCCATGGGCGTCCTTATAGCATTATCTTAAACGTTGCATAAGCAATTTTGGTTCCTGTAACCCATGGGCTCCCATGAACCCAAATTATGATAGCCCATAAAATGTGTCACATTTCACATCAAAATTCCCTTAAAACGTGTATATTTCACATCAAATATTGCATGTAAGCTGTGTTTACAGGTCTATATCCGTTACATTTCTTGTTCTAGCTGAGCTAATTTGGGAATTGGTTTCCTTATAGTATGTTGTAAAGGGTTGCTTAAGTAATTTTGTCTTCTGCAAATTCTGGGCTCCCATGGAACCCAAATTGTGATGGCCCATAAAATGTGCAATAAAGGCAGATCTAGGTTTGCATGTAAGCATGTATATATCTATAATTTTGGTTTGGGATTTCTTATAGCATTATGCATCTTAATCATACTCCACCCCCCCCCCCTCCCCCAACCACCCCCACCCCCCCACCCCCCCACCCCCTCCCCCTTTTTAGCTCTACTGATCAGAGATCAGCAGAGCTTATGCCGTGGTGCGGTGTCCGTCGTCCGTCCGTCTGTCCGTCCGTCTGTCCGTTAACTTTTTTTTGTAGCGACTACTCCTCTGAAACTACTGAATGGATTTTCATGAAACTTTACAGAAATGTTGCCCATGAAGTCTAGTTGATCCTAGCAAAAATTCATGTAGATGTGAAATCCAAGATGGCCGCCAAATCTAAAAATAGGTTTTTAAAAAACAAGTTTGTAGCGACTACTTCTTGAAAACTCTTAAGGGATATTGCTATGGGACTTTTTCTAAAATGATCAGCATGACATGATGTTGGTCCTTGTCGAAAATCGTTTTGATTCGACGTTAAACATGGCTGCCAGCGGCCATCTTTGTTTACATAGAGTTATATAATGAAAACTTGTAGCGACTACTCCTCTGAAACTACTTGACGGATTTTCATGAAACTTCACAGAAATGTTGCTCTTGATGTCTAATTGATCCTAGCAAAATTTCAGGTCGGCCGGAAATTCAAGATGGCCGCCACGGCTAAAAATAGATTTTTAAAAAATAAGTTTGTAGTGACTACTTCTTGAAAACTATAAGAGATATTGATATGGGACTTTTTCTAAAATGATCAGCATGACATGATGTTGGTCCTTGTCGAAAATCGTTTTGATTCGACATTAAACATGGCTGCCAGCGGCCATCTTTGTTTACATAGAGTTATATAATGAAAACTTGTAGCGACTACTCCTCTGAAACTACTTGACGGATTTTCATGAAACTTCACAGGAATGTTGCTCTTGATGTCTTATTGATCCTAGCAAAATTTCAGGGCGGCCGGAAATTCAAGATGGCCACCACGGCTAAAAATAGATTTAAAAAAAATAAGTTTGTAGCGACTACTTCTTGAAAACTATAAGAGATATTGATATGGGACTTTTTCTAAATTTATCAGCATGACATGATGGTTATCCGAGTCGAACATTATTTTTATTCGACGTTAAACATGGCTGCCAGTGGCCATCTTTGTTTACATAGAGTTATATAATGAAAACTTGTAGCGACTACTCCTCTGAAAATACTTGACGGATTTTCATGAAACTTCACACGAATGTTGCTCTTGATGTCTAATTGATCCTTGCAAAATTTCAGGTTGGCCGGAAATTCAAGATGGCCGCCATGCCTAAAAATAGATTTTCAAAAGACAAGTTTGTAGCGACTACTTCTTGAAAACTATAAGTGATATTGATATGGGACTTTTTCTAAAATGATCAGCATGACATGATGTAGATCCTTGTGGAAAATTATTTTGATTCGACGTTAAACATGGCTGCCAGTGGCCATCTTTGGTTACATAGAGTTATATAGTAAAAACTTGTAGCGACTACTCCTCTGAAACTACTTGACGGATGTTCATGAAACTTCACAGGAATGTTGCTCTTGATGTCTAGTTGATCCTAGAAAAATTTCAGGTCGGCCGGAAATTCAAGATGGCCGCCACAGCTAAAAATAGATTTAAAATAAATAAGTTTGTAGCGACTACTTCTTCAAAACAATATGAGATATTGATATGGGACTTTTTCTAAAATGATCAGTATGACATGATGTTGGTCCTTGTCGAAAATCGTTTTGATTTGACCTTAAACATGGCTGCTTTGTTTACATAGAGTTATATAATGAAAACTTGTAGCGACTACTTCTTTGAAACTACCTGACGGATTTTCATGAAACTTCACAGGAATGTTGCTCTTAATGTCTTATTGATCAGGTCGGCCGGAAATTCAAGATGGCCACCACGGTTAAAAATAGATTTTCAAAAAACAAGTCTGTAGCGACTACTTCCTGAAATCAAAATCAATCAGTAGAGCTTCAAGGTCATTGACCTCTTGTTTATTTTATTTTTTACATATTTCTGTGTTTAGTCAATTCTTACACATATATGTTGCCCCCTCCCCCTCAAAACTCGTTTATGTTGCACCCCCCCCTTTTTCAACAGCAGTAATGTTTGCACGGGTGATAGAAATCTTTAATTAGGTGTACCAGTACGCTTATTGTTTTTAATGTTTACTTTTCCATCCTTAAAATGTTTTATCCATAGGAAAACTGTGTATAATTGTTTACCTGGAATATCCAAAATGCTACGCACTTTAATATAATTCCTAATTTCATTTTTATTTTCAGGCTTAATTCTTAAAACTGTGTCAGTAAAATTTCCAGTGTATACGAGCGACACCTATTCAAATGACTATAACTTTCTTGTTTTAAAACGAATTCACACACATTTTTCGTGGTATAATAGGTATTGAAAAAAATGTTACGCCAGTCCTCATGCAATTTTCTACGAGAGCGCATCAGTTTCAAAACGTTTTGAATGCCCCTCATACATCATGTTAACATTTTTCAATGATTTATTGTGTTAAAAAGTCTTTAATAAGTGTCTGAATTTTTTGAGCTAACAAAACATATTGAGCACAAAAAAAGGGAACTTCTAACTGAATTTAATTGAATTCAATATATAAATCAAGCAAATAGTTTCAGCATCATTATAAGTTCTAAGGAAGCATTCATGGCATTCTCATGAAGCATGCATTATGCGTTAAAATTATACCTATATTTATTTATAAAATATAATTTTTAACTTAAATGCAGTAAATATGTAAATTATAGCAGAGAAATAAAATATAGATTTCTAATATGTATTTTTAACAACATTTTCAAATGGAAATAATCCGGTTATGTTATAAGATTGACCATTGTTGTTGGGCGGTGGGCAGGAGCATCAGCTTTTGGGTAAGAAGTGTTTCCTAGTTTCTGCAAGTTTTTACAAAACATTAGAACTTGAATACTATCCAACAGACTTTTATATAATTTGCATAGTTATTACATATGAGCTTTTTCAGTGCATAATCAATGAATAAAACAGAACATCCAGTTTTCATGGAATTTCCACACTCTTTTTACTTCATTATTTTACCAAATTATTGATGCATTGTATCTGAAAAAAGTCGGTGTCTGTGAGATTAACTTAACTTTTAGTCTTTAAAGATGCCTCACTGAAAAAAAAAGAAGATTAGAGTATAATTTCAAAATCAATTGTGGGTATAAACCATTTCATGTTTACTTCATCAAAAGAAACACATTTGATTATTGTGAAGAAACAGTTCTGAAAAAGAAGATATACAAGTGCAATTGTGACATTACTTTTAAAGATTTAAGAATTATTGGTTACATGCAAGAGTTGATTATTAAGTCCTAGAGTATAGTACTTTAGTAAAGAATGTGCCGAATGCAAGGTTTAGCATGAGATTGCCTGTTTTCTGTCATGTGGACCATAAGATATGAGACAGGCCCAGAGCGATAGATATGTGACAGGCCCAGAGCGATAGATATGAGACAGGCCCTGGGAGCGATAGATATGAGACAGGCCCAGAGCGATAGATATGAGACAGGCCCAGAGCTATAGATAGGAGACAGGCCCAGAGCGATAGATATGAGACAGGCCCAGAGCGATAGATATGAGACAGGCCCAGAGCGATAGATAGGAGACAGGCCCAGAGCTATAGATAGGAGACAGGCCCAGAGCGATAGATATGAGACAGGCCCAGAGCAAAAGATAGGAGACAGGCCCAGAGTGATATATAGGAGACAGGCCCAGAGCAAAAGATTGGAGACAGGCCCAGAGCGATAGATATGAGACAGGCCCAGAGCGATAGATTCGCACAGTTTGGTGAGATCGAGTTAACATTTAAGTCATTACTAAGGCAAGTTTGATAATTACATCTGAAAATTTAATCCTCTCAAAATCTCTTCAGCTTTTGAAAAGAAAAATAGCATAGGTTGCTCGATGGAAGCTGAAAATGTCAATTCTTCAGGTACGAGTTATAATTGTTTGGTGATAATGAGCTGATAATTTATGTTTTTCCTTATATTTCAGTCTCTGATTGCCATGCAAAGCTTATGTTATTAGTTTTTGTGTTATTGTAACCCCACCCCTTGGCGTGTGTAGGTTCTGCTAATTATTACATTGAGGTGATATATCAACTCATGCTCTGCCAAAAATCTGTTCTTAAATCAGAATCTTCAATAATCTATCAGCAGATGTTGTTTTTTTTATGCTCCCAAAGGGTGGCATACAGAAGTCGCACCATCCGTCTGTCCGTCCGTACAATCGTGTCCGGTAAATAACTTGGACAATAATGGACAGATTTTCAATTAACTTGGCACAATTGCTCACCACAACAAGACGAAATGTCGCGCACAAAATCCAGGTCCGTGGCTCCAAGGTTAAGGTCACACTTAGAGGTCATATGTCAAAATGAAGTGCTTTCGTGTCCGGTTAATAACTCGGACATTCCTGGATTGATTTTCAAATAACTTGGCACAAGTGCTCACCAGAACAAGACGACATGTCTCGCACAATTCCAGGTCCGTGGCTCCAAGGTCAAGGTCACACTTAGAGGTCAAAGGTCACTATATTTATTCATTTTTTAATTGTTTCTCTATATATATACGTTTTGGCCTCTCTGACATAATAAATTATTAATGTTTAAAGGGACACTGTCCGTAAGTAAACAGATATTGAGCATAACCAAATAACTGTCTGACTTTTATTCAGTGAAATATATACATGAAAACATGAGCATAGACACTAAGAAGTCTAGCTGTAGTAATACATTCGTGAGTTTAAAGAAAAAAAAGCTTAAATTATTATTTGTAAATAAAGTGGGACCCACAGTATTTACCTTTTATGCGATCGCGTGACTTCTATTAGCGCATTAGGTTTTCACCATAGTATTTAGTGCGTAATATGTATAGCCCGCATAGCTCAGTCGGGAGCTAGGTCGACCACTTTACGTTCACTATTATTACCGCGAGTGTAATTTTAGTTTGGGCTGCGAGTTCAAACGCCCGAAATAGTTTCTCTTTTTTTTGTACCGCGATTGAATTCAGTCAAACAGTCCTGCTTTAATTAGTAAATATTCAGTAATGCTTGGTGTGTAATGTTTGCGAACATAATTAGTGTGTGTCTTATAAGCTAAAAGTTACGGACAGTGTCCCTTTAAAAGAATAGGATCTGTATGGACTAAGGACCTGACTTTTTTTTACATTAAAGATATAATTATTAAAATGGAGACCAATCTTGAATTTCTTGGGAATGTGAGAATAAATGGGCCACCAAATGGTGGGTGAATACAGTGGTATAGGATTGTTAATAATAATGTGTAAAAAACAACAATTTTTTTGAACATTTCAGATAATTATTATTCAAATCATTAGTTGCCTGTGTGGTTCCCGGGGGCCCCCTTTGGTCACGGGGCAAAGAATAGGGCCTCTGCAGATCCCTTTGGAGGGGTAGGCAGAGGGGTAGAATCCCCCCAAATTCATGTTCATTTTATCATGGTCCCAGCATTGTTTCAGGTGCTATCTCGCTCGCATCAAAGAGCAGTGGCAGAAAAACAATAACGTGGTTCCAGCGTAAATGGAGTTCTTACGATAGAATTTGCAGCAACTCTGCAGTTCAGGGTGAGAAGGTTCTAGGCCCATTTTCCATATTTTATCTCGATATACATGGAAGATGAGCCTGGCATGTTCATCCTATTAGGCGCCATATAACCTTTTCATGTGTTGGTGCGCCTTAAAACCCCAATTCAATTCAATTAGTAATAATTTGCCAACATGAAAATTAGGATTACGAAAAGGCACGTCATGAGTTTTACAAAAAGCAAGCATGCCATGTGTCCCTTTATTTTTTTATTACTTTTTTTACCACAAAAATGGGGAGTGTGAATTTTTCAGACAGAAATATGGTCTCTATCTATCAGCTCTCTGTCTGTTTGATAGGTAACAGTATGAAGTAAGTCCAGTTGGTTGTTTCTGAATTACTTTCACCTGGCCTTTTGTGAAGTAGAAGAAACCTATAAACAAAAGTTGGAAGTAATAATATATTCCATGTGGGATAACAACAACAGATTCCTCTACAAATTGCTCAGGCCCTTAATTATTGCCATTGTTTATTTCCCTCACTGATTGAAATTGCAACCATCCTTCAGCATCAAGATTGGCAATACTTGGTCTACAGAGGCAGAACTCTCTAAATATGTAATACCAAGTACATTAGTGATGCCTTCAGTAAACAATAAATAAAAATTAAACAAATCAGTTGGGAAACAGTGTAGTTAATGGTTAATCTTGTGCAGATATAGGTGACATTTTGTAGATTACCAGGGCCGTTGTTTGACCATTTTTGGGGCTGAAATTCGGCCCCATTCCCCTCTCCTAAATGTATATATTTTCCCCCCTTTGCCTGTGAAAAATTCCATCTTTAAAAAAAAAATGATTAGACATTTTTTAACTCCAAACCAGGAAAACAGCATACATTTTGCAATTTAGAATGGTAAATTCTTGGTACCACTTAAATAATAAAGAAAACACACTAATTTGTGTTTCTTAGAAATTCCCCTTTGATATGAAAACATCTCAAAATTCCCCTTCCTGAGGGCCCTGGCCCCATTCCCCCAAAGTGAAGGGAGGGCCCTGATTACTACACTTGATAAGGAATGGATTCAAGATTATTTACTATTTAAGAAGTATACATTTATGGTTAATCTGGTACTCGCTGGTAATTGTCACTCACAATAATGTCTACCTGAGTCCCATCTCTTCTGGACTAAGTAGGTCTGCATATAAAGCATACATAAATACCAATAAACAATCATTTACAAAAGTATTTAAGAAGTTGTTGTTGCTGCTGCTGCTGTTGCTTATGATGATGATGATAATGATGATGATGATGCTTCTTTTGCTGCTGCTGATGGTAATGACTATCAGTGTTTAAAATATTTAGAAGATGTTCCTTCTCAAACACTTTCATTTTGTTTAGTCAGTACTTGCACTCTTAGATATTTAATTTTCCAATAAATTTTCATTAGACTTGTTTTTCACAAGTCGTCAGTAATCGACAATTCATACAGGAATCAGCAAAAAATGTGATTATGTCAGTCTGTATGGTAAGTAACAAGCATATTTCATATTGTTGTATGCAACGCCCTGACCGGATCATTTCTCTCTCGGAGTTAGTTTCATCAGCATGTTTAAAAAGGATTGCCTTGGTATAAAGTTGTGGGAATAAGCATATCGATCAAAACGGTCATACCGACGGGGTTGGAAATTCTCTGTATAAATCTGATACCATTATTGTATACATGTTCATGCTTACATTTACTTTTTTCCAAATTTAAAAAAAAAAGAGAGAAAATTAAGAGTTTCTGATTGATGCAGATAAGCTGGAGATTTCATTTACACCTGGTAGGATTATAAGAATCTGTCATGGGGATCCGGTGAAGATAGGGAATTTCAGCCCGAGGTATGTGTTCTTATCGGAAATGAGGCGGTGCTGAAGTTCCGATTAAAACATTTATACTAAGGGTTGGAATTCCCTGTCTGAACCGAATACCCATGATAGATTCTTTTTCTTGCATAACAGAGACATGTTGTGCATTGACGCCGCCAGCTACTAATGTTTTCCTGCATACCGGATGTTGGTGCGCGCGTGACTTTTATCTCGACCCTAGGGTGAGATGGAAATATCTAACCCCGGTAAAATGGCGGATATCCTTGTCCGGTATACAAGAAAAGGTTTTCTGGCACCTGTTAAAAATATCTGGTTTGCAAGAATATGTAATGGTTGTTTGCAAGACTTGCAGTTTGATTGTTCTCTCCGACCCACAACATGCCATATTACAGGGAGGATAAATAACAAGGGGGTGGGGGGAAAATAGAAGCAAAATGTGCGAAATCACAAACATAAAAGAGTTGACAACAGGGTTACTGCCTTGGAACAGTCAGTGTCTAAACGTCTGCTAGGGTTTAAACCATTATGCCATTAACTCATTCCTGTGGATAAATGTGCCGAGATTAGCAAATATATATCAAGTAGCACCCCCTTCAAACAGAGAGAAAGAGTTCAGAATTCGCTTAGTAGTTTTGTTCTTTATCCTGGGCTTTTTCTGAGGATTAAATGAATTCCCCCAGTCAGCGCTGAAGTCTGGGTAGAATAATAAACAGCTACAAAACTTCTGTTTTGTGTAGGGAAAACAAGGGAAGATAATATATCTGTATGAATGTTATGTTAATTGCTCGTCATTTGCATAACCTTTGACGCCATATCAGGTTATTAAAAGAATTAGGCCATAAGCCATATAAATTAAAGTTGGTCGGTACCATCTCAGGTGGCAAATTCTATGGGTCTGTTCAATTATAAACAGACCTACTTAGTTAAACGAAATTCTGTGAAGAATGTTCTACATATCTTCCTTATAGGAACAATTGCTGAGGAAAATGTATAACCGGTATGTCAGCATCTATTCATATATATATCATTCGGAGCAATGGTCAGAAAAAAAAGTCTGAAACATGTGCTAAATTAATCTACCAATGGTTGTCAAAACATTAACTGACAATGTGCAGGCAATCAAAATCCTGATTCAGTGTACTCTCATTCTCACAAAGTAAAGAAATAGACAGCACTTTGCTTAAACAAGCAAAGGGGGCATTCCTCTTCCTGACAACCCTTGGGATAATGTCAATAGATGACTTGAAGAAACACACACTCTAAAGAAGAAACAATACATAGGGTAAAGGGAATAGCTGTAAAAGCTAACCAGTATACCTTTCTGCAGGTAAACATGCTGATGAAACCTTCAAGAGAGCATTGATACCTGCAGGTAAACATGCTGATGAAACTAACTTCAAGAGAGCATTGATACCGACAGGTAAACATGCTGATGAAACTAACTCCAAGAGAGCATTGATACCTGCAGGTAAACATGCTGATGAAACTAACTCCAAGAGAGCATTGATACCTGCAGGTAAACATGCTGATGAAACTAACTCCAAGAGAGCATTGATACCTGCAGGTAAACATGCTGATGAAACTAACTCCAAGAGAGCATTGATACCTGCAGGTAAACATGCTGATGAAACTAACTCCAAGAGAGCTTTGATACTGCAGGTAAACATGCTGATGAAACTAACTCCAAGAGAGCATTGATACCTGCAGGTAAACATGCTGATGAAACTAACTCCAAGACAGCATTGCTACCTGCAGGTAAACATGCTGATGATACTAACTCCAAGAGAGCATTGCTACCTGGAGGTAAACATGCTGATGAAACTAACTTCAAGAGAGCAATGATACCTGCAGGTAAACATGCTGATGAAACTAGCTCCAAGAGAGCATTGATACCTGCAGGTAAACATGCTGATGAAACTGTCTCTGAACTTATTTAAATCACTCTCAATGTCTTTGTGGATAGAACCAGTACTAAGCAATGTAGAAAAAATGTCTTGCTCAGGGACACAACACATATGGTCATGGCGGAGATCGATACTGGGTACAATGCTGTACCACTAGATCATATAGCGCTTCAATCCGAGTTATACATATGTCCAACAATGAAAGAGATTTCCGTCAAGCAAAAACCTAACAAAGTTTCCTATGTCAGAGTGGGAGGAGGAGAAATACAGAAGGTAAGCTGGAAAGATGGTCATGGAGAAACGTATATTAATACCTCGCATGGTAATGGTGATGAAGCACAAGAGTTCCCCTCGACTCCAGTAATGGACGCAAGTCTTCTGATTCACATGTAATATAGCAATATCAAGAGACGAATCAGTCGTGCCCAGTTGTGATGACACCAATGTCTTGCTATAAGTTCATTCTATAGAAAGATGTTTCAAAGCAAAGTATGTTGCTGTCAGGAAGACAGAATAGTTGCCTTGCAATCTTTGATTGAAATACAAGCTTTTAGAGGATACGACACTAAATGCTTTTGTCGAAAGTGGGAATTTGGTACTTTTAAGTAAGTTGAGAAGAGCAAAAATGTACAAAAGGTGTTCTTTCATCTTAGAGGGAGTGGATTGTGCCTGATACTTGTTTGAGAAATCCAGAAATGTACATGTATGTCTCCCAAGACAACAGCAACGAGTGACATTGAACTGCGATATTGTCTTTTTTGTTCAAAGAAGTCTGCCACCATGATCTGATTCTCTGCTGAGCTCCCTGCAAAGCAGAAATTTGTAAAAGATGGCTCGAGGCCTGGCGCGATTCCATCCAGGATTGGTAATGGCTGGTTTAGAAGATGGATAACACCATGGCAGTTAAATGGTGTGAGGGTGTGTGGTGCTTCAGATGCAGTCTTGCAGCTGTTTTCCAGCAATTGCAAACATAACTGTAGCTGCCAAAAAGTGCACATCATTTAACTATGTAAACCTGAAAGAGTGCAATGCACTTGAATCAGAAATGGAATATTGAACTCGACAGCTAGCTCTTCAGATGATGAAGATAGAGGCTGTTATTAATTAACAAAATGGACTAGTATTAATATTGTTTGGGAAATAAATGTGGTACAAATTGTGAAATTAAGTGGTAACATCTTCAGATGATGCACAACGTGTGAAATTGAAATTGTTATGCCCCGCCACGAAAGTGGTGCGGGCATATAGTGTTACCCTTGTCCGTCCGGACTTAGTCTGTACGTCCCGTTTTTACATTCATGTTTTTGATTAAGTCAATTTCCCAGATACTAAAAGCCGTACAGTTTTCAAACTTCATACACACTTACATCTATATGGCAGCAATATGTTCCTACCCGAATCAGGTCAATATAAATGACCTTGGCCTACGTTTTACACTTTGTTAATTTACATTTCAAGTTTTACATTCAAGTTTGATACATTCAATTTTTTTGTCAAGTCCATTTCTTCAACCCCTTACATGCCTTACAGCTTTCAAAATGTACAATTGTTTATAACTACATGACGGCAGAATGTTTCAATGAAAAGTAGGTCAATATGAATTACCTTGACCTACTTTTGGCACTTTGTTAATTTACATTAAAGTTTTACATTCAATTTGTATTCAAGTTATACAGATTAGCTTTCATCGTACTATTGAATAAACATTCTGAGTACACCCGTCAGCTTTAAATTGGAAAGCACCATATATCAAAAATATTTTATTGTATTTCTTCGTAAATAATCAACAAATTTTTCTCTACACAATGCACAACAATATTTTATCGTATTTCTTCGTAAATAATCAACAAAATACAGGTGAATCGTAATTTTATCTGTAACTAAAGTAAACCTATCAACTGCATCATATTTGATACCGAAAATAGGAACAGGCCAACTTTTGTTTGATTTGTACTCGCTGGTGGTAAATAGCAGTCATGCTTTGGAAATCACCGGATACCAGAATTCCCAGCCTAAGACTAAGTTTTCGTTTTTTCATTACACAACAAACTGATATTTTTATCGTATTTCCTCATAAATGATCAAAAAATTGCAAGGTTTACCTTATTTTATTTTGTAATAAAAGTAAACATATCAAATGCATTATAGTTTATACAGAAAATAAGAACAGGCCAACTTTTGTTCCGATTTATATTGCTCGTAAACAGCGGTGGAACATGATCCGGCCTGGAATTCACCAACCATTCTTCAAACTATTTTTAGACTTGATATCAAGTACTGAAAATTTGTTCACAAATATTTCCATGACCTTCAAAGATAAACAATCGTAAGAAGTTGCTATTTATTAGTATGCATCATATTTATACATAGCAGCTTGTTATGTAATAGATAGAGTATGGTTTCATTGAGTTGGTTCATTTAAACATCCACGAGGTGTTTAAATTAACCAACGAGATGAAACCATACTCTATTTGTTTTGTAGCATGTCCATTTCAGCTCTGTTTCAGTTATTCTAACTGTTATTCTCACTGTTATTCTCACAGTTATTCTGACAGGTCTTATTTTCAATTAAACGATTTACACCTGTGTCTGAACAAAGAGAATTGTCTGTGACCATGCTACAATGACATTTATTTTGTAAACTTATAGAAATATTTGTGATTGAAATTTGAATACTTGAGTTTAAGTCTAAGAATATTCTCAAGAATGGTTGGTGAATTCAAGGCCTGGTGTTTCGCATTTATTTGCTCAATTTACGCTGAGAAAAAAAAGGTAAACAGTTGTTTCAGATAATATGTTATATGCCGACAAATGCGGTAAAACAAACAAATTTCTATTCTAAATGCCTTGACTACAATATTTATAAATGCAGGTTGTGTAAAGATAATAATAATGCAAATCTTGGGGTCAAAAATAAAGTATTCATCTTTTAAGTAGATATTTTTGTTAAAAAAATAAGTATTTTTTGAATGCAAGGTTGATTTATCAACTTGCATTCAATTTAGCGACTTGCATTCATAGACATTGCTTTTGGCGCCTCCTCATCGCCATCTGGCGGATAATCTACATTTTTTCTCATAAATCGAGGCTTCAAGTCCTACATGCATGCTGCAAGTCTTACATGCATGCTGATCTGTGCTGGACGAACGTATTGGATGCTGAAAACAACTGTAATGCAAATCAACAGGTCAAGAAACTCTTTTTCCAAGCGAGTTTTTGCAAGGTGTTTTCTCACCAAGGGGAAACACGATGTGACTTCACACGCACCTTCACTTGACAGTGTTATATACGCGCAAAGAGCCCAAATTAAACTAGATTTCCAGGGGAGGAGTTGTTTCAATATATTTAGAGTAGTTTCAATATATTTATTATGTATAATTGTATATAGCAACAACTATTTCAAAATGGTTTTAGTGATGAACGGTGTCAGTGAATTATTATTAATGATAAGATGAAATAAAGAAACATGTTTAGCCATTAGACACCACTGGATTGTTATTCTGTTGGAATATAGTATATATAGAAATCTTGTTATCGTTATATATTCTGTATTTGAGATTGCTTTCATAGATTGTAGAGTTCAGGGTCTAGTTGTGTAAGAACGTTAACACGTGTCTCTACGTCATGACGTCTTGACTTCACAATGTTATTAAAAAACTTTTTTTCACTGATCGCATTTTGTTAAGTTGTTTTACTATAAAATCAATCGGTGTCTGTCTCAGTCAACGCTGACAGTTTTAACAACATGACGTCATCCAAAATGGCCACATCACTGACCGTTGTGACGTCATGATGTCATCTAATTTGGAAAGCCCGTGTTTGAACAGTTTCTGATCGAAATCTATTCATTCATAACAAGTGTCAAGCTCCAGATTGTCTGTGTTTTTATTCATAACATGTGTCAAGCTCCAGATTATCTGAGTTTTCATTCATAAAATGTGTCAAGCTCCAGATTATCAGTATTCATTCATAACAAGTGTCACGCTCCAGATTATCTGAGTTTTCATTCATAATGACAAATGTTTAAACCGAGTTGCAATTTGTTTGATGTTTATTTTTATTTGCATGCATATTTTAAAAAATGTTTTTATGCCCATTTTCAAAAATATATTATGGAGTCTATTCATTTTCTCAGTAATGTTTGGTGAATTTGGGCACTGTACTTACAAAAAGATTTAATGATTTGTTTGTAAACATGTATTTCGAAATCGACTAAATCATGAAACTGCACATGGCTGTGGCATTTTAACCTACTTCGTCCAGCCAGGTTCTGTTCAGTTTCCTGTTGTTGTTTTATCAAAATTATGGTCACTTTTACCCTTGTATTTACTCATAGTCAATTTCAAGTCTTTCTTCCACCTATAAATTTGTATTTTTATTTTTAGCTCTACTGATCAGAGATCAGCAGAGCTTATGCCGTGGTGCGGCGTCCGTCGTCCGTCTGGCCGTCTGGCCGTCTGTCCGTCTGGCCGTAAACTTTTATTTGTAGCGACTTCACAGCTGAAACTACTGGATGGATATTCATGAAACTTTACAGAAATGTTGCCCATAAAGTCTAGTTGATCCTAGCAAAAATTCATGTTGATGTGAAATCCAAGATGGCCGCCAAAGCTAAAAATAGAGTTTTAAAATACAAGTTTGTAGCGACTTCTTCTTGAAAACTATAAGTGATATTGATATGGGACTTTTTCTAAAATGATCAGCATGACATGATGTTGATCCTAGTCAAAAATCGTTTTGATTCAACGTTAAACATGGCTGCCAGCGGCCATCTTTGTTTACATAGAGTTATATAGTAAAAACTTGTAGCGACTACTTCTCTGAAACTACTTGGCGGATTGTCATGAAACTTTACAGGAATGTTGCTCTTGATGTCTAATTGATCCTAGAAAAATTTCAGGTCGGCCGGAAATTCAAGATGGCCGTCACAGCTAAAAATAGATTTTTAAAAAATAAGTTTGTAGCGACTACTTCTTGAAAACTATAAGTGATATTGATATGGGACTTTTTCTAAAATGATCAGCATTACATGATGTTGATCCTAGTCAAAAATCGTTTTGATTCAACGTTAAACATGGCTGCCAGTGGCCATCTTTGTTTACATAGAGTTATATAGTAAAAACTTGTAGCGACTACTCCTCTGAAACTACTTGGCGGATTGTCATGAAACTTTACAGGAATGTTGCTCTTGATGTCTTATTGATCTTATCAAAATTTCAGGTCGGCCGGAAATTCAAGATGGCTGTCACAGCTAAAAATAGATTTTTAAAAAATAAGTTTGTAGCGACTACTTCTTGAAAACTATAAGTGATATTGATATGGGACTTTTTCTAAAATGATCAGCATGACATGATGTAGATCCTTGTGGAAAATTATTTTGATTCGACGTTAAACATGGCTGCCAGTGGCCATCTTTGGTTACATAGAGTTATATAGTAAAAACTTGTAGCGACTACTCCTCTGAAACTACTTGACGGATGTTCATGAAACTTCACAGGAATGTGGCTCTTGATGTCTAGTTGATTGTAGAAAAATTTCAGGTCGGCCGGAAATTCAAGATGGCCTCCACAGCTAAAAATAGATTTAAAATAAATAAGTTTGTAGCGACTACTTCTTCAAAACAATAAGAGATATTGATATGGGACTTTTTCTAAAATGATCAGTATGACATGATGTTGGTCCTTGTCGAAAATCATTTTGATTTGACCTTAAACATGGCTGCTTTGTTTACATAGAGTTATATAATGAAAACTTGTAGCGACTACTTCTTTGAAACTACCTGACGGATTTTCATGAAACTTCACAGGAATGTTGCTCTTAATGTCTTATTGATCTTAGCAAAATTTCAGGTCGGCCGGAAATTCAAGATGGCCGCCACGGTTAAAAATAGATTTTCAAAAAACAAGTCTGTAGCGACTACTTCCTGAAATCAAAATCAATCAGTAGAGCTTCAAGGTCATTGACCTCTTGTTTAGTAAATACTACAGTAAAGTTTATTTTCAGTGTGTGGGACAGACATAGGGAAGTTGAATCAACGGGTAGTGCCTCTTGTTAAGTTAATGTCCCTGCAGCAGAAGGCATTTTCTAGGTTACGCCACTGAACTTAAACAAGTTCAAAACCAGTTGCATCAGACTAGTCACATCAGAGTTATGTAGCCTTTGATTTTTTAAAAAGGCCTTAGACTCTTCAAGCCAGTAGAGGGATACAGGCAGGCCCTCTTGTGCATCTTGTTCCCGGAAGACTCCTTAATGACATAATTTTAGACATGGAGGTCATCTTGAGAGACAGCTTGGCCATACAACACAAATCTCTCTATCCATCAGAAATTTCATAAAATAATATTCTAGTCTAGATTTGAAACAGTTTAATGACAATTGATCACAATATTATATATTTGGAATGGATTGACCCTCTAAGATTTTTGTAGGTCTGCCAAGATCGCCAATTTGGCTAAAACAGTGTCAAATTTATGGAAGTTTTAAACGTCCAGCAATCGTGCAAATATTCATACAGTCTTTAAGTTTCCTATCAAACCTTGCATTCTCAGTACTTTCAGTACTTTGGAATACGTTAGAATTTTGAATAATTACTTCATTAAATAAACTGTTTTGTATCTTTTAAAAATTACCACAAGAATTATAATTTATAAAATGTGATTTGTAAAAAAAACAAATATCAGACAAATAGACAAATGCTTTATGGACGCGCCTATTGTATAGACCTAGCTCTTTTGAAAAATTGATATTAGAGTTTGCAACCTGAGTTAGTGTCAATATCAAAAATGTTGAGCCCTGGCTCATACGCGTGTATCGCTCCAATTTGATGCAACGTCTGCATGTATTCCAAAGGTTTATAGTTCTGCCACCCTGATAATGGCCTGTCTGGCTGGAACCTTCCCTTCTTTGATGTACATAGTACCAGTTGGTAGAATTCTCTGCAACGACTCAAATGGCGACGACTCGAATGTGTCGGCGGCTTAGATAAGCCAGGGTGGTGTAGACAGGTACACAATTTATTTATCGAAGTTGATGCAACTTAAATACAGTAGGTATTTATTATTGTTGCAGATGTTGTATTACCATCTCCGATTCACATAGGATGTATTCGGTAAACCTTAGGATTCAACAAAAATAAATAATGGGATTATGTAAGACACATAGCAGATTGAAAGCAAACATATGTTGATGGTAGTAATAATTATCATTGCCTTTTTTTTTTCTCAAGACATTAATTTAATGATTTGGAATGAGTTTATTTTTTTCCCCTGATAACACTAGCTTTTGTATACTGCCTGAATGATATGTGTGACTTTGCATCTTTGTACAGTCCGTGAAAACTCGTGAAAATTCGGTCAATCCCATCATTCTTCAGGACTATGCCTCCTGTATATTTTGATGGATCAGTAGGCATAAAATCATCTAATTTTGTTAGCCAGAAGGCACAGGGCAGAAAATAGTGCACTTTTGCTCTATAAACAATATGGCCGTTAGCCACACATGGTGATGTATGATTTGCTTTTCCTTTTTTTACTTACAAAACAGATGAATTTTTTAATCACGGCAGTCATGAAAATAAACTATAGACGGAGCAATCAACTAAATGACATTGCAAAACTTCAATTTTAATTGCAAATCCTTTTGGCGGGAATCTAAGGCAGAGCATTCTAGCACGACAATCAATTTATGGAAACCTTTTAGATACATTAGCAATGTGCATCAAAGAAGTGATCGAGAGGTTGCGAATGCATTATGTACTTAAAAACATAGTGTCATGGGTAACGGAAGCAGCAGCATTTACAGATATATTCACTGCTATCCCGTTCACTGCCACATTAAAAAATATCGATGTTTAACCCTTAACCCACTACATATATATAATGGACTGTTCTTTCTTTGAATTAAGACCGTTCCATTTATGTGACAAAGGTGTGTTTGGGGGGAAATGACTGATCAGCAGCCAGACATTGTAAATCCCAATCAGCCTGCGATTTACTTGCCCTTAATTAGCAGGCTTAGTGTTAGGGTTAAGCAGATGCAGTCAACATAAATATTATTGTGTGGCCTTCAGGAGCAGAAGCAGATTTCTTGCATATGGATAAAGTTATCCACATTTTACATGGGTGTTTGGAAATCTGCCTGTATACATATGGGGGAAGATAAAAGATATCAATTAACAATGACATTTGCATGACATCATTGTGTAAATAAACATGCAAAACGCGTTAGTAGTTGGTGACATCAATGCACAGAATGTAAATGATGTGCAAGAAAAAGAATCTATCATAAATATAGCCTCAGTTAATGCAATAAAAGCAATTATTCCTTGTGTTGGAATTTCCAATCTTCCCTGGATACCCATGAAAGATTCCTATAATAATCATCTTTTCTGCTAAATATTTATTAATAAAATAGATCTATTGAGCTATCAACATAAATAATATCACGGTATGTAGCTTCTATATGTTTTTAAACATAAAAATATGGGTTATGCAGTCAAATAGCATAATAATGAAAATGGTGCACATTAAGTACATTCTTATTTGACACTTTTTACATAATATATTGCCGTTGTCAAATAGAAATTAAGCCAAAGTGCAATGCAGTCACCAGTCAGGGGAACTTTTGAAAAAACATCACCTTAAATGGTGATGATGTTTCATCACATCATAATTACATACGCAAACTCGCTACCATGCTACCAGTCTGATCTATTTCATGTCCCTATGTTTTAATATCGCTGTTAGTAGAAGTATAATAGATAGGGAACCCCCCAGTAGCTTTATAAACAAGAACCTGTCTACACATCGGTTGATTTTCAATACAAATGGCAGAAATCGGTGCAGAAGGTTAACACGTGTTACTGCACATATCATCCAAATTTTATGGAATTCTGTTTGATGAATGTTATAACATTTTCTAAAAATGTATAGAGAAGAATTTAGCTTTGACTTTAATATATCAAAGTATGCGTTTCGCTTCATTACGCTACATGAATGAAGCGCTTCACTTTGATCAAGTTGACAATTTTTTTATTGTTTCAATCTGGGTGATGGAGAAACACCCACGTTGAAAGTTTGCAAGATTATTCTATGTGATGATAAATCGTTACCTGAATTATTTTTGAAAATGTAATGAATGAATGAAGAATGAAAGATGATGGAAAATCATGACCATGAGAATAAGTGTTTATGATAAAACATCATCACCATTAAGGTGATGGTTTTTCAAAAGTTCCACCGACTGGTCACCATCATAGATATCTTGGTGTGGTGGTATTAAAGTGACTAGGCATACAGTCAAATCATTATTTAGAGTTCTGAAAAACTTGGAAAAAATATGAAATTATTATCAAAATCAGATGATTATATATAAACAAAGAAGAGCATTCTGAAGGTTGTTCTAAAAGGGATATGGGAACCGCCATTTTGAGAACTATGACATCCTTTTCGGATCATATGATGCATTATTACCCTTAATTATACATATTTTGCTTACAGTTTTTATTTTTTTCCTATAAATCGGTTAAGTATCATATTCATTGATATTCCATATATGGTCATTTAGAACTATGATGTCATATAGCTCTCAAAATGGCAGCTTCCATATTCATTTCAACAGAACCTTTAAATTGTCTTGTCTTCTTTGTTTACTATCCGATTCCGATAATTCTTTCACCGTTTTCGAAGTTTTTTGTGCTTTTTGCAATATGGGTAGTTCCCCATGTGGTTGCCGGGGTAAGATACAACCAAAGCAAACGTGGCTGTATTGTAAATGGAGTGTCTACTATAGAATTTGCAGCAACTCTGCAGTTCTGCAGGTAAGAAGGTTCTAGGCCCGTTCTCCATATTTTATCTTGATGTAATGGAGAGTGGGCCTGGCACGGCACGTTCATTCCTGTTAGGCGCTATATAACCTTTCATGTGTTGGTGCACCTTAAAACCCAATTCAATTTAATACGGGTATTTCAAAATAGTCTTTCAAAAGACATAGAAAATACGTTTAAGGGGTGAATTTCATCTTAATTTATCGACATGTTTTCTTGTAATTCTTTGAGATGAAAAATATAAAACAGTAAAAATAATAAATTGCTGTTTAGGCTTTTATCTCTTTTCTGCTAGCTACCTCTAAATTACAGATTGCTCAGACAGAATAATATACATACATATATTGAATTAATTCATCAGTTTTTCATCGAAGCAATGCACTAACCACAGTGCATGGTTAAACTCTGCAGACCTAGACCTGGAGAAAGACCAGACCCGCTACCTAAGGTGAGCTGAATATATTTTGACATGAAGTCACAACATCTTGTAGAACAACATTGAAATATAAATGTTGTACAGGATTATCTTCAGCTCTGTTTTTTTTCAATTGTATAGGTTTTGATCGCAGATCAGTGCTGGTGGCAATGCTTGAGATATTGTTATTTTTTATTCATAAAACAGTTCAACAGTTTGAAGCTGGGTGGTGCAGTTGTTTTTTTTGTAATACTTTATTTTATCATAGAGTTGTGTTTACCAGTATTTCAATTTAAATGGAAAATTGTTTAGTTCTTACACAGACATATTAATAAACAGAATGATAGAAATCTTCCTATCTTAGCCAACGAAGTAACCAAAATATCACATGGCACCTTAACTTTTCCTTCTATCTCCTCTCTCAATTATTTACTGATTTTGATGAGAATACATTCAAAAGATTCATAGTGAATAGCAAAAAAGGGATTATAATAATTTATGTTTATTTTCAAAATACAAAATTGTATAAAAAGATGTTTAAAGTTAAAAATGTCATCATTTTTCGATTTTCTCTTAAAAAATCAAGGTTTTGACATTAAGTCTAAGTTTCCGTCAAACTCCTTTTTTGCCCTAAATGTAGGAGTAAGAAAAATACTATCATGGGAAAGAAAATTAGACTTGTGATGGGATTTGGCTTGAATGAAACTTGTATATATAAAACTTTTCATGTGTAATTAAAGTTGGGAAATATTTTGGGAATTTTTCACACCGTGCCACCTTAAATTTAGTGTCCAATCGCTTTGTTATTAGGTCTGTGGTTCTTATGAATTGTTGGAAGAATCAAGAGACTTCGGAGTTCCAAATAAGGCTTGGTTGTAAGCCCTAGTCACAACCGCCTAGAGTCCAGGAAAGTTACTCAGCTTGGTGAGTTACTCAGCCAGGTGGTGTTATTAAACAGTCATTTACTGTTACATACTCAGCAGGGTCCATTGTTGAGTACTTGTCAAAGAGTATTTAGCGACACAGCCAAACCGTATACAGTCAATTCCGGTTATTTGCATAGCCAATTTGTCCAGAAAATATATGCAATTAACCGGAGTGTTCGAATAGCCGAAACTGCAAACAGAAATCATTCATTTCTACTTTTGTTTTCTCATTTCTTTTACTTTACTACTATCTATCTATCTATCTATTGATACTGCAGCACCCCCTCACGGGGATTATGTGCAGGTGCGCATCTGTGCAGTGTGAGTAGTTAAAAGAAAGATAAAATAGTTTTAAAATCAAGTGAGAGTGAGATAAAAGTATGATAGTGTTATAATGTTAAAAGATTGAAGAAGACAAAGTGATTTTTAAAAGTAAGAATAAAAACAAGCTTCCTGTCTATGGCATGGAGTGGGTGACTGAGCACACTGCCAGTTTGAACGAGTTCAGATCTGGCAGCATTGCAATGTCGACTGGTAGTCTATTCCACTGTACGATTGCAAGGGGAAAGAACGAATACTTGTAATAATCAGCAGTAGTGTGTATTTGTCTAAAGGCAAGGGGGTGGGATTGGCGGGGAATTCTCATGGGCTGTATGACATATGGGGGCATGGGTACAGCAACAAGGCAGTGGATTATTTTGAAAAAGAGACATAGCCTGGCATCTGATCGTCTGTTTTCAAGGGACCTCCATCCTAATTTACCTAGCATGTCAGTGACACTGGCGTGTTGGGAGTAGTTATTTACGGTCCATCGGGCTGCTCTTCTTTGGACCATTTCTATCTTATTTATGTTGGTCTTTGTGTGGGGGCTCCAGACAGGGGAAGAATACTCAAGGAGGGGGCGCACTAGTGTTTTGTAGGCGACCTCTCTTATACTTATACTACTCCATAAAAGCGAGTTGATTCTGGCTTAGATGATGTTTATGTGATGAAAAGTGTTCATATCTGTGTTGCTTTTACAATACTTTGAAGATTTAATGCTTTATTTATGTTTTAAATGACCTCAAAATAGTTATTTTGCATGAAAATAAACATGTCACATGTCCATACAAGGTTTGTTTGCGTGAATAGCACAGATGTGAGAATACCAAAGAATAATAAGATTAAATTTTAATTTTATTGAAATGAGATAAAGAGATAAATAATGATCACTTTATATTTACAAGCATAATAATGGCATGCAACTTTACTCACCTGAGACTGCAAACTGAGAACAATTATCAGTGTAATTACATGGGTAATGCCATGTAAGTTTTACAGAAACTGTAAAACACAGTGCAAACTTTCTGAGTCGTTGCCAATTAACACCTTTTTGTTATCAAATTAGCAACCAGATTTACCTGTAGTGCTGTCACTCAATTAACAATAGAATAGTACAGGTAAATTGGTCTTCCTGTTTGCAATTAGCCAGAATTACCCGGAATTTGACAAAAAGCTATTAAATTATACAAGTTGTTTTTACACGCAACTGATCATAAAATGTTTTTGTGTTTTAAATGCATTTAATCGATATGCGATTAGACGGAATCGACTGTTATGATGTTATTGAAAGTTCCGAAAAACTTGAACAAGGGTGAAAATATTATCAAAATCAGATGATAAACAAAGAAAATATGATCATTTGAAGATTCTGTTGAACAGATATGGAAGCCACCATTTTGAGAGCTATGACGTCATAATACTAAATGACCATATATGGAATATTTATAAATATGAAAATTTACTGATTTATATGAAAATAAATGAACGATTTGTATACTTAATGGCAATAATGCTTTAAATTTTGCATTCATTTGCAGTGATTTACTTTGCTTTAAATGATATTGATTAATATTCCATATATTATGGTAATTTGGAACTATGATGTCATAGTTCTCAAAATGGTGGCTCCCATATCCGTTTTAGAACAACCTTCAAATGGGCATATCTTTTTTGTCTACCCTCCGATTTTGATAATTCTTTCACCTTTTCCCAAGTTTTTCAGAACTCTCAAAAATAGAGCTTGTTTGGCTATGTCGGTACATTACCGAGCACTGAGCAGAGATATTAGGTTGCACTGTGGAGGGAGAGTGATAAGACACCCTCTCATCCCCCCCACCACCACTAAAAAAAAAAGCACCTTTATTATACTGAAGCGAAAAAGAAACGCAACTGAGGAATATCCGCTATATATTGTATGTACTGCACACTTAATTCCACATAATATTCCAAAGAAATGCCAAGACGTTTTGTAAAAAGAAAAGTTGCAGTTAGTTAGAGAAAGGACACAACAGTTACTGTGATGTTGTAGAGGTTTTAATCATAAATGTTGAAGTTCCACTTTGAAAAATTGAGCTACTTCTTTACTGTATTTAACGCAAAGAGTTTGCAAAATATTGCATACTAAGTTTGCTCACATGCTTGAGCCAGTTGAGACGCGTACTCTGTCAGTAATGAAACTTTGAAGGCATTAACTATTTGCTGTATTATGTATTGTTTTAGTCTTTTATTTTCCGAAAGGAAAGTCTTACATAGCCATGTACCATTCAGCATATTGTACATACAATATATAGCGGAAATTCCCGAGTTACGTTCCTTTTTTGTTTCAGTATGTAAATTAAGACCTGACCCTGGACCTGACAATATAAAGTTACTGACATACCACCGTATGTATGATGTATATAATGTGTGTAGGTATTGTTTCCAGATGAAGGATCTTGTAATTTGCTCAGCAGGATTCTGTGTCTGCTTGTACCATCTGTTTGAATGGTTAAATCTTCAGTTTTTCCAAATCGTGCAAATTAGGTCTCAATAACTTTTGTTCAGTTTTGCATATTTATTTCAATAAGTTACTCTTGGTTGTAGGAAGTTTGGAAATGCTTTTTATGTCAAGGGTTTTGAAGGTCAAAGTCACTATTACTATAAATAGAAATATGTTTCTCATCAGCAACTTTAGTTTTACATAGTTCTAGTTACACTTTATCAAAGCCTTCCGCTGTAAGTGGGTTTTAATTGCTTTTCCAGTCACAGGGTCAGAGATAAAGGTCACACTTACTATAATTGTATGAATAGATTTGTTTGTTTGTTTGTATGGTGTTTTACGTCATTTTCAACACGTAAGGTTATATATGACGGTCGATTTTTTGTGGGGGAGGCAGACCACCCACTTTTCCTGGGTAGAACGAGTACTGTACACCTCCCGCCATCCGTAAGAATCGACACTTCCTCACAAGTTGAGCTCCCAGTGGGATTCGAACCCGCAGCGGTGAGAGGCGAATGTTTACAATGCAACTTCGTTAGCAATAATATTATTGCTTTAGTGTTTTGGAATGACCATTATATCCAAGACTATAAACGTTATACAGTTATATCCAAGACTATAAACGTTATACAATTATATCCAAGACCATAAACATTATACAATTATATCCAAGACTATAAACGTTATACAATTATATCCAAGACTATAAACGTTATACAGTTATATCCAAGACTATAAACGTTATACAATTATATCCAAGACTATAAACGTTATACAATTATATCCAGGACTATAAACGTTATACAATTATATCCAAGACTATAAACGTTATACAATTATATCCAAGACTATAAACGTTATACAATTATATCCAAGACTATAAACATTATACAGTTATATCCAAGACTATAAACATTATACAGTTATATCCAAGACTATAAACGTTATACCATTATATCCAAGACTATAAACGTTATACAATTATATCCAGGACTATAAACATTATACAGTTATATCCAAGACTATAAACGTTATACAATTATATCCAGGACTATAAACATTATACAGTTATATCCAAGACTATAAACGTTATACCATTATATCCAGGACTATAAACATTATACAGTTATATCCAAGACTATAAACGTTATACAGTTATATCCAGGACTATAAACGTTATACAATTATATCCAAGACTATAAACGTTATACCATTATATCCAGGACTATAAACATTATACAGTTATATCCAAGACTATAAACGTTATACAATTATATCCAAGACTATAAACGTTATACAATTATATCCAAGACTATAAACGTTATACCATTATATCCAAGACTATAAACGTTATACAATTATATCCAAGACTATAAACATTATACAATTATATCCAAGACTATAAACGTTATACAATTATATCCAAGACTATAAACGTTATACAATTATATCCAGGACTATAAACGTTATACAATTATATCCAAGACTATAAACGTTATACAGTTATATCCAGGACTATAAACGTTATACAATTATATCCAAGCCTATAAACGTTATACAATTATATCCAAGACTATAAACGTTATACAATTATATCCAAGCCTATAAACGTTATACAATTATATCCAAGCCTATAAACGTTATACAATTATATCCAGGACTATAAACGTTATACAATTATATCCAAGCCTATAAACGTTATACAATTATATCCAAGCCTATAAACGTTATACAATTATATCCAAGACTATAAACGTTATACCATTATATCCAAGACTATAAACGTTATACAATTATATCCAAGACTATAAACGTTATACAATTATATCCAAGCCTATAAACGTTATACAATTATATCCAGGACTATAAACGTTAAACAATTATATCCAAGACTATAAACGTTATACAATTATATCCAAGACTATAAACGTTATACAATTATATCCAAGCCTATAAACGTTATACAATTATATCCAAGACTATAAACGTTATACAATTATATCCAAGACTATAAACGTTATACAATTATATCCAAGACTATAAACGTTATACAATTATATCCAAGCCTATAAACGTTATACAATTATATCCAAGCCTATAAACGTTATACAATTATATCCAAGACTATAAACGTTATACAATTATATCCAAGACTATAAACGTTATACAATTATATCCAAGCCTATAAACGTTATACAATTATATCCAAGACTATAAACGTTATACAATTATATCCAAGACTATAAACGTTATACAGTTATATCCAGGACTATAAACGTTATACCATTATATCCAAGACTATAAACGTTATACAATTATATCCAAGACTATAAACGTTATACAATTATATCCAAGCCTATAAACGTTATACAATTATATCCAGGACTATAAACGTTATACAATTATATCCAAGACTATAAACGTTATACAATTATATCCAAGCCTATAAACGTTATACAATTATATCCAAGACTATAAACGTTATACAATTATATCCAAGACTATAAACGTTATACAATTATATCCAAGACTATAAACGTTATACAATTATATCCAAGCCTATAAACGTTATACAATTATATCCAAGCCTATAAACGTGATACAATTATATCCAAGACTATAAACGTTATACAATTATATCCAAGACTATAAACGTTATACAATTATATCCAAGCCTATAAACGTTATACAATTATATCCAAGACTATAAACGTTATACAATTATATCCAAGACTATAAACGTTATACAATTATATCCAAGACTATAAACGTTATGCAATTATATCCAAGACTATAAACGTTATACAATTATATCCAAGACTATAAACGTTATACAATTATATCCAAGACTATAAACGTTATGCAATTATATCCAAGACTATAAACATTATACAATTATATCCAAGACTATAAACGTTATACAATTATATCCAAGACTATAAACGTTATACAATTATATCCAAGCCTATAAACGTTATACAATTATATCCAAGACTATAAACGTTATACAGTTATATCCAAGACTATAAACGTTATACAATTATATCCAAGACTATAAACGTTATACAATTATATCCAAGACTATAAACGTTATACAATTATATCCAAGACTATAAACGTTATACAATTATATCCAAGACTATAAACGTTATGCAATTATATCCAAGACTATAAACATTATACAATTATATCCAGGACTATAAACGTTATACAATTATATCCAAGACTATAAACGTTATGCAATTATATCCAAGACTATAAACGTTATACAATTATATCCAAGACTATAAACGTTATACAATTATATCCAAGACTATAAACGTTATACAATTATATCCAAGACTATAAACGTTATACAATTATATCCAAGACTATAAACGTTATACAAATAAAGTTGTAGGTGTCAAAAATGACCCATCCATGAATTTATATAGATATTTAAGGAAAACTAACCAAAAAAAAAAGTATGAAATTGCTTGGTCAACGACTAATTTTTTGCATAAAGCATCTAATGACATGGAAGACTTAAATCTTACAAATAATGTCTCTGTGATAATTTTTTCCCATCGTGTGGTCAGATGATTTGATATAAAGAAAGTCTAGACTGCGTAACAACTAACTCCCTGTCATATGTGACTGTAATTTTCCCTCCCAACGTGCGTTTCATTCTGTAATTGGTATGTATATAATGGCTTTCTGCCATGACAAGCGATCCTGAAATCCGCATCCCAAAACCAATTGTCAATCTATATTCGGGCTTTATTTTAACAGCTTTCCCTAAACCAATTTTAGATCTGATTTCACAACACCGTTAAATTTTGTAATATGGAGTTGCCATTCGTGATCATGGGATAAACAAGATTTGAAATAAATGTTCAGATATAAATATTAATGAAGGAGAGTTGACAGGTAAAAATCTTGTAACAACTTGTCAAAGGCAGAATATGCATATTAATGTCTAAAATGAGATGGTTTTTTACGGCACGTCGACACATAAATAGGTCAGGTCATATTGTGGCAAAAAATGATGAAGAATGAAGTATTATTTAAAAATTAGTGTAAATATATAAAGATAAAACTATTAAAAAATAAGGGATGATATGGTGTAGTCAACACATTTTAGAAAGTCTTATTATATCTAAGCGAATTATGAAGTGAAGTAAAACAAATAGAATTAATAGAACAAAACTTTGCTAATTATGCCAAATAAATAGTTTAAAAACATCTGAAAACTCATGTGAAGTGATATGCTGTATATAACATGGTGGCCTATGTATACTGCGCTTATGCATAAAACTGGATGAATTGCAGGTTCAGATGATGTTGTTATAGTGTGTGCATAACAATCGCTAAACAAAAGTTTGGTCAACTTTTACCGCATGGTTCCTGGAGACATAGATGATTTAATGCAAACTAATACTCAGCACAAATTAACCCTTAACCCGCTAAGCATGACTATAATAGCCTTTGCGTCCATTCTAAACTCAGATCAGCCTGCGAGTAATTTGCAGGGTTTGAGATCAGGGTTCAATTACAATGTCCGCCTGCTGAGCAGTCCCAAAAATACCCCTTTGTCACATAAATGGAATGGTCTTAATTCAAAAGAAAGAACAGTCCATTATATATATGTAGGGGGTTATCGCATTCAAACTTGAAAATTAGTGGCTTTAATAAACTTAAAATTTGCCCGCATTTTATTGTAAGTCTGACATTACGATAAGATGGATTCTTTGAATTGATCTGGTGGATGCCAAGATTTGAACGGGTTCTCTGGTGCATGCATATGATCTTACAAATTAATAAGCTGGAAAACATATTTCTTACCTTTAATTATTGTTCTGAGGGGTACTGCACTGCATTATCTCTCATATGTACAATTATATAATCACAATGCATGCTCAATCTCTTGGTGGGAGAGCTGTCATTTACTCACAGGGCCTTTTTTTTTTTTATGCCGCCGAAGGGTGGCATATAGAGTAGTCGCACCGTCAATCCGTCCGTTCATTCGTTCTTTCGTCCGTACAGTCGGGTCCGGTTAATGACTCTGACAATAATGGACGGATTTTCCAATTACTTGGCACAATGCTCACCACAAGAAGAAAACATGTCACGCACAAAATCCAGGTCCGTGGCTCCAAGGTCAAGGTCACACTTAGAGGTCAAAGGTCAAAATGAAGTGCTTTCATGTCCGGTTAATAACGTTTACATTCATGGACAGATTTTCAAATAACCTGGCACAAGTGCTCACCACAACAAGACAACATGTCGTCCGTAAGGTCACACTTACAGGTCAAAGGTCACTTCGGGGGCAAATTTCTTGTTTGATTCTATGTTTTACGAACGCTCCTCAAAAAATCCGATTTTCAGAAAAAATATAATAAAATTGGAAAAATAGTTGAAAACATGCGCTAGTAAAAAATAGCATGAACGATAGGCAAATACTAAGCACAAAAGACTCATTTTATCCAATTAAAACCACTGTTAGCATTATTATAACGTATCCACACATTGCATTGGACAGTGGCATAAACAGACAATGGACGACTGCATGGTGGCTGCATTCAGGTACACTATGTTGCCGGCCAAAGACAAACGCATTTGTCATTTGTTAAGATAAGTAAGGACAGCAGCAAATCCGTGACCTCCAGGAACAGTTTGACACAGTTAATTAGGCCAATATGTACACCATGCTTTTAGAATGGTAAAAAAAAATCCACCAGAAACAAACGAGTCAAGAAAAACTAATCTGAACATTTGAACTAAAAATTGTACAAAACTAAACATCAGTTTTGCAAAACGTATCTAAAATTGAAAGTTGAAAGTTGCAAAATGCTCACAAATTTGTGAAACTGTATATTATTGTTTATTCCATTTATATTGTTCAGAATGAGTTGATTTTATGCAAATGATATTTAGTATATTATACTTAAATATTATTCGGCTAGCATAGTTAATCTTCTGATTTTTTATTGGGATCATTTTAATAGTGCCTATACACCATTTCAAGCACACACATGGGTTTAGACAGCCACACAAGGATTTGTCAAAAAGTTTAAAAAATGTCAGATTTATATGTCAGGTACTTTTAAAGTATATATAAACAAATAATTTGCAGGTTTTAGTTTTTTGTTTACCGAAAAACCAAACCTGAAGTTTTCCATTGACAATTAAGGTTAATCAAAAAGGTGCTATCAGTTTGTATTTTCACATAATAATTTGTTTTCCGACCAAACAATAAAATCACTGAAATCAAATGGAATTTTATTTTTATTTTTTCCCCCCTCCTCCCACGACATTCATGGATCCTGGCCGTTCGTAAAACATAGAATAAAAAAAGAAAAGTGCCGAAGAGAGTTGTGAGAATTTAACTTTCAATTAATATAAGAGGGAAACCATAAAACAGTTTCTCTGCAGAGTTATGGATGGTGTTGGTGTTAACAGCTCATGATGCAAAAAACAAGCAACCTTTCATGTGATTTTAATCTGCAGAGTTTGGCAGGTGTGAAACTGTATGCTTTTGTGTTTTTGTTGAGCCGTTTTTACAGAAATACTTTACATTACCATAGGCTTCACATGGTTTCCATTTGAAAATTTTAACTTTTGCGGTATATCAGACTCTAAAACACTCTTTACTCTATAGTAGGGCCTTTTTACCGTTTTGGGGAAGGGGCCTTTTGCCCTTAAATGGGGAAAAAATCAATAGATGGGGAATGAAATTCCTAAGGTAAGTTAAAAATGGGGAAACCTGCATGATTTTAAAAGAAAATTGGGTGGATACAGGCCGCTGCAAAGAAGGGTAAAATATGCATATTGCCTTCTGCTAACAGAAGCCACCATTATTGACCTTGACCTTCTCTTTGAACTTTGACCCCCCAGAATTTCAACTGATGCCACCGTCAGTGACCTTGACATAGACCTACCCTTTGGACTTTGATCCCAGCAACTCGACATGCTGGCTGGAGCTTTGTAATTAAATAATGCATGTAAGATGTGCAATGAGTATGCATGTAAGATGTGCAATGAGTATGCATGTAAGATGTGCAATGAGTATGCATGTAAGATGAGCAATGAGTATGCATGTAAGATGTGCAATGAGTATGCATGTAAGATGAGCAATGAGTATGCATGTAAGATGAGCAATGAGTATGCATGTAAGATGAGCAATGAGTATCATCATGTAAGATGTGCAATGAGTAAATGCATGTAAGATGTGCAATGAGTAAATGCATGTAAGATGTGCAATGAGTAAATGCATGTAAGATGTGCAATGAGTAAATGCATGTAAGATGTGCAATGAGTATGCATGTAAGATGTGCAATGAGTATCATCATGTAAGATGTGCAATGAGTAAATGCATGTAAGATGTGCAATGAGTAAATGCATGTAAGATGTGCAATGAGTAAATGCATGTAAGATGTGCAATGAGTAAATGCATGTAAGATGTGCAATGAGTAAATGCATGTAAGATGTGCAATGAGTAAATGCATGTAAGATGTGCAATGAGTAAATGCATGTAAGATGTGCAATGAGTAAATGCATGTAAGATGTGCAATGAGTAAATGCATGTAAGATGTGCAATGAGTAAATGCATGTAAGATGTGCAATGAGTAAATGCATGTAAGATGTGCAATGAGTAAATGCATGTAAGATGTGCAATGAGTAAATGCATGTAAGATGTGCAATGAGTATCATCATGTAAGATGTGCAATGAGTAAATGCATGTAAGATGTGCAATGAGTAAATGCATGTAAGATGTGCAATGAGTATGCATGTAAGATGTGCAATGAGTAAATGCATGTAAGATGTGCAATGAGTAAATGCATGTAAGATGTGCAATGAGTATGCATGTAAGATGTGCAATGAGTATGCATGTAAGATGTGCAATGAGTATGCATGTAAGATGTGCAATGAGTATGCATGTAAGATGTGCAATGAGTATGCATGTAAGATGTGCAATGAGTATCATATTTTTGGGCAGCATGGCACTGATGTTAAAGCACGAATTGACATTGCTTACAATATATTTCGCTTGTGCAAATTTTGTTGATTTGTCCGAAAACTGAGCTGGAATCTATTGAATTTGATTGTGCATCTATTGTTCAGTATTATACCTCATTTGCATATTTCCTTTATTGCGCAATGTGACTGTGATGTCATCCGGTCACTTTTCTGTGATAATGACCGGCTCCGATCTGGGAGCTATAGTTTTGGATGTGTAAAAAAAACGATGTCAAATTTAAATAAAACATAAAACAGATTGTTTTAATTTGTTGGTCAGATTCCGTATAATATAACAAATAATGTATGGTGCTGAGGTATTTGCAAGTTTATGGACTGAACTCAGCACCATACATTATTTGTTAGATGATTCGCACTTCTCGTAAATTTTACAGTTGTATTTCGTGATGTCGTTTCGATCTGAAGTATTATTAGAGATTTCCTTCAGTACGAAAAAGTATTTTCTTATTTCAGTGAATTCATAGTTGATTTCTTCATTTGTGCACTGTATTATGATCTATAGTCTTTTATATTAAGACATTATTTTAGACATCCTGGGTGTAAATATACTGAATCTGTCCACATCTGTCATTTCTTGTGGTTTTATTCAGTCTGTGAAGCAACTTGACCTTTAACCCTTAACCCGCTAAGCACGACTATAATAGCCTTTGCGTCCATTGTAAACCCAGATCAGCCTACGAGTAACTCGCAGGCTGATCAGGGTTTACAATGTCCAGCTGCTGATCAATCATTTTCTCCATAACACCCCTTTAAGCACGACTATAATAGCCTTTGCGTCCATTGTAAACCCAGATCAGCCTGCGAGTAACTGATCATTGATTACAATGTCCAGCTGCTGATCAATCATTTTCCCCGAAACACCCCTTTGTCACATAAATGGAATGGTCTTAATTCAAAGAAAAAACAGTCCATTATATATATGTAGTGGGTTAAGGGTTAATATTGGCAAGATGTATCATTAAATGAGGACAGTGTCATGGAGCTGGTTATTTACAACATGTTGAGAAGGATTGTAGCACCACTGAGATGTATCACCATTGAGATGTAGCACCACTGAGATGTGTAGCATCACTGAGATGTAGCACTACTGAGATGTGTAGCAATACTGAAATGTAGCACCACTGAAATGTGTAGTACCACTGAGATGTAGCACCACTGAGATGTGTAGTACCACTGAGATGTAGCACCACTGAGATGTGTAGCATCACTGAGATGTAGCACCACTGAGATGTGTAGCACTACTGAAATGTAGCACCACTGAGATGTGTAGTACCACTGAGATGTAGCACCACTGAGACGTGTAGCATCAATGAGATGTAGCACTACTGAGATGTGTAGCACTACTGAAATGTAGCACCACTGAGATGTGTAGTACCACTGAGATGTAGCACCACTGAGATGTGTAGCACCACTGAGATGTGTAGCATCACTGAGATGTAGCACTACTGAGATGTGTAGCACCACTGAGATGTGTAGTACCACTGAGATGTAGCACCACTGAGATGTGTAGCATCACTGAGATGTAGCACTACTGAGATGTGTAGCACTACTTAAATGTAGCACCACTGAGATGTGTAGTACCACTGAGATGTAACACCACTGATATGTAGCACCACTGGGATGTGTAGCACCACTGGGATGTGTAGCACCATTGAGATGTGTAGCACCACTGAGATGTGTAGCACCACTGAGATGTAGCACCACTGAGATGTGTAGCACCACTGAGATGTGTAGCACCACTGATATGTGTAGCACTACTGAAACATAGCACCACTGAGATGTGTAGCACCACTGAGATGTGTAGCACCACTGATATGTGTAGCACTACTGAAACATAGCACCACTGAGATGTGTAGCACCACTGAGATGTGTAGCACCACTGAGATGTAGCACCACTGAGATGTAGCACCACTGAGATGTAGCACCACTGAGATGTGTAGCACCACTGATATGTGTAGCACTACTGAAACATAGCACCACTGAGATGTGTAGCACCACTGAGATGTGGAGCACCACCGAGATGTGTAGCACCACTGAGATGTAGCACCACCGAGATGTGTAGCACCACTGAGATGTAGCACCACTGAGAAGTTAAGCACTGAGATGTGTAGCACCACTGAGATGTAGCACCACTGAGATGTAGCACCACTGAGATGTGTAGTACCACTGAGATGTGTAGCACTGAGATGTAGCACCACTGAGAAGTTAAGCACTGAGATGTAGCACCATTGAGATGTGTAGCACCACTGAGATGTAGCACCACTGAGATGTGTAGCACTGAGATGTAGCACCACTGAGATGTAGCACCACTGAGAAGTTAAGCACTGAGATGTAGCACCACTGAGATGTGTAGTACCACTGAGATGTATAGTACCACTGAGATGTAGCACCACTGAGATGTAGCACCACCTAGATGTGTAGCACCACTGAGATGTGTAGCACCACTGAGATCTAGCACCACTGAGATGTAGCACCACTGAGATGTGTAGCACCACTGAGATGTGTAGCACCACTGAGATGTAGCACCACTGAGATGTGTAGCACCACTGAGATGTGTAGCCATTTTGTAAGAGAAATCATGACATCATTTAAATGACGTCAGATGTAGTACACGGTTGCAGCGTATTCACAAAATCTTAAACCAAATTTAATTTTACTGCATGCATGTCAGTGCATTTTATAATTAAGATTTTTTACGTGATAAATACTATACTGTGTCATAATTAATCAATCTTGAATCAAAACACGATCCTGCGCGTGTATCATCAATCATTGCTGCACTTCATGAAATCATTTCTGCTTTCTTAATGGAGGCTGCTTATTGCTTCTGAGTTGAAAACTTTTGAAACTGTCAGAGTAATACTGGATGGCAAGCACGTGCGATACCAAGCATGTGCTTTGTCACACATGCTGTGTCAAATATTTTGATTTGATTGCGCAACATGCTTCACAGGTGTTGCAGAAGGTGTGTAAAATTCGCAGAAGATGCTTTGTTAGTTTTAAAGGGACACTGTCCGTAAGTAAGCAGATATTGAGCATAACCAAATAACTGTCTGACTTTTATCCAGTGAAATGTATGCATGAAAACATGAGGATAGACCCTAAGAAGTATGTAGGAATACATTCGTGAGTTTGAAAAAAAAAGTTTTAATTATATGTAAATAAAGTGGGACCCACAATATTTACCTTTTCTGCGATCACGTGACTTCCTTAGCGCATTAGGTTTTCACCATAGTATGTATTGCATAATATGTATAGCCTGCTTTAAGCTCAGTAGGGAGCTATGTCAACTATTTTATTCTCATGCACACTATTACTATTGCGAGTGTAATTTTAGTTTGGGCTCGAGTTCAAACGCACAAAGTGGATTTTCTTTTTTTTGTACCACGATTGAATTCCGTTCACAGTCTTGCTTTAAATTAGTAAATATTCAATAATGTTTAGTGTGTATAATGTTTGTGAACATATTTATTGTGTGTTTTATAAGCTAAAAGTTACGGACAGTGTCCCTTTAAAGGTCCTTGACACTCTACATGCAACATCTATTGCATTCGTGTCTTAATAGAGGCCAGAGTTTTTTTTGTGTTTTTTAATTCTCTGATCCTCCAAGGTGAGTGTTTATCAGAGAAGAAATCCTTGCATTACATGGTCCCGCCTTAATTCCATTAAGCGATGGGAAAGCTTGTATTAGCAGGTCGCGTTTAATTCCATTAAGCGTTCGGAAAGCATATATTAGCAGGATTTTATAACGGATGCTTCCACAATAAAACACTTTTAAAAACATTTTTTACTGAAAAATGCGATAACGTGTTTAAAATTACCTGTTTAAATGTTTAATTTTACAATAAACAAACATGTTAAGCCAACATTAAGGTTGCATTTCATACCCCAGCCAACCCTGTTTTCGCTTCTTAAAGAAGGGGTTGGATGTGGTATGAAAGTTAATACTGACGGACCACATAACGAATAGTTTTCAAAAACGAAAGGAAAACGGTTAAAACTTAACCGATATCCAGACTTTCATGCAGTATTTAAACAACCACGCTATCATATTGTTTGGGTGCTTAGTACTACATCCAGATAGGAAATCAATCTCTTCATGATAAATATACAATCTCATGAATGGGTTACTTACTGTACACATGTATTTTCACTTTGCATAATAACATTAGATCAAGATCGCATTAATAATAAAGATTGTCACATACTGTTAACTAAAACCATTACAAGATACATACTTATTCATTAGTAGTTTTCCCTTCCTCCTGTGGAACTTTTTCAGAAAAAAATAATCTGAGAACAAAAAAAAATCAATAAACACTGGCCATTAAGTGGAAGTGTCATTAATGATACATGTGTATGTTATTGTAAAAGAATGTTACCAAAATTCAGTGAAGAGAGTAACACCTTGAAAATGGTCAACAATTTTAGCAGAAAAATTGAACTGAATTGGACTTATAGTCGCACCAACATCTAAGGTCATTGGCAACTTTCCAGTTTTTATTGGGGGACGAAAGACTCCAGGTGCCCCTCCGGGCAATTTTCTTGAACGGGCAGGCACCTGGGTAGAACCATTGACGTTCTGCAAGCCATGCAGTCCTAAAATAAACTACATGAAGTTGCAAAAAGATAGTTTGTTTAACCCTGAACCCACTAAGCACGACTATAATAGCCTTTGCGTACGACTGCAGATCAGTCATTTCCCCCGAAACACCCCTTTGTCACATAATGGGATGGTCTTAATTCAAAGAAAGAACAGTCCATTATATATATGTAGGGGTTAAAGGGTTAATTTTCCATGTAGTTACAAGCATGTTTGTTCAATTTCCCTATTGAAAACACATTCTGCGAAACAGTAATTTTCTTTGTCCGAGTATATAGTCCTCGATGAATATTGTAACATTGCAAAATGTTACCTACACATTGTGACCGGGAAAGCCCATGAGAGGCCTATTTCAGAGTAAGAGTATTTCAAAGGTGAGCTCGAGTGAGCTTAAGAGTTTCAAGATTATAAGACCCTCAAAATGGTAGCACCAGTTTAATTGAATAATGGATCAATAGAGCATCATCTCTACCTATCAGGATGAAAGGATTTACCTGGGTAAGGTGAATAAGGTGCATAACCCTGAAAGCGAACTTCATAGTTCTGAGCTATGTTGGTTTTCCATAATGAAAAAATAAAAAATGAAGGAAAAAACAAAAGAAAGTTGTAGATCGATGTAATGATTAGTTTCCTTTTCTGCCAGCATCAGTTCTGTTGAAATTCAATTTCATGTTTCATCTCGATTTAATTCTCCAAAATTGTGTTATAAAGGGCCATGTCCCAAGTTGTGTAAATTGTCCAATGCCCAAATTGTGTACGTCTGTGGCCCATCAGGTAAAACATGAATTTTCTATAATAATGTGTTTGCCCCAACCCTATATGGGGTTGGGGGTTGGTGGGGGCATAATCGTTGCCTTGATTAGTCTGTATATAGTCGTCACACTTTGTCCATATGTAGTCACATTTTGTACGTCACTTTTTGTATATAATTTTATTATTACCCCATATTATCACATTTTGTACCTAACTGTGTCACATTTTGTACGTATGTATGTCACATTTTGTATGAGCGTCACACTTCTTATACTTCTGATTTTCTCCACAGATTTTGAAAATACTTTCTGGGAAGTATCAATATGAAGTATAGTTTCCCATATCATTGTAACTGTTCTGGTCCATTGACTTTTTGCCAGACCCATTAATGATTCTATATTCAGCTGATAGCTTACAGCAGGAACATATTCGCGTCCACGGACAGATTTCTAGCCGTTATGAATGAGGAGTTCAAAAAGAATGGAGCGTTCCATATAATAAGTGCTTGTTTATGTCACAATGCATTTAATGCAAGGTTATAAAATCTTGTTGCAGTATTATGATCTTATAATTAATTCATGTCATGGTACCCAAGAGCATGTGGAGACAATTGTTTTCTCACTCTCATGCACATTGCTTATCCACCTTTTGTGTGGAAGAATGTAGAAGTAAATCATGTACTGCATGTTTCTGAGACTGTTGGCGCCTGTGGTGAAAAATTCACCTAGACTGTGATGCGAACAGGGTGCAAGTAGATATTTGCAGATTGCAAGTAGAAAATATTAGCACTTGCTAAATTTTGCAAGTAATAAAAGAAACACACCAAGTCTAAATCTACATTTTTTCACTAAATATTCATCAAAGAGTACTTCATTTTGTACACACAAGTGCCCTTCTCTGGCATACTTATTGTGAACACACATGCATACCAAGGGTACCACCGAAGCATTGTGGTGTAGTTGTTATAGCGCCTGCCTTGCATTCGGGAGGTCGTGGGTTCGAGTCCCCTGACCACGTCATACCAAAGGCTTTAAAAATGGAGTAGTCACTTGTAACCCTTGCCTGACGAGCAAATAATGGGTAGTGCTACGACTGATTGACCAGTGTCAGAATAATGTGACTGGGTGGGTGGGGGTATCATGTCTACTACGGAGTGGTATTCCAGTGTGGCAGCACTATAAAGAAACCATTGAGTTCGCTGCTTCAAGTAGACATATCATCACATCACACAACAACACACAGATAAAAGTCCAGACATTGTGCCTATAATCGTCGGGTAGGACGCCTGTCGTAGGTGGAGGGACTATAATCCTTAGAAATACACACACACACATACCAAGGGTACCGTACTTCAGTTTTATGATAATACACACAAGTGCCCTACCCTGGTTTACTTTAAAGTACCCAGATATGTAATCGATTTGAAGACAATGTTTTGTACGTCGTTGTCATCGCAGTTACATAATATAGACAGTTTATGATACAAAAAATACCTGAATTTCTTAGGTTTGGAAAGTGTGATTTAAATAAAAATTGTCGTCATTTACATGGTTCATGAGGGCTGGTAGGAAACCTAGCAAATGTCATTTTTAGCTCTACTGATCAGAGATCAGCAGAGCTTATGCCGTGGTGCGGCGTCCGTCGTCCGTCCGTCCGTCTGTCCGTCTGTCCGTCTGTCTGTCCGTAAACTTTTATTTGTAGCGACTTCACAACTGAAACTACTGGATGGATATTCATGAAACTTTACAGAAATGTTGCCCATAAAGTCTAGTTGATCCTAGCAAAAATTCATGTTGATGTGAAATCCAAGATGGCCGCCAAAGCTAAAAATAGAGTTTTAAAATACAAGTTTGTAGCGACTTCTTCTTGAAAACTATAAGTGATATTGATATGGGACTTTTTCTAAAATGATCAGCATGACATGATGTTGATCCTAGTCAAAAATCGTTTTGATTCAACGTTAAACATGGCTGCCAGCGGCCATCTTTGTTTACATAGAGTTATATAGTAAAAACTTGTAGCGACTTCACAGCTGAAACTACTGGATGGATATTCATGAAACTTTACAGAAATGTTGCTCATAAAGTCTAGTTGATCCTAGCAAAAATTCATGTTGATGTGAAATCCAAGATGGCCGCCAAAGCTAAAAATAGAGTTTTAAAATACAAGTTTGTAGCGACTTCTTCTTGAAAACTATAAGTGATATTGATATGGGACTTTTTCTAAAATGATCAGCATGACATGATGTTGATCCTAGTCAAAAATCGTTTTGATTCAACGTTAAACATGGCTGCCAGCGGCCATCTTTGTTTACATAGAGTTATATAGTAAAAACTTGTAGCGACTTCACAGCTGAAACTACTGGATGGATATTCATGAAACTTTACAGAAATGTTGCCCATAAAGTCTAGTTGATCCTAGCAAAAATTCATGTTGATGTGAAATCCAAGATGGCCGCCAAAGCTAAAAATAGAGTTTTAAAATACAAGTTTGTAGCGACTTCTTCTTGAAAACTATAAGTGATATTGATATGGGACTTTTTCTAAAATGATCAGCATGACATGATGTTGATCCTAGTCAAAAATCGTTTTGATTCAACGTTAAACATGGCTGCCAGCGGCCATCTTTGTTTACATAGAGTTATATAATAAAAACTTGTAGCGACTTCACAGCTGAAACTACTGGATGGATATTCATGAAACTTTACAGAAATGTTGCCCATAAAGTCTAGTTGATCCTAGCAAAAATTCATGTTGATGTGAAATCCAAGATGGCCGCCAAAGCTAAAAATAGAGTTTTAAAATATAAGTTTGTAGCGACTTCTTCTTGAAAACTATAAGTGATATTGATATGGGACTTTTTCTAAAATGATCAGCATGACATGATGTTGATCCTAGTCAAAAATCGTTTTGATTCAACGTTAAACATGGCTGCCAGCGGCCATCTTTGTTTACATAGAGTTATATAGTAAAAACTTGTAGCGACTACTTCTCTGAAACTACTTGGTGGATTGTCATGAAACTTTACAGGAATGTTGCTCTTGATGTCTAATTGATCCTAGAAAAATTTCAGGTCGGCCAGAAATTCAAGATGGCCGTCACAGCTAAAAATAGATTTTTAAAAAATAAGTTTGTAGCGACTACTTCTTGAAAACTATAAGTGATATTGATATGGGACGTTTTCTAAAATGATCAGCATTACATGATGTTGATCCTAGTCAAAAATCGTTTTGATTCAACGTTAAACATGGCTGCCAGCGGCAATCTTTGTTTACATAGAATTATATAGTAAAAACTTGTAGCGACTACTCCTCTGAAACTACTTGGCGGATTGTCATGAAACTTTACAGGAATGTTGCGCTTGATGTCTAATTGATCCTATCAAAATTTCAGGTCGGCCGGAAATTCAAGATGGCCGTCACAGCTAAAAATAGATTTTTAAAAAATAAGTTTGTAGCGACTACTTCTTGAAAACTATAAGTGATATTGATATGAGACTTTTTCTAAAATGATCAGCATGACATGATGTAGATCCTTGTGGAAAATTATTTTGATTCGACGTTAAACATGGCTGCCAGTGGCCATCTTTGGTAACATAGAATTATATAGTAAAAACTTGTAGCGACTACTCCTCTGAAACTACTTGACGGATGTTCATGAAACTTCACAGGAATGTTGCTCTTGATGTCTAGTTGATCCTAGAAAAATTTCAGGTTGGCCGGAAATTCAAGATGGCCGCCACAGCTAAAAACAGATTTAAAATAAATAAGTTTGTAGCGACTTCTTCTTGAAAACAATAAGAGATATTGATATGGGACTTTTTCTAAAATGATCAGTATGACCTGATGTTGGTCCTTGTCGAAAATCGTTTTGATTTGACCTTAAACATGGCTGCTTTGTTTACATAGAGTTATATAATGAAAACTTGTAGCGATTACTTCTTTGAAACTACCTGACGGATTTTCATGAAACTTCACAGGAATGTTGCTCTTAATGTCATATTGATCTTAGCAAAATTTCAGGTCGGCCGGAAATTCAAGATGGCCGCCACGGTTAAAAATAGAGTTTCAAAAAACAAGTCTGTAGCGACTACTTCCTGAAATCAAAATCAATCAGTAGAGCTTCAAGGTCATTGACCTCTTGTTAAAGACTATATCAATGTTTCAGATAGTTTTTTTAACCCAAATGATATTATACTAACTTATAAATCTCATTATAATATCTCAAATTTCAATCGATTGACATTAACATTGGTCATTTTAGTGAAAAGATTTAGTTGCATGTGCACCAAGCTTAAAAATATAGCTCATTTGAAAATAAATCAAGCAAATGAGCAGCGACTTTATGATCCCCCTGAAAATTTCGGGGAGCATAAAAATAATATATTTAAAATATAATATGGGATATCGCAAGCATTAGGAGTTCCGTTAAGTATATTATGTGTCCGTTCAATTTGGTCAACAGAATTTTAAATAAACAGCGTGTAAAAAAATATATAATGATACTGCTATTTTGTAAGACATTTATTTGCCTCACAGCTCAGTGTATAATAATCTATGCATGTTTTTCTGCAAACAAATGCTGCTTTGCCAAAGAAAATCTTTTTATATATGTATACCTGATCATTCCATATCCCTAAGATATATTTTACCCAGTTGAACCTCTTTGGGGACAAATTAAACTTGGAAAATGCTATGATGTAATCATGGAAATCTCTGCACAAGCACGATTATTTTCCCAAGAATAATGAGAGTTCCTATTCCCACAAGTGCTGCCGTCTGGAAATTCCGAAATATACTCGGTACATCAAAAACACGATTCTGCAAATTAATTAGCTAATTAAATGTTAGAAATTTGTATAAACGTGTTCAACAGGCGTAAAACAGCAAAAGATGTATTGGATGTATTCAAACATATTATGATATTAATGACCGTCTGCTGTAACAGATAATGCTTTCTACTGTTCCATAAGCTCTTTCTGAAACAGTTTATACAAATGTGGTGTGGGGGAGGTATATGACAAAAGGCCTTGTGCCATACAGCGACGGTAAAGAACATTTTAACTACTAGTTTATACAAATATTTTAACTACTAGTTTATACAAATGTGGTGGGGGAGGAGGTATATGACAAAAGGCCTTGTGCTATACAGCGCCAGTAAAGAACATTTTAACTACTAGTTTATACAAAGGAGGTATATGCCAAAAGGCCTTGTGCCATAGGGCGAAGGTAAAGAATATTTTAACTACTAGTTTATACAAATGTGGTGGGGGAGGAGGTATATACAAGGGGTGTAGAAAAGGAAATGTTTATGCTATATACATGCTGGTTTTGTGTGAAATTTCACACATCAATAAATCAGTTCCTTCCCATATATTTTTACATTAATTTTGATAGCTTAGTCTGTTTCAGTTCTTTTTATCTGCATGTTTTTGCACACAATATGACCTTAAACACCATTCATTCATTAATTTCTTCCCAACACAATGTTGTTAAAAACAAGAAATGTAGTACCAATAATAGAGAAGTAAAAACAAATATTTACATATAAATATTTACATAGTAGTTTTAAAGCATGTGAAAATAACCATTCAAAGGTTTTGAAGAAATTCAACTTTTTATTGCAGATACAAGATAAATTCGGTTTTTAGATTTATCAAGAAGTATGTGATATTTTTAAAGTGGTTATAATTAACTATTTTAAACCGATACATTTAATCATCACATATACATTATTATATATATGACCTGAACACCTGGAACACCTATTTTAATGAAAAGATTTAGTTGCACGTGCACCAAGCTTAAAAATAGCTCATTCAAAAATAAATCAAGCAAAATAAGTTTACTGCACATAGAGTTTTGATAAACGGATTTGTAATGTAATTTTGCTGTTATTTGGTGCATTAATTAGTTTCTTTAATGAATTGAATAAGATCAGTCTGAAATGGATGGTATATATGTTTAATTTTTGTCAGTGGTACACCTCTCCTAACCTAATCAGAATGGTGTTGCCATTGTCATCATTAGCAGAATAATTACTCCATGCCATTTTCATGCATTTTCACATAAGGAGGGATTCTAGTGGAACAATGATTTATCTGCAGCTTACTGTATCAATGGCAGGGGTTCTCATCAGCAGCATGCCCCATGTGTTTTCAATGTGCGACACCACAGGTAGGGAGGTAGGTGGAGTTACCAATCACAAAGTACCACCGAAATTTATGCTATTGTTATAATTACACCAATCTGTCCTACATCTCGTAATCTCTGTAAATTATCACTAAAGATATCTCACTGTAAGTGTTACATTCAGGTAACAGTGTGTGAGTCGTCCACACAGATGGCGCAGTTGTTCACTCAGGCTGTCGAACATTGAGGCAGAGATTGGCTAATGTCTCAGCGTAGATTAGTTGATTAGTTCATGTCTGTTCTCCAATCGGATCAGTTGACTCTCTTATATTATCTGATGAAACCATATTGTCACTATCAGCCAATTTAGTTGGTCAAAGTCTACTCAGTGATTGTACAAGTGTGGTCATAGTTCATATAACTGAGACTCAGGCTGAAAAAATAAGAAATCTATAAAGATATAGTGTTTATTAAATATCATAAAACGAATATAAAAACAGTGTTTTGGAAAGCTACGTTACTCTTACAGTTATAGACTGAGTTGTAATTATAAAATATTTATTTCTATGGAAGTGACCAGTTGTTTATTTGGATATATGAACTTGACTGTCCAGTAGGAGGGGGCAGTGAATTTAGAAGTATACATCACTTCTACAGTATCGATTCTGCAAGGTAAGAGATTGACCTTTTGACAATACATTCTCTGTCAACAATTTGATCAACTATAAATCTTTATTGGTACTGTAGCTGATGTTTTTTTAGATAGTGCTTAAAACATTTAAAAACTGGTGAATATTAAATAGATTGGACTTTTTTATTTGAGTGAAATTAAACAGTGATAAATACAGTATGTCATATTATGCTGGTAACAAGAAGTAAATGGATGCTTCAGTTTGGAAGTACAAATTAATGGCTGGGTTTTAATACTCACCAGCCAACCAGTTGTAATTACTTATGTTCGGTAATCTTGTTGAACACCTTTACAAACAGCTAGTTCAGAGGGTATGCCAAATGCAATAAGCATCAACACAGAGGCCAAACTGATGGCAGTCGCTGTAATACTCTACTATTCTTGCTGTTGATTAATACTATTTAAAGAGGATATTAGTAGAGGAGTTTTCTTTCGTGTTTCATGACCATTTTCCTTTTTCACTTTCTTTTTTATGTAAACATCTTTTATATTTTGCGTATTTTTTTTAATACTATAAATATAGCCATATCCCGCAAGACACAACAAAATTGTTGGTAAAAAATCTAAATTTTGTCCAAGAGAAATATTTGCTCAACGTTTTTGGACATTTGCACATGTCAATCGATGAGAGAACTACATTATCGTGGGAGATAATTAAATTGGAAAAAGTAGCAGATCAAGTCAGGAGATTATCATAGGTTCTTTATATTACCTGCAAATTCTACAAATGTTAAAACCAGCAAAATGTAGTAAAACATGAAATATATATCCGATGTAAATACCATAAAAATGAAGGAAAACATGTCAATCTTTAAATATTTTAATTACATAGAGGAACTTACATGAGTACTCATTCATTATTGATTTTATTAAACTAGTTGGCAAAATGATATAATGCGACTCTTGCCGAGCATTATATCATTTTTGCTAACGAATTTAATAAATTCAATAATGAATGAGAATGAATGTTAGATTCTATTTATCACATAACACACATACCGACTTTTAATGCATTTTGCCTGTTGTTTAACACGCGAAACCGACATAAATCGTGGGAATTGGATCATAGTCATTATCAAATTATTATTTTTCAGCGCATACTAGGGTTATTTGCATACTTATATAACTATTCATATATCAAAAATATAGAGTGGTGTTATTCCACTCCCACACCGTAAGTTATGTGATAAATTGATGTATTAGGGTATAATCTTAATCTAGTATCATTTTGACGTTAACCTGCTTGAATATAATTAATAAAAGTTTTTAACTTTACTTCATTTATAATAATTGTATCACAAGTTTAAAAGTTACAATATGCAAAAACAATTTGCTTTGTAGTATAATTCTAATAATATTTAGGATTCTGAAAACGCTTTGAATGCTTAAAAGGGACACACGGCAATCTTGATTTTCTAAAAACTCCCGGAGTCCCGTTAGTTTTTCTACAAAACTTGCTTTGTTCAATTATTAATATTAATTATAAGAAAAGTATAAAGCAACTAGTTTTTGCATATTATTAACTATTGAATATATTGTACCAGTAGTATACCATAAAAGATATGGTAGAATAAGACGAAAAAATTAAAACTCAAACTTTTGTTTAATTATATATGCAAGCAGGTTTAATGTCAAACTGATACTGGATAAACAATTACAATGCTTGATAAACACTTCAAGATTGCCATGTGTCCCTTTAAAAGGTTGAATGTTAGCCAAGTGTTGTCAGGCAGTTTGTGGATAAGCGTTTACGTGGTCAAGGGGTTAACGACGCTGCGTTATAAACCTTCTTGCCTCTCACCGCTGCGGGTTCGAATCCCACTGGGAGCTCAACTTGTAAGTGAGAAAGAGTCGATGCTTGCGAATGGTGGGAGGAATGCAGTACTGGTTCTACCAAGGAAAACGGGGCGGCTCTACCTTTAAGACAAAAAAATATCAACCGTCATATATGGCCTTACATTTTGTTAAACATTACGTAAAACACCATTCAAACAAACAAAAAATTGTGTGGATTTAAATGGTTGATTGTTCCAGGTAGTCATTGATCCATCCCTGTATCATCAACATCAGAGCCAACATCTATCACTATGCCAAAATACTTCACTTTAAGAGATAACTATGCTTAGATTTTCATTGTCAAATACAATTGAACTTATTTCATTCTTTATGATTTACATTTTAGCTAGAAATGATCAGAAGAATTATATCTGAGCTATTTTGTAATTTCTATCTGTCAAACAATATACATGAATACATTTTAGATAATTGTTTTCAAAGGAGATAACCTTTGAGCAATTATTACCTGAATTATCAGATAATGTTTATCAGTAATATGGTCAATGTACAAGGGTTGCCTATCTAAAACAATTTTCAATGACTTCTATAATCTGCCAGAGATAAGATAAACGTAATCATGTAAACACTTCAGGTGTTCAGAAGTAGCCATATTGGTTTAAAAGTTACGATTTTATGACATTGTTTGGCTTGTAATAAAGCCTGTGAAGCATCATGGGATACTAGTTGTGGCCTGCTTCTGAGGCTCTTGACGACCCGTGTTTGGACGTGCTCGTGCATTGTATCAGGTACGACGTTGTACGACTTATTTGCATAATTTTCAGGTTAATTGAAACTCCTTTACATGTAGCGAAAATTAAACCCACCTAAAATACTCTTGGTAGTAGTAGCTGTAGGTATCCAAATGCTTAAAAGCAATAATTTGGAATTGTCTTTCTTTGAAAAAAATATAGGGTCGCTTAAAAAATCATTTAAATATATTAATTGATTTTGGGTTAGATTTAGTTTTAGTGGATATTATAAGGTCTCTCGCTTCAGAGCTACAAACCTCTGCCTCCGCATGGATTTTCTCTCTGGCAGAGGCATGTCGGATGGCAACTTCATCTCATCTCCTTCCAGAGGTTGCTGTCCCAATATAACCTATTATTGCGTGCACATTTATAAGCACAGTTCAATTTCAGTGTAACAGGAAACGTCTGTATTCGCCCATATTGACGTGTTGTAAAAGCATTGTACTGGAACTTCTATTTTGCATACTCGTTAGGGATTGGTGCAATTCGCAGTTCATGTCACAGGAAGTTTGTCACATGATGTAAACATTATAGTATTTTCATTTAAATGTGAAAATTTCCCACCCTGTTATGACGGTATAATTATTTCAAATAAATCTTTTTGATGATAATTAAATGTTAAATTTGTTCTCATTATTTTATATTAAAATCTGTTTTGTTCTAATTAAATTTTTTATATTAAAATGCGTATGCAATAAAACGGTTATTATATATTTGTATTGAGATATTTGCACTCAATCTTCCATAGCACTCCTAAAGTTGCACAACATTGTTATGCGGAACCATTTTATATCCCAATACAAATCTTAAAACCTATAAATATATAATGTGTTAATGGGACGTAAAAACTAATTTCAGTCAGTCATTATTTCTACACTCGCTGTGGGGGTGATATTATTTCTACACTCGCTGTGGGGTTGACATTATTTCTACACTCACTGTGGGGGTGATAGACCAACTTAAATGTATCTCGAACCCATCATGCAAAGCATATCTTTATCTATTTCTGTCTGGATACTGCATAAAAACTGGATTGTGCAGGTGATTAGGTTATTGAACTCTTAGAGTTTTTCAGTTACTGGCTCCTAACTTGCTGCTATTAAATGCTTAAGCATCTGGGAGCGTCCTCTAAGGAGGTCAGGAGTGTCTCAACAGCTTACAATATAGAGACTTCACATACTTCTGAAGTACATATTTCTGCCATTTATCTGATTGTTGTAGACTGTTTTAAGAGCATTTAAGTTAGGAAACGAAACACTGTACAGAAATTAGTGTTTTAAGAGCATTTAAGTAAGGAAACGAAACACTATACAGAAATTAGATATTTCTAAATATAATGTATGTAATATATGTAATATGTGATGGTTGTAAACTTATATGTCATTCTCTTATTAATCATGATAAAAAGCGTATTGACTATTTTACTTAGAAACTTTTTTTGGTGAATACGGACCATCAGTAAAGTGTTTTCATTTACTGGGACTGCGTGTCTTGTAGTTTGACCGTCAGTGACGTGTTTTCATTTACTGGGACTGCGTGTCTTGTAGTTTGACTGTCAGTGACGTGTTTTCATTTACTGGGACTGTGTGTCTTGTAGTTTGACTGTCAGTGACGTGTTTTCATTTACTGGGACTGTGTGTCTTGTAGTTTGACTGTCAGTGACGTGTTTTCATTTACTGGGACTGTGTGTCTTGTAGTTTGACTGTCAGTGACGTGTTTTCATTTACTGGGTTAAAACTTGTCTTCACTCAACAAAGGGTATCTATGATGAATTGTAAATGATTTATGTAAGGAAGTGTTATATGTAACGCCTTAAATCTCATTGTATCAGTTCAGTTGAGATAAACTGCATATTTATAGTTGGACATTAATTTTTTGTAATATCTACACTGTTGCCATGCTTTGTGAAATTGTATGTTGTATCCTCACGGGCTTTTAAGCCTATTGGAAATTGGAAATAAATATATATCATATAATATATAATGGAGGAATAATATAGAATAGTTTCGGGTGTACTCATTATAATGTAGTGAGGAACACTATATATAATTTTCTTATCAACTTTGGGGATAAATCGTTACTTTAGCAGTTTGCAGACATTAAGTAGACAATTGTTCACACTTACTATAAGAGGGATTATGTCCTGTAAATAGAAATACAACTGATGCCAGAATTCTTTTGTAGTTTAAGAATTTATGAAAAAACTGAGAAAACATTGCAATTGTCCTAAATTTTAGAGGTATTATAGTTCAGATGGATCAAGCTATTTGCACAGTATGTTTTCTTGTTTCTTCAAATAACACAATGGCACACTTTATCTTTTTATTAATTATTCCACTGAATATTTTTTTGGTAATAAAGGTGATAAACTTTCCATGGATTGTATTTTAAAATAAATACTGAATTCAATAATAGATTGATATTATAGCGAAATAATTACGTGCATTTGAACCCGCTAAGCACGAGTATAATGGCCTTTGCGTCCATTGTAAACCCAGAGTAACTCGCTGGATCAGGGTTTACAATGTCTGGCTGCTGATCAATAATTTTCCCCCAAAAGACCCCTTTGTCACATAAATGGAATGGTCTTAATTCAAAGAAAGAACAGTCTTATATATATGTACTGGGTTAAGGGTTAACGCAGACCTAATAACAAATGTTGACCAAAGAATTGTTCTTAATAAAGCTAACTTTATGTTTAAAGTTTCTAAGCTGCTTCTTCCTTCTTATATATTGGATATGTTTGAGTTACATAACATCAGGTCACACAATTTACGATCTTACTGTGATATTAACTTTACGATTCCTAATCCAAATGCCAATCCAAATGCCGGTAAGGAGCTTTTTAAAGGAAGTTTATCTTACTCTTGGCCAGTAATTTGGAACGAAATCCCAGAGCATATAAAGATCTTGCATGCCAGTTGAATCGTTTACAAACAATTATATAAAGTGAATAAAAATATATATATTATATAACTGAAATTGTTTTCATTAAAATTGTTATTAAATCGCATTATATAGATTTTTATTTTTTGTATATAATAATGTTTTTTGTTTAATATGTTGCTTTGTAAAGAGGGTTTCGGGGGAAGATTAGTAATTTTACTAACTTTTCTACCCTCTCAAAATAAAGTCTTCAATTTAATTCATTTGAATCATTTCAGTTATTGTCTATGATTTTAATAATTAAAAAAAAAAACTTTCCCCTAATAATACAGAGCATATCCCTGTCAGTGTGACCCCCAGGTTCTCCACACATGTGACCTCTTGTGATTTGTGTAATATACAGCCCCTGCTATGACATGTTAATTAGGGGTGGATGGCACACTTGTCCCCTGCTGTTTGCAGTGCTAGTCTGGAAGGTCTGGCTGCATGAATTAGCTAAGGAATTTATTGTCAAACACCAGCAAAGGCACAGGAACAATGTAGATGCCTGCATTGAACATATATAATCAGTAGGTGTCTGTCACTGCCAGAGAGCAGTAGCATTTATTTTATGCTGGTATAGGAACATAAATAAGCTATTAGAAAATAAATGTGTTAACATGAGATAACAGAAAAAGTCAGAGTAAATGGAACTATTGATTAAGATATAATAAAAAATTGTGGAAAATTGCAACAATTTATTATTTACTGGAAATTCAGACAACTTGAAGGTAAGTCAGTAGCATATTAAGACAGCATCTCAAATGCAAAATAATCCTAAATTTGTTTTCTTGATAAACCAAAAGAAGAGTTGAACTTGCTGGATAGTACAATTGGAATAAACATTGTGCTCGGCAGTAAATGTCTGTGACAAATATGCCAGGCACATGGCTGTAAATGCCCGTGACAAATGCCAGGCACATGGCTGTAAATGCATGGAGGCATAAAACATACAGCGCTTTGTGGCTGTCCATGTACTGTTTTGTGTCATGTTTTGAAACTTCATACAGGATTACAAGCTCACATAATTTAGTGTTTCTAAAATTAAAACAATTGTGTAATTTGATTTATCATAGGATTGCAAAAATGATCAGAAATTTATATTCTCATTTTAATTTGTGTTATTAAAGGGTGCGGTTTGATGCACTATTTTTAATGATTTTCAAACAGGATTTATTTAAGATGGCACCAAAATTCTTAGTTTTTCAGAGCCCTTTTAATGCAACACAACACACAGACATGCACACACTTAAATGTGAGAAGTCATAATAATTTGTGTGAAAAAGCCTCCTTTTTGTGTGTTTTTTGTCAATTTCTACAAAAATGCATCCCCTTTATCTCAAATCCTGTATCTACCATTTTGTAGGAAAAAAAAGCTCTCATTACATTATATATCGCTGAGTTACCTCCTGCATGAAACTTGATCATGAATTTCAAGAGAAAGTCGTGCTTATTCATGTGGAAGCACAAATCAGTAGCATCCAGGTAATGAAATTAATCTGTTTCCATGACAACGGTGTAAAGCGTTAAAAAAAAAAAGGAAATTAACATGATTTCCTCTAGTGTTACAGTATTAGCACTGGATTGAAATGTTTTGACATCATTATCGGAATTTATGATGAAGCTGTAGTAAATTGGCTTTTTACAGAGTCTGACAGCATTGTGCTGGGTATTATCACTGAAGTCAGGAATATAGAAAGGTAATTAAGGTATACATGCAACCCGAACTATATACCTAGGTTGTTCAGATTCTTAATTATCTCTTTGTTCTGTGGACACTGCAGTTTATAAGAATAAATTAAGATTCTGTACTTTTCATTTTCCGTCTGAAATTTGTTTAACCCTTAACCCGCTAAGCGCGACTATAATATCCTTTGCGTCCATTGTAAACCCAGATCAGCCTGCAAGGAAACTTGCAGGCTGATCAGGCTAAAGCCAACCTGATAAAAGCTAAAGCCAACCTTAAACAAGAGTTGGTTTGCTCTGTTTTCTACCTATACCCATGAAAATTAAGGCTCTACCCTTGATGTTCTAGCAATTTTATTATAATTTATTGCTGTCAGACCAGATATTTTTAATTGAAAATATTGTTATTTTTGATTTTAATTGAAAATATTGTTATTTTTGATTTTAATTGAAAATATTGTTATTTTTGAAGGCTATCTCTGTCTTCAGCCCCCTTACTTGTCGTTCATCATATAAAGGGTAGTTCTAAGACTGGTTGGCATGGTGTAAGTATAATGTGGCTCATAGGATATGTGTATCATGGCGATGACGTAGTATTCCTGAGTGTGTCTGTTGAGCATTGCGCTCACTATAATAGCATTTGCGTCCATTGTAATCCCAGATAGCCTAGCTTCGAGCTGATCACGGTTTACAATGTCTGGCTGCTGATCAGTCATTTATCCCCCACCCCCTCTCCCCCCCAAAACACCCCTTTGTCACATAAATGGAATGGAATTCAAAGAAAGAGCCGTACATTATATATATGTAGTGGGTTTAGAGTTAAACCCTATTCATGATTTTTCATTGCCAAAATGTTGTGATTTTACTTTGTTTTCACTAGGTGATACAATTTTTAACCTGAAGTTCTATAGTAAAATAAAAACCTTTGGCCGAGTAAAAAAATATGATAATTTTCAAGATTCAGTTTTGAAAGGTACATATATTGAATCAATTTGAAAATAAATGTGCATGAAATATGCAGGGTTTTAAAATAATCACACTGTTAATATCTTTTTAACAGTAAACTTGGTTAACAGCAAGGGTAAAGACCGAGTTTTTCAACTACCAGAATTTAGAGTTCTGTCAGATTTTTGGTCACAGATTGGTCAGTTTACTTTGATGATGCTTTATCAAAATTATGAATACATGCATACCTACATACATGCATACTGTCTCAACTTAACCTCACTTACTCACTCCTCAGCCGTAGCTGTGAAACAACATACTTTTTTTAGGATCATCTAAAGTGGAAACCATAAACATCAATGAACATTCCCTATGAAAAATGACAATCATGTTAACGAAGCTTTGAATGATGTGAACCTATTTCTCTGATCATTATAGTTAATTGCAGAACTCTCAAAATGTGGCAGCACATGCAGAGTGTAGTAATATAGTAATAATCGTAATGCAGGAAATAGAAAGATTTGGAAAGATTTACACGTGTTATAATGGCACCCAGCCCGCCATTCTTATTACCAGGATCCCTAGGACATGTCAAAAAGCAGTTGTTTTTGCATATTTTTAAGATAAAGAATAAACATTCATTATCCTTTTGTTGTTTCTCTATCATTAAAGGACCGCAGGTATTAATCGTGCTAATGTAATCTGTTGCAGGCGTTAAGCATGGGCCAGGTGCTTGTGAAACTATTGTACCTTTATATAAATGGTATACCGTAAATCGAGAAGCAGTAGTTCCACTCCGAGATCTTGATATACCTTTAAACCTTAGCCTGCTCAGGTCGACTACAATAGCCTTTGCGTCCATTGTAAACCCAGATCAGCCTGCGAGTAACTTGCAGGATTATCAGGCTTTACAATGTTTGGCTGCTCATCAGTCATTTCTCCAAAACACCACTTTGTAACGTGGAATGGTCTAAATTTAAAGAAAAAGCAGTCCATTATACATTCATTGCGGGCTAAGCCTCACTGTTAACGGTACTGTAGTTGTTCTTTCCTGTAGCATCATGTAACGGTTAGCATCGCAAATTAGTAACCCTTGGGATCCCAGCCACAGCCAAATTTTTGTTAATTATTAAAATATATTTAAGTATTTTATACCTTACCTGAGCGAGTTGGTCCATTAACCCATAACCCACTACAAATATATAATGGACTGTTCTTTCTTTGAATTAAGACCCGATAATGATTCCATTTACGTGACAAAGGGGTGTTTTGGGGAAATGACTGATCAGCAGCCAGACATTGTATGGATGCAAAGGCTATTATAGTCGTGCTTAGCGGGTTATCAAGGTCTGCTTGCTAAAATGCCCAGTGACAGCCGGAAAAAATAAATGCTCATATGTATAGGTTTATGGTCATTTTACATGCTCTCTAGACCCGCTTCGATCCAGGTGATTATTTTTAAGTGAATAGTAAAAAAAGTTTTAATTTATAAGCTCTTTTTTTTTTCAAATCCTAGAAATGTTAGAATTATCTATAAATGAAAAGAAAACAATAATTAAACTAATAAATGTAATGTTTTTTATTGTAGCGTTTTTTTTCCATACAACCATTTTACAGTGGTTTAAAATACACTTTCACAATTCAATTATCATTTTATGATTACCTCCCTTTGTTGGTATGCGATAATCTGTTTTAAGAATGATTTAGGTTATATTTTTAACATTAATCTTTAGATTTGGAGCTCTTTCTTTGTAAACAAGAAGATTAAAGACTAACTTTGAAGATTTAGGGATTAATTATGTAATTTATTCAAGGAATTAGTGACTAATCTTTCAATTAACAACAATAAATGAAGTTTAGCAAGACTGATATATCATCCATTCTGCTAAACTAGGTTTAGTGGAATTTAGCGCTGAAGCGGTATGGGGATCCATTAATAACTTGTTAATGTCCGAATTTGCCGTGACATTTGCATGGCTATCTGACCATTCACGCTTTTGTAGTTCACATTCACTTGTTTACAGAGAAGTTTTCATAAAGATTATGTCTGCAAAGTAAGATGTGTAATAATAAGTTTAAATAATATTGACTCCATATATTTTTACAAAATATGAAAACTTCTAATCTACTTATCTCGCCCATTATTTGCCTTTGTGCTTCTGGAGTGGAGAGATGTGAACATTTACAACTTGTTTCAACAAAACATTTTGGAATTATCTTAATGCTGATCTCATAATTTGTCATTTTGGTGACGGTTTAGTTTTGTTGAGGATTTATAGACAGGAGTGCTTGTAATAATGTACCCGGGAAATATTATTCATTGGTGAGAATGGTTTTCTTCAATTCAATTTTATTCAGTCAAAAGATCATACGTATTATACGTAAATCTTAAAAATTTCATATCAAAATATGTATAAATAGTATATATAAAAAGCACACAAATTAAAGGGGTTGATGCACTATTTTCAAACACGGTTTATTTAAAAGGGCTCTGAAAAACTTGAAAAAAGCTGAAAGAATTATCAAAATGTCTTGAAAAATAAAGGAGATGTGACCTATTGAAAAGTTAAGAACTTAAATTGAGGAGGCCATCTTTGAACGATGACGTCATCGCGCCGTTTTACCATATATGGCATACTGACAAAATGTCTTTTAAAGCAAGAAAAATCACTGCAAATTGATTAAAAATAAATATACAGATGTAAAATATATAAATAGTATGCTTATTTTTCATTTGCAGTGATTTTCTTTGCTTTAAAAGACATTTTGTCTATATGACATCTATCTTAAAAAGGCGCGATGACATCGTTCAAAGATGGCCGCCTCCATTTATACTTCTTTGCAAATTTTCAATAGGTCATATCTCCTTTACTTTTTATGGCATTTTGATAATTCTTTCAGCTTTTTCCAAGTTTTTCAGAGCCCTTTAAAATAACCCTTGTTTGAAAATAGTGCATCAACCCCTTTAAGTAAAAATATAATTAGGTTAAAGTTAGCAGAACAAATTCAATGGCGAAATAAAAACTATTTAAATTACATCAGTTCAAACATAGAAGGTTTCTTCCTTTTATTAATTTTTCCTACAAACTGTAAAGGAAAAGAAAATGATAAGTATAGTTTTATTTAAGTCCAATTAAGTAACAGATGTAACTGATTATTTAAGAGAATTAGCTTCGCATTTTTTCGGCATGTGTGCGGCTTTAAATGTCATGCAGTAGGTAAAAGGAAATTCCATAAAATGCTGATCATGGAATTTGTCATTCAATGTAACCTTTTAAAACCGCATTAAGACATAATGCGAATCAATTCTTATTAAAGTTAAATATATTCCCTTCGCTGTATTACCAACAAAAATGTGCCTTTAAACAAAAAAATGTATACAGATAGTCTGTACTAGATTGCTCTGGGTGAATATTTTCTAATAAAAGCTTTTGTTCAGCTTTCCAAGTAATGTGATCAATTGAAAAGTCCATTTCCCAGAGCTCAAAGGCTTACATACATTGCAGCACATTGCTTTAAGACGTTTGGTTACACTTTCCGAGTAACTGATCTATTCTAATAAAAAATCCATTTTCCAGAGCTCAAAGGCTCCTAGTTCTGAGGTAGATTCTGATTTCCAGTACAATAGAATAGTATCGATCCTTTGATGAAGAGGCTCCTAGTTCTGAGGTAGATTCTGATTTCCAGTACAATAGAACAGTATCGATCCTTTGATGAAGAAAAGTATAATTGATGATGGAATATTGCTGCTAATACTGGCATAATGAATGGAACCGATTTCTCCAGCTTATACAGGCGTACATTAAGAAAATTAATATATTAAAGATCCTGCTGATTTTCCGTGGATCAAGATGAAAGGTATCGATTTAAAACAGGATAAACTAAATATGAAGACAATGTTTTGTACGTCATTGTCATTGCCGTGTTTTATCTTATTTTATGTCGCAGTTACATAATATAGACAGATACTTTAAATATGACTTGAATTTTGCAGTATGTTGTATTATGCCATCCAACAATATATGTGTGCAGAAAAGAAAAAAGAAATAGATACGGTTGTTCATACTTTTGATTTATTAAGAGCTAGGCAAAAACAGTGTATGAAATTAAACTTGTCATTTGTAGTTTTTGTGAAAACATGAAATTAAATACAATTTTTTTTTTATTAATATTTAAGGCAGAAGTTTAAGGCAGAAGATAATATCATCTCATTTGTTATGCAGAAATAGATTACATTCATTTATAATCATATAGAAGTTAATAATGTTTCCTACTTTTTTGGTTCAGAATTGAGATTAATTCATATTTCTTCCATTCTTGGCAGTTTGTCACTATTCTATCGCCTGGCAAACCATGGCTGATGACACTTTAATCACCTATTGATGACACTGATCAGTGATTGTGAAACCTCAAACACTAACTCTTAATTTGCCCAATTATAAACATGAATTTCGCTCACTGAGTTAATTTTGCTCAGTCACTGATTGAGTTAATTTTGTGTCTAATTGACCTTGTTGTCTCTGCAGAGTTATAACTAAGTAATTCTATAACACCAAGTCATATTGTTCGAATGTTTTGTGCTGGATAGATATGTGTGTGCACAGTATCTGTTGGTCTGTGTGTTTGTGATACTTTTTTAAATTAAGTGTGCTGGATTTTTTAATAAGATAATAATTTATTTAAATTGAAAGTGCTAATCCTATATTCATATAGTATTATAAATACTGCAGAGAAATTGAGGTATGTTTAATTATTTTTTCAAAACTTATTACCGGTAATAGTTCTATTTCTGATCCAAACAGAATTGAATGTTGTTTAACGGCTCATCAACACAGTATAGGTTATTTAGAGCCGCCCCAGAGAGAGGGGAAGGATACATAGGAATCCGGGAACCTGTCCTACTCTTATTATCGAATAGATTCCTATGGTTCTTTTACGTGGTCGGAGGATAGACCGATACACGGGACCACCCGGTTTACGTCCTCATCCGAAGGACGAGGCTAAGGGAAATTGTCTTGCCCAAGAGCACACCGAGTGGTAAGATGAAGATGTGTGCGAAGTTTCATAAACATACTTAATTCTTAAACAATATCAGGAACAATTTAAGAACAGTTCAGGAACTATAAATGTATAAAATAAATAAAACAAATGTAAGAACTAATTAAGAACACTTTAAGAACCCTTGATGTTCCTAAACTGTTCTTCATTTGTTCTTGAAATTGCAAAAGAACTAATATATGTAAAAAATCTCAAAGAAAAGTGGTAATATATGGATTGAATTTAGTTGCAGTAATGAGAGCTTTTATCTAGAAATTTCAAGGGCTCTACTTTAAACTATTGTATCTAATTCATTATTTATTTACTAGTTAAAACAGTTTCGCGTTCACCCCTAAGTTTGTCACTTTGGCAGAAATGGTTGTTGCTTAATGGTGGTTGAGTAATAGGAATTAATTCCAAAGACTCGCCCGTCGGATGGGGACATAAACCGGGCGGTCCTGTGTATCAGTCTATCCTCCGAGCATGTTAAAGAACCATTGATAATAAGAGTAGGGCACGGTTCCCGGATTCCTATCCTTCCCCTCTCTCTGGGGCGGCTCTAAATAACCAATGCTGTGTTGATGAGCCATTAAACAACATTCAATTCAATAATTCCAACGAACGGTGTGTAGTAACATATTTCTCTCATTTTGTCAAGCGAGAACTCGTGAAACTGTCCCTATTATATTTAACCATATCCTTGAATGCTGTACATGTATATAGTCAACTTAAGTACTTTCTTTATGTTCCCCATATGACATGTTCTGGCATTTCAGGTGTTGGCATTGAAATGCGGAAATAACTAACGTGTCCGAGGTGTCGCGGAAACTAAATTGAGTCTCTTTAGGGTTTGCATATATTGATTTTCCAAATGTTAATAATCGAGAAGCTGTTACCTCGACAACATTTTCTCCCACAATCGAGATTAGGCCGAGATTTGACAGGATTTTGTGCTTGATGAAGAATTGATGAAACAGCAGCTATAAACGTGACAATGAACTAAAAATTCCTCATAGATTTATCTTGTCTTCAGGGACGTCAGCCGACAAATAGCGCTGATTTTATAGGTCATGATTATTTTATCAAAGTTGTTTGTAACTTTATGGTTTCCAATTCTTTCATCATGTGATATATGAAATATAAGAAATATTACGCAGTTCTCATTTGTGCAGTGTTTGTATCGTTGTAGACATGATTTTAAAAAATCGTTAATGTTTAGTGTTACTTAAAGGGGTTGATGCACTATTTTCAAACACAGTTTATTTTAAATGGCTCTGAAAAACTTGGAAAAAGCTGAAAGAATTATCAAAATGCCATGAAAAATAAAGGAAAATAGTGCATCATCCCCTTTACAATGGATTCGTCTTATTCCCCCGAATCTTAGACTGTATTTAATGTCTAGTAAATGGAAAATTCTGTGAAGCTCATTAGCCCTTTATGCTAAGTTTGCCTTCGTACTGGCATTTAGATCAGAATAAACACAAAAATATTTTATCAGCTCCAGTGTTTACACTATTCACCATCGCTAAAGTACAACATTTTATCACATAATTTATGGTGTGGGAGCGGAATAACACCATTCTATATTTTCGATATATAAGTATGCAAATAAGCCTAGTATGCACTGTCAAAAAATTATTGATAATGACTATGATCCAATTCCCACGGTTTATGTCGGTTTCGTGTGCTAGGCGACAGGCAATAAAAAGTTGATATGCGAGTTATGTGATAAAAAGATTCTAACATTTGTTCTCATACATTATTGAATTTATTAAACTCGTTAGCAAAAATGATATAATGCTCAGCAAGAGCCTCGCATTTTATCATTTTTGCCAACTCGTTTAATAAATTCAATAATAAATGAGTACTCATGTAAGATCCTCTATTTAACTTGCCTTGGGAGAATGATAATAATAATAACTGTCTAAGAGACACGTTCTGCCAGGCCCAGTGTGTTTTCATGCAGCATTCATGAACATTGGGTACATGCACAGTACCTCCAGAATGAAATGCATTTGAATTTAAATGCTATTTTGTTTCAAAAGAAAGAATCACGTAAAATAGTGTAATGTTATCAGAATTTGGCTAATGTTGTAACAGTATCCCCACTAACAGCATGCTAGATGGAATAATAGAGATTATTTAACTGCTGGTAAATCCTTAACGAGATTTCCCTATAATCGAGCACAGCAGTTAAATAACCTATTTATTACATTTTAAATCAGTTTATGCTTGATATTAACCGAAATTATTCGCTTTATTGAACATTATCGGCGGATGACGTCAATCGACGTCGGCAACACTTTATTGACGTCATAACTCAACATCGAAGTTTTTGTGTTCGGAGTTAGTTTAATGTCTAGTAATGCCTTAAATATGAAAAATCATTCTGGTGAAACATAATCAAGCAGGACATATGCCAAGGCAATATTCTTGATATACTACTCAAAATTTGCTTTTTTGCTGTCTAAATTTCTTGCTGAAATAAATAGCATTATTTAAACCTATTTATTTTATATCGATTGTAACGAAAGCTCTATGAACTTATTTGAATCACTCTCGATGTCTTCCTGGGTAGAACCAGTACTAAGCAAATGCAGATAAAGTGTCTTGCCCATTTCTGTTTTACATGAAATTATTTGGGGCAGTGTATGGTCATGTGATTTCATGACTTGATTCAAATTGTGGAATTGTTGAAGTATCAATGAAATTAATATCGTTATTGTGAATTAATTTCTAATAAAATTATATGGAAGAATAAAAGTGATTATTAGCAAATTTTGAGTAGTATATATATATTTGTTATTGATTCCAAATGACTCAATCTGTTTTATTGTCTAAATTGTGTGCCTGATCTCCACGCGCAGACAGCATCTATTAGTAACAATACCCAATCATTTATTCTGGAAGTAAATACATAAGCTACCATTTTTCAGACCTAATTATAGGTTGTTATCAATAACTTTATATTCTGTTGTCTACGCTGACTCTTTTGTTCACAGCTATTTATATAATGACAGAAAAAAGTGAACGTCGGTATTAGGTACATATCCATTGATTACCTGACCATCGACGTCCCCGTTATTCAGCAAATGTAAATTGTCAATATTAAGAAAATTGTCGCATATCCAGTGGCCAACGTATAACTTGTCAACATCCTTATTGAATATTGGACTGTGACTGCAGGCTTGTGTAATTATTTATCAGATATATACAGCGAAGTTAGCTTTTGTGCGTTGATAGAAAATAAGATTCACGGTCTTCCCATTCGCGATGGTGACATCTTGTATTTAATGCTTCGAACTTGAGTGAACGAGAGAAAATGTTGTTGGTTATAGGATAATAGAGAAGTATCACCTCGTGTACTGAGACAAGTAAGTCATGTTGATGTTATAAAATGTTCAATGTTTATTTAGAATAATTATATTACCCTATATATGTATTTAAAATAAAATTGGTGATGCCTGTATTTAAAATCGGTGAGGACTGTATTTGAAATAAAATCGGTGAGGCAGGTATAACTGTATTAAAAATAAAATCGTAGAGCACTGTATTCAAATAAAATCGGTGAAGATATTACTGTATTTTAAAATAAAATCGTACTGTGCTGCATTTAAAATAAAATCAATGAGAGCTGCATTTAAAATAAAATACTGAGGGCTTTATTACTGTCGCCCATGTTAATCTGCCAGCAGATAGACAAGAAATGGCATCCATGATGACATAGGATATATTTTAAAAGGGCTGTATTTAAAATAAAATCGGTGAAGTCAGTATTACTGTAATAAAAAAACAAACTGTGAGGGCACGGTATTACTTTATTGAACATAAAATCAGTGAAATGTATACACACTTTCGGCATTGATTAAAACGTATGATCGCAAAATGAAGAAAAAGCTGTTACATATACCATGCTTACACAAGCTGTTGTACAAGTAAGCCAGCTAGCATTCTTACAACATTATAGAATAACAATAACACGTTCATGAAGAAAGGTTAGTGTAAGATAGAAATAGAACTTTTTGGTTTAGTACAAAGTCTGCATAACCACCCAGTTAGATAAAATCTATTACCCGACTTGTTCTAACCCTAAATAATGAGGTAAATCCATGCATGAGAAGTCAATTATTTATTCGAAACAAACAATTGTGGAGTAAAGCTGACTTAAGTCTTTAGTTATGCTAAGTCACAAGTTGATTCCATAATAAAGGACTTGGCGACAGCTGCCAGGTCGTGTAGATATCTCAAGTGTGTAGCAGCATATAATGATGAAGTAAGGACAAGAATTAAACACGATATACACCATGTTATAGACGATGGTGAACTGATGCTGGGGAGATACAAACTCTGATTGGAGACAAAGAGGACATTTTGTGATTTTCATTAACATTATCAGTAAATTTTATTATTTTTGACAATTTGTGGTGCACTTTTTGAACTTAGGAATGGGGAAAAGATAGAGAGTTGTTGGTTCATATTTGAATGGATTTATGCAGGTTTGTTGTGCTTGGCTGTAAATCGTAATTGTTTGTGGATTATTTATTTTAAAGATGGATTCATATATATGACAGCTTAGTTGGTACATATATACTCATTTCTGTTTTATATAAATCTTTTTTTTTTACAGTTAGTGACTCATGTATAAGAAACGTTATATACGTTTATATATAAAAAAAATTCTTCTATTATAATGTTACACTAAATTATTTATTGTTAAAAAATATGGTTCAGTGCGATTCTATTTACATGATCATAGTCAGTTTATTTGAAATAAGTTGGAACAGTATTTCTCCAACATGTGACAATTATGCATGCCCATTCTCTGCCTTACTGAATACAATGTATGTAAATTCACTGCAAAAGCAGGTCAGTCAATTTGCATATATTGTTTATTTCTGTAATTAAATTTGTCTATCAATTTAAACCTTCGGTGAACTCACAAATTTCAATATGTTTCTGTTGATTTTGGTTTTTAACTTGTGACTAAGCTTTATTGACCACACTTTCTAATTGGGGTAACATTGTGTGAAGGTTGGCAGCTCAGGGCAGCTCTGTAAATAATGAGCGTTTTCAGCCGTTTTCAGCCGGAAGTTTATCCACCAGCTTTACCAGAGATAATCAATAGCCAGTTTGTTAATTGTTAGCGTTTTCTTCATGAAAGAATCTAAATGCTAAGTTCTGCCATCTTAGGTAATTAAGCCATGATACTTTGTGCAACTCTTAATTGTCACAATTTCAATCTGTTCATTAGATAATGGCAGGTACTTCTACAATGTCATAATTTGGTTGGGTAATATAGAACATATGTTAATTAGGCCTAAAAAAAACAACATGTGTTTCCGGTTTCCCGACCGACCCTACTTTATCACCGCCGACCTAAAATTTTGTTCAAATGATAATTTTTATTAGCCAGAGTTGTTAAGCATCTAATCTGGATTGCAAAGGTTATCAAAAAGTTGCCTTAGTACAAAAATGGCATAATATATGCGAACAATATATATAAAAATAATATCTAAAAAAAAACTTTTTCCTACCTACCTACCCTAACTTTTTGACATGGTGAGACCAGAAACACACGTTGTTTTTTTAGGCCTTAGGGCAAACAGTCATTTTGGAGGATAGTGGTTCACCGTGCCAAACACATGGTCGAAAACTCTACGGAAATAATTCTAGGGGCTAATGGCTCACCATGCCAAGTATGGACACTAGTCATTCTGCTGCACGTGGCTCACCATGTCAAACACACAAAGTTTTGAGCGTCTTATAGCCTTTAGGCATTTTGCGCGGGTGCTATTATCGAGTGCTTATGAAACAATAAAAAATAGTAAAAGTTCCACCATGCCTCAAATTTAACAACATTATAATATTTTTTATTTTCTATTTTCAGATTGTGAAACAAGATAAAAGTACAACCTGTGTTCTAGTGTCGTAGCGTAGCCACGCTACCACCATATACCCCTTGTTCTGATTAGTGTGACATGGCAACAGAGAAAACAATGGTGCAAGGAAACGAAAGCAATGGCATTGCCCCTTCTATCCTCACTGTCCGCATGATTATGCAGGGAAAGGTAAGTCATACAAACATTTTGTATTGCTATGGTTGAGCCAGGCCTTAAAAATTAATGATACTGACAGACTTAGTCTGTTTTTATTGTTACTGTGTTAATTTCAAGAAAGTCAGAATTGATTCAAGCAAACAATATAACTGACAGTATGTTGGCATGTATTACTGATGACAGATCCAAAGTTATTTAATCAAATGACACACCTATGTGACCATATTCAGTTACCTAAGTGCCTCAAATTAACAAATCAGCAAGTTATAAATGCTCAAAAGTAAAAACAACACATAATTAAGCGGCAGGGTATTCCACAGAATTAATTCACGATGGGGAAAATTAAATTTGAATATCATGGATTTGTTTGAGAGGGAGTTACCCTTGGGTGACCAATGTTTTTAGGGATCATGATTTGTTAAGATGCAATTTTAAGTATATTTCAACTGTAAATGAATCAATTTTTAAGAACTATAGCCAACAAGGACCTATAACAGTGCAGACGGGTATAATGCATGTTGCAGGTTTAATGATGTTGAAGGAATAAGGCATAGAGATCAAAGGATAGGGGATCAATTCAAGAAATTAACCTGCCAAATAACGGAAAAAGTAAACTAAAAAAATGTGTATCAAAACTCTATCCAGGTGTTCAGGCCATATAATGTATATCTGCCGCTTAAAAGTATAGGTTTATTGACGGGGTTTAAAAAATACCTGTGATTGAATAGTTATAAAATGAATTGAGTTGGTAATTCTTTATTCAACGCTCCAGTTTCGGGGTTTGCCCTGACTTACTGGTTAAAAGCGTTTATACAGTGTCTATAGAGTTTGGATCCTCAAAATATGTAAGTTATATATATACCTCGTTGTTAGTAGGATTAGAAACGGTGTACATCAATTCTTAAATTTGGCTGTTGTTGGCGGGATAGCTACTTTAAAGAGTAGGGGGAATTTTGATTTTGGAAATTAGATTTTGGGATTAGGGATAGGGGGAATATGCTCTTAAATGCCATGTGGAAGACCCTGAGCGGTTAATACAACATTGCATAAATAATGAAGCTTCTATCTAGAATGTTGATCACATTTACAGATATTGCGTAATTAAACGTAAAAACTAAGTTCCCAGCTGTTTTCAGCCTCTACTCAATAAGATTTATAAGGCAGATTTAAACCATATTCAAAACTCGGCTCTTTATTTTGAGTGCTTTTCTCCAATTAGGGCCAACTTTTTTTAACAAGGATAGAGAGCAAAGCAGCTTACACATACTTGTCCAATAAGAGCCTCTTGTGAAGTTATTACCCAGTAATTAATATTCTGGTGCTGAGCTACTTATGGCGGAAATTCATGTACAACTAGCCATATGTCTGTAAGGTTAAATGATGCAAATAGCCATGCATTCTGTTTTAATTGTAAAATAACAATTGCTTGGCCATAATGATGTTAGATAATGAGCTAGGTGAGGAGATAGATCAGATAAAACATTGAAAATAAGTATGTTTTTATGTGCATAACTTGATGTGTTTTAAACGTTCGTTAAAGACATAAGTATTATATTGTTATTATACAATTGATTCCATGTCTGGTGAACTCAGGGTAATGCATCGATTTAAAACATTACAATATAAGTATTACACAATTAACTTATAGTTATGATAAAGGATGATACTAATGCTGCGTTTGAAAACCTCGCCTCTCAACGCTGCGGGTTTAAATCCCACTTGGAGCTCGACTATTACCATCAATTCTTTCGGATGACGGGGAGGTATACAGTACTGCTTCTAACTCGATCGACAACCACGAAAAAAACGACCGTCATAAATAGACTAAAATGTGCTGAAAATTATGTAGAATACCAGCCAATCAACATAAACTACAACTATAATATTACAAAATTAACATAAAGTTAGAATATACAAAGTGCTTATGTATGTACTTGAGGATGTTTCGCATTTGCCATGTTTTTAAAAATCCCTTTTCTAAACAAGCACCATTTGCAACGACATATATTTCAGTCTACCGACCCCCTGTAGAGCATCATCCAATATGGACGCTGAATTTTCTTTTAATTGAAACAGCTTTCTAATGTGTAGATAATTTAATTATAAGTTTTAGATAACTTGTGACAAAAAGGCGTGGAGAGTTTGGTGAAAAATACCTTGCCACAATTCTGCGCATAATGCTATGTCATTACTCAAACTGATTGCAACAGAATGAAGATTTTTGCTCTGGAGCGCATATCTGCACTGATTGCAAAGCATATCTGCACTGATTGCAAACGGATGAAAATGTTGCCTGGAAGAAATAGATCTATGCAAAATGGAAACATAATAATCTAAAATGCAGAATAAAGCTGCTAAAGCTTTTAGGACAGAATTAATTCAGGAGTGATGATTAAAATTGAATTTCAAACACAATATTTAAAAAATAAAATTCCTTCTGATATATTGAACAAGTTTTCATTTAGTAAATATACTGCATACACAACATACACCATTTTAAATACTATTTTTAGACAATTTTCCACTATAGTATATAAGCTAACACATTTATTTTATGATCAACATAATATATTTGATGTTTTAATTGACTCATTTACTACTGTTTACAACAAAAAGGCTTAGGTTTACTCAATCTATTTGGAGATTAGCTACAGAGAATGTCTTTAAGAAGTTAAGAAAATTTAACAGCATTAAATAATCCTTTAAGCCCTTGTTGAAACACGTCAATATTTGACTTGACATGGTGTACAATAAATAGCACTAATAATGATATAAAACATTTACACGTTATACCTACATAATACATTTAAATTAATGTTACACATATTTTGACTCTGTCTGCTTGGTTAAAACGGTCAACTTTATAAACATATCTGTTTTATTTGAATTATTTTCCTCATTCTCTCACTGCCCCTCCCCCTCCTCCCCTCCACCCCCCCCCCCACCCCCCCCCCCCCCCCCCCCCCCCCCCACCCACCCACCATCCCACCCACCCAACCAGAGTAATGGATTATGAATTTATTTCAAATGTGTTGACAGATATTAAGCCTGATATTAACGTGCGTATTTGTGCCCTGGCAACAGATGTTTGACAGAATCGACATGTCCATGGCTACTACGCATGACTACAGGATAATACCGCATTATGGAAACACAAGATGTTACCATGAGTTCTAAGATATTTAAAATCTGTTTACAGCGGTGTAATGTTTTGAAAATGGTTGATTTCGATTTAGTGACTTAAATGTCATGGCCAAAAACATTAACGCTTCTATTTTCATATCCACTTATTTCTGTTTTATGCCGTTATGCCCCTGATACACTTTTATTTAATGAAATTATTTTTCATTCAATCCATTTTTGTTGTAATGTTTCTGAAAAAAACTCCCAAGTTCTGATAATCTGATATTCCCATGCAAGTGATATTATATATTTTTTGCAGTAAGGCGATGTACATCATGTACTGGGTTCTTCCACATTCTTACACATTTTCTGTAACTTTTATTAAATATTGGAAGAAAAGACCAATGACATCATTCATATTTCACCTGGAGAGGCAGAATTGACTCGGATGATTAAAAACGACGCGTGATCATTATTGATTTATGGATCGGTCACCATTTAATGCCCAGGGTTCTCATACTTTACATGGCCTCGCTTTACGGCTTTTGCTTTGACAAGACATTGCTCAGATTTAATTATACCTCTATTGATATCATTATGTGGCAGGTTCCATGTATCCAGATTTATAACAAAGCTGCCATCTTTAATCATCGTCTTGTAGAGGCTTTGATTCCATTTCATTGCAGTGGATGCTTTAATAAAACAACCCACAATGTAATTATAGTTCCATGTAAGAAGCGAATATTACGCTCTCAAAGGAAGTGAGTTACGGAAAATTGCATTGTTGTCAATATCTGCGACTTGTTTTCCGTCTGCTTCTGATGTATGTCAATTACATTGATAATCATGCTCTATGGAAATTGTTAGTTTCTTAAAATTGAGGATTATATGATCTTAGAGTGGCAAGATTTAAGGGCTCTCCAAGATAGGAAGACATGTTTGATTTAAGTGCTCGTATAAAATACAAAAAAATCGGATGTTTTTTGTTTTCTTCTGTCTCCGTATCAGCATTTACAGTGCTATAATACTGCGACATGCCCCGAGTACAATAGTCATGTACATTTATGTCGTCTGAAAGTTTAAATTTTAGGGAATTTCAGCTTAAGGACTTCTATACTGCCATTATATTATACATACAGAAGAGCCAATGGCGACATTTTCTTAATAGCCCTTTATGGATAATGGCACTATACTCCGTACTTTTAAATAAAGAAAAGAGCAGTCAGTGTAAGACAAAATAGTGACTATAAAATAAATTTGGGATTTCATTAGTTTAATTTCTATTACCTCCATTGTTAATTCTGAAAGGAAAAAGAAACGCAACACGGGAATTTCCGCTATATATTGTATGCTGCTGTTAATGGAATGGTACATGGCTACGTAAGATCTTTCCTTTCGGAAAAAATACCAAAACAACGCGTAACACAACAAATAGTATTCCTGCAAAGTTTCATTATTGATAGGGTATGCGTTTGGTGCAAACTTAGGATGCAAAATTTTGCAAACTCTTTACGTTAAATACAGTACTGAACTGGCTCAGTTTTTCAAATAGGAACTTTCTTGTTACAACATGTACTGTGATTAAAACGTCTACAACATCACAGTTGTGTCCTTTCTCTAACTATAACTGCAACTTTTTTTTTTACAAAACATCTTGGGATTCCTTAGAATATAATATATGAAAGTGTGCAGTATATACAATAGATAGCGGAAATTCTTGTCCCGTTTCTTTTTCCTTTCAGTATACATCTTCTTTAAAGCAAGCACCTATTGACATTGATACACTGGGGTAGGGACCACCCATTGTATTATCAGCATATCCGTGATACCTAATTACTTCTTTAAACCCTAGACAATTTACTTATTTTCTGCAGAATTATTTCAGAAGCAAAACAGTAAGAGTTAGAATTATGTACACTTACTCATGCAGTAACACAATTCTTCCAAAAAGCATTCTTCTTATGATCAGGGTATTAAATATACTTTTCACATCACCGTGAGAATTTGAGTCTTATTTTCCAACTAACTTATCTGAGATAGGCATGTCTTTGAACATGCCATTGAAATAGGGGAGACACCTTAATCTTTAGGTATTTATCATGGCACTATGATGATGGGATTTTGAGTACCTGATATTAATAATGTTGGTTTTGCTTGAAAGCTGCATGCATGGCACTATTGAAAAACAGAAGCGGAAAAAATTGGGATATATTTTCTTCATTATTTTTACCATTTTATTCAACTTAGACATTATTATAAAAGGCTAATGCATCAAATTGTGTATAAAGTTAATGTCATATGATAATCCTGTGCTTGTTTTTTTTTCTCAATAAAATCAAGATTGTAAGCCATTTTTATGCTGGCGAGCATATACTACTGGTTGGACTGCAATGATAGAGGGCAATGGGAGGAATTGCAGAGTGCAAGAACCATAACTATGTGATCATTTAAATTAGAGTTATTGCCCTTTGTAATTTTAACTTAGAATTTTTCTCCAGAGCAAATCTTCAAAACTACTGATGGGACTGCAATGAAACTTCACAGAATAATAGAGGGCAGTGCGAGAAAGTGCAGAGTGCAAGAACTGTAACTCTGTCATCATTCAAATTTATTGTTATTGCCCTTTGTAATTTTATACTTAGATTTTTTATCTGGCGCATAAACTACTATAGAACTGCAATTGAAAATTGCTAGGTGATACAAGGCCATATGATAAATTGAGGATACATTTCGGGGAGCATCCATCGGTTCTACCGATTTTCTTGTCTTCATTATAAAATGTATTCAACTTAGACATTATTGAATATAAACAGCTAATGCTTATTGAATATAAACAGCTAATGCATCAAATTGTGTATGAAGTTGGTGTCATGACATGTACTTTTTCAATAAAATAAGATTGTTACCGTATAATCCCTAGTAAACGCACCCCTCCACTCCCCCACCATTCTTTTAGGAATTTTTTTTTTAAAACACCAAAAGATGCAAGTTAATCTGTTTCATTCACAATGGAACACACAAAATCACTAAAAAACTTAAAATCCGATGCATTAATTGATTGATAGACATGCAGACTTTGGTTTTCTTGGTAAATCATTAAATAGTGTCGTAAATTATGTATTTTTGGTCTCAAATAAATGAAGAAGAAGGTTAAATAATTTCTAACTGTTATTTTCCTCTCAGAACATCTGAGGACACTCTTGACTTATGATGTTTGTGCGACCCTGCATTTACTTCAAATTACCTGCTTATGCTTTAGAAAGGCAAAACTTTTTAATGGGTGTTGTTTTCTTCTTTTTCCAAAAGATAGCTTCGCCATTTTCCTATTTAAAATATTTACCAATTTCCATATTTCCATAAATGATCTGTTCAATAAAGAAAATGTAGCTTTAGTAGACAGTGGAGCTGTCCAAATTGCTGATAAATTTATAAACCTGGATTTATTAGCCGTTATCAATTCGCTTACAGTTTCATCACGTTTTGGCTGTACGCTGATTACCCACAATGCAATATAATGGAGATTTACGAATCTCTGTCGTTAAATCAGTTGTAAAAGTTATTGACACCCAAGTAACGCGTAGGTTACGGGAAATCCGTTTGACTTTGATGCGTTTTTTGTGATTCTCTATGATTTCTCCTAATTTCCATCTCTATGATAAATGTAATTAGTATATAATTTCTTGTCATATGCCTTGTTTATTTTCTGCAAGCTTTCAAGAATCCCCGTTTTACAGCTTATTGTAAATCAATATACTTCCGTACGTGTTCTTTAAAAAAATACGATTATGTGAGCAAAGTGCTTTGCAATGTCGTCTGGTGATTGGCTTATGTCAAAGACAGAAAATTTGCGTTGTGTTGTTGCTACGTTACGAGATTTCAAATAAGGATAAATAGGGTTTCTGAACGTGCCGTATGATTTACCATGCAAACAATTGGGATTAAATGTTTTACTGTACACAAACACAGTGATTCGGTCCTCATTTGCATCTGTAATACACTAGTGTATTATGAGAACACTAGTGTATTATGAGAACACTAGTGTATTACGAGAAATAAGTCATGGCTTTATTACACTCCCGGGAGCCATGTTATGTGAGAAAATGATGTATCCGCCTTTTCTAGCAGAACCAACAGATATGTATATTTTCCAAGAAGACATTACCAGTAATAACCCTGTGCTACAGTAGGTAACTCCGGTAGATTCTGAATCTTTTTTGTGCTGGATTTGGAATGTTTTGCTCATTAGCATGAAAAGAGCCTGTCATAGCAGCATTCTCATGTCACCAATGTTCTGCTTAAACAAGAGTTGTAGCATTGAAACATACTCTCTCATCTTGGTTCACTTCATGTGAGATCAATGCTATGGACTTATCGATCAATCAGTCATTCACTCAACACTGATTACAAGGATCATCCTTTCTGAAATGTCAACCAACGGAGTGTAGAAGATGTTTATTGTGATCTGCCATCAGTTAATTTCATTTGTTACAATCGGAGTGAAATATCATGCTTGGAAATGTTTGCTTGATTGGTTGTCGATGTCTTGGTTATAGCCTGCAATATTGTTGGCATCTGATGCAGTTTTCACTCTTAGCCCACCATGAATGTATAATGGACTGTCCTTTCTTTAAATTTGGACCATTCCGTTTATGTTACAAGGGGGTGTTTTGGTTAAATGATATGAGCAGCCAGACAGTGTAAACCCTGATCAGCCTGCGAGTACTCGCAGACTGATATGGGTTTACACTGGCTGCAAAGGCTTTTGTACTTGTAGTCACCCTTAGAAGGCTAAGAGTTAAAATATCTATCTTGATTTAGCATGCCAGACGTTATTGATCACGCAATTAGGTGTTGAATTACTTTTCAATTCTCGATCTTTGAGTGTTAATATCATAAACTAATTATATTAAATTTTCCTTATTTTATTTGTAAGCAGTTTCATCTGTAAAGTTAATTTGGAATGATAATATGGTTCCATTCATCATTTTTGTGTGCAAATAAGGCATATCTAAAGCAACACGCCACACCATTGGCTTATTTTCTTCAATTTCCATAAGACCAGAAAATTGTCCGATTACCACCTGTAAAAGATCTTATTTTATATTGTGTATCTGTATACTTCATAGCAAAAAAAAATTTGTTTGTTTGTTTGTATGGTGTTTTACGTCATTTTCAACACATATAAGGTTATATATGACGGTCGATTTTTTTGTGGTAGAGGCAGACCACCCACTTTTCCTGGGTAGAACCAGTGCTGTACACCACCCGACATCCGTAAGAATCGACACTTTCTTACTTACAAGTCGAGCTTCCAGTGGGATTCAAACCCGCAGCGGTGAGAGGCGAAGGTTTACAACGCAACATCGTTAACCATTCGGCCACGGAGACGCTATAAAGATTATGAATCATGCTAAGATTTTCAATTTCCAGATTGAAAATTGTGCATGGTTTATGATCTCTTAACCCTTAACCTGCTAAGCATGACTGTAATAGCCTTTGCATTTACAATGTCTGGCTGCTGTTCAGTCATTTTCCCCAAAACACCCCTTTGTCACATAAATGGAATGGTCTTAATTCAAAGAAAGAACAGTCCATTATATATATGTAGCAGGTTAAGGGTTAATTTATGTGTTTTTTCTTTCACCAACAATCATTCATTCATTAACAGTAACTCTCCAGTCGGACTCCTTATCCTACGGCTTAAAGGAATACTAAAATTTAACAAATGCATTTTTTAGAATTCTATAATATATTCCACAAAAAAGTGTTTCCTTCTTAGATCCATTACTTGCCGATTGATGCCAAGTGTTCATTATATGGTCATGTTTTCATAGAAATTGATTGATTTTCGTCCAACCATGCAGGTTGTGAAATAATCCCTGCAGGTCTGACTTCCATAGAGGCATTATGGGCTGGAACAGGAAATGGGAAAATTTCAGGTTGATTGAAATCATTCATTAAGCGCAAACCCAATACAGATGCGGAGGAAATGAAGAAAATGTTTGTTTAAAGCCGCCGTAATCCTGCACTATGTTTATTTTTTAGTATTACTAAGAGTTTTATGAAAGATGGCTAAAGGAACACTCTACTCTCTAATTGGGTACTCAAAAAGAGTTTCCGCCGTAGCCGGGATATTCAAGATGCTGCGTCTTAAACTTTTTCGCCTCTCACTGCTGCGGGTTCGAATACCACTGGGCGCTTGACTTGTCAGTGGAGAAAATGTTGATTCTTATGGATGGTTGGTGGTATTCAGTATATGAAAATGGGGGGGTCTGCCTCCTCCACCACAAAGAACAATTTGACCGTCATACATAGATTAAAATGTGCTGAAAACGACGTAAAACACCATACAAATCAAAATTAAAAGGAGTTCCAGTTATAGATGTTTGACCTTGTTGGCCCAGTTATAGATGTTTGACATTGTTGGCCCAGTTATAGATGTTTGACATTGTTGGCCCAGTTATAGATGTTTGACATTGTTGGCCCAGTTATAGATGTTTGACCTTTTTGGCCCAGTTATTGATGTTTGACCTTGTTGGCCCAGTTATTGATGTGTTTGACCTTGTTGGCCCATATATAAATGTTTGACCTTGTTGGCCCAGTAAATAGCATGTTTGAATCTAAATCTGAATCTGGAAATCACAGGGTCAAGAGCCACTGTTATCCCTGGTATCAGAGTCCCTTTGAGCACGTTAAAAAACATACTAATCTGTTCAAGTAAGTAAGAGTGGGGCATATTTCGCCAATTCCGATGTATCCCTGCCCTTGCTCTCATTAGGGTGTGTCAAAATTATCTAAGATAATTCTTCTATTTCAAGAAAAAACTAATTGCCAGTCGAAAAGCAGTGAATAATTTGCGTCTAAAATGCCTTATGTGGTTCTGGGGCATGATCACCGCTTCGGATCACATTGTTACCCTTCAGGTTAAAGGAAATTGAGTATTTTGTAACGAATGCCGATAGATAGAGGAGATCGAAAATGGAAAATTATATAAAAACTAATTTGCCAGTATTTGTAATAACATCAACGGCACAAGTGGGCCCTTAGCAATGGCAGACTGTAATGGCAGGCAGTGGTGTTATTATCAACTCATTAAAAAAAAAAGCTTGATGATCTTAAATCGAGTCCCAAAAGTGTCCAATGTACATTTTATGCTTTTAAACTGAACCTTGACCCGAGTCAATTTGACTCTTTGTTGTATGATCTGTTCTTCAAGTACCGTTATCATGACATTTATACAGACTTAATTCTTTTCAGAATAATTATGAGTGATTGCCTTCCATTATAAAACATGTTGAAAAAAAAAAAGTTTGCCCTAGGTAATGAAAACAGCTAACAAGAAGTGATATTGAGATGCGCAATTTTCAGTTAGTAAATGTAAAATATTACGGTCAAATGAAAGTCTTGTTTTGAATTGCGTAGATAATTCCATTTGTCCTGGGGTTATGCACATTTAATACCAATCCAATTAGTGTAGAAAACCATAGTTCTTCCGGCCTTTCTTTTCCACACGATGTAATTATAGCTTGCGCCCACTTCAAGATTCTCTATTATGGAGGAAAACGAGTCTTGACACCGGAAGGAAACAAGGCTCGGACGTGTAACTATATACGTCTAAATTAAGTAAAACTGGATTTTTTTTATGAAATAAAGCATATTTACTCTTAGATACAAAAACCAAAAAGCAAATCAATTTTCGTCTTTACCAAAGGGGAATTGAGATCCAATAGATGGTCTGTACATTTTATTGAGTTCCGGAACAATTACTCAGGCTCAGAGGCTATTTTGTTTCCGTTTGGCCATAACTCGTCTTTGATTGTGTCTTAATGATTCCATTTACTGTTTATAACAGGAGAAATTGGAATTGGATTCTATACAGTCCGTCTTGTCGTCATCGGGAACATTATTGGGAATGCCTGAGGAGATTTCTCCGTGTAAAATCTTACTTTTAGTCGGAGTGTTATAAATTATTCAAGCAGTAAAACAGCTCAGATGTTTGTAATGTACAGAGATGAATCGGTGTAGTGTCGTCTGTTCACACTTTAACTTCTGGTTTTGTGGAAAAATAATGAGCAGTATTTAGGTATCCATCGGTAATGGTAGAAGTCGTTTCTTGTAAGGAAATGGACACCTTTGTCGTAGTAAATAACATCATCATCATCATGTCGTCTTCTGAAACATCTACTATGACCATCACTATTAATGCGATCATTACCATCATCATCATCATCTTCATCATCATCATCATCACCTTCATGTTTATGCTGCTCCTCATCATCATCCTTCTTCATTTCTGCTGGTACTTCTTCTTGTATGTGTCCACACACACACAGATAAAGGCTTCATGTGTATTTCGCCAAGCCTTTTACCCTTTGCTACCACTGAGTGCTGAAGTGGCTTTTATCCTCATTCGAACACGTTCTTGCCATTATCAGAAATCTATCAGCTAACCTGATGGATAATAACAGCTTTGACATGATGATGATGGGGAATAAATGCAGATAAATCACCCATCAAAATATTGATGAATGCCATGGTGGTGTGAAAGATGAAGTCTCTGTAGTGGCTGATTGACAGCTCCACACAGTCACCAGTGGAAACAGAAGCAGTTCTTTATAGATTTTAATTCTCCAGTATTCATGCCCTGGAATTTTGTGCCATTGAGATGAGAAAATCTCTGCTAGATGTTCTCTGATATTCATGGAAATTTTATAAATTAAAGGTTTTAATTCTGTGGTGAAGTGTTAAAATGCTGACATAAATTGATTTAGAATAAGGAGGCTCCTGATCATTTGTATGCAACTTTATAAATATTCATGCGTAGTCACGCATTTGTATGAAATTGAATAAAACCTTCATGCTTATTGTCATGCATGTGTACGCAATTTTATAAATAAATACTATCAAGGGAATCCCTTAGGAGCAACAAACACAAACAATAGAGAAAAGTTGCAGACTTTTATTCACTGTTCATGAGGGGTAACATAAGGTGTAACACCTCTCACGCTTCTAAGTTAGCCAGGGTGCAACACCTCTCACGCCTCTAAGCTAGCCCTTACTTAGGCGGTATTCTACTTTAAAGCCACAAAAAATAAGGCTTGATGATACAAAAGGACCAGTAAGTCATAATACTACTGCTTCATATTCGGGCAATTTCTTACAGCTGCCACACAGCAATAAAAAAAATGCTAATGTGAATGTCAGTACATTCTGAAAAGAGGATCATTTTGAAACAACAAACACAAACATGAGAGAAGAGTAGCAGACTCGGTTTTATAGTTCATGAGAGTGTTCATGAGAGGTAATATATGGTTCAACACCTCACTCACCCTGGCACCTTCATGCATACAGTCTATCGTGACAGCTGTCACTACCAAACAAGTTTGTGTAACCGGGTACCGGTATATGGTGAAAGATCGATAGCCAGCCATGTGTCCTCGATAGCTCTGTTGGTGGAGCGCTAGCCCTGTACGCTAGAGACCCTGGGTTTGAGTCCCGGTTGAGGCACAATATTTTTCGCCATGGTTATATTGGACGAGCCCCCATTTGTAACAGGCGGTGAAAATATCGTTCCTCACCGGGACTCAAGCCCAGGGTCTCTGGTTTACCATACCAGCGCTCTACCAACTGAGTTATCGAGGACATAGGGCTAGGAATCGGTTTTTCACCAATTACCAGTACCTGGTTACATTTGCAAGTACAAACAACACAATGCAACGCCATCTCGTTACTTTATCATAAAACTGTCTTAAAGCTGCAAAAGAAAATATGGAGAAATAAAATCTTTATTAAGCTGTATGTGGTCCTGTTGCAATAAATAATCAAGTTGTACCCACTGTGATCTTATCAGATGAAAGCTGCATACTTGTGTTAATTGTGGTAAACAAAAACATGCCTATGAATAAATAACACCTAAATGACTGGTTTAATTTGAACCTTTAATCACTGGAGGTAGTACCAGCTCTGATTGCTCCACTCTTCAATCATGGAGATAGTAAAAGGTAGCCATTACTCTGAATGCATGATGTGACATTTCACTGAGAAATGACTGTCGCACGCAGTTCCACCCAGGTAGCGCAGTTCCACCCAGGTAGCGTGCCAGCTTTTATGTAACATAAATAGGATTTCCTTCTTTCTTCCCATTTTATTGTCTCGTAAAGAGAAAAGAAAATAATGTCATTACAGAGCAGACCGGACATGGGTAATGGAAAAGAGGCTATAAGGAGATTAAAGACTCATAACTGCAAGATAAATAGCAGACGGCTTCCATCACTGCAAATGGTAGTTTGGTGCGACTTAGATGTTTGTCACAATTTCTTGGGGAGAACGTCACTCACTTGCCAATACTTTAGGATGTTAAAAGAACTAAAAGGAAAACGTAATTTTAAATAATTGTTTGACAGGAGTTTTTGGGTGGTGATAGGAAATGACATCTTTAGAGAAAAACAATGGATAGATTGTTTAATGCCTCAACTAATAATTGTCTAGTTTCTAGTCCAAAAAAACGGTACTCATTTAGGATTGACAAATCTGGTATACACATATTTTTTTTTATCCGAAGTGTCCAGTATTAACATGTATAATATCTACATGTATTTCACAGAGTTCATCTTAACCAATTTCAAAATATATATTAATGTCTGGAGAGGGTCAGTGGTCTGTCTTGAAAGGGTTTGATGGTTGCCCATAATCTTATTAGTGGGATTTCCATGGTGATGAAATGATCTGCTGAAACATAACAAGCATATGAATACCACATTCTGCTCCTTATAGTATTATTTATCTGTTTGTGAGAACATTCATATTCCTTGTCCTTGCAGAACTCCAACATTAAAGGGACACACGACAATCTTGTAGTTTGTACCAAGTATTAAAATTAGCCTCACAATGTATTACAACCCAGTATGATTTTTTAAACGTGCTTGCATAAAATTGAATTTGTTTGCGTTTTTCATTTTTTTTTGATATTCTACAAAATTCTTAAAAATATCATTGGAGCAATGTAATAACAGTTAGTACCTAATATTAAAACCAATTTACTTTGAACTCTTGTAATTAATAATTTATATTCAACAGCCTATTAAATCATTTTACAATTATTTTATTATTAGAATTTTATGTTTCTGGATTTCAAAAACCTCATTACTCAATTTCAAGTAAAAACTCAGTGAGTTCTGAGAATAGAATGGGGTTTAAATTAACTGATTTCATTGGTCCAATTTTTATCATTGAACCAATCAGAATGCTTCATTTTCATTTGGTTGTTTATATCATGACTTTCTGGTATTAATGACATCTTATCCGAGTATTATGACATCATGTCATGCTATAATGGTGCAACTCGGTGTGTTCTGAGAACATAATGAGTGTTTTAATTGCTGTGAGGTGAGAAACAGATTGTTTATATCTCTCAATGAGTAATGAGTTTCTTGAAACCAAGAATCATAAAATTATTTCTAAAATGATTTAATAGACTGTAATATATAATGATTGCAAAAACGCGAGTGATGTAGAAAAAGTAAAAGGATGCTGTGAGTTTTAAATAAATCAAGATTGCCATGTGTCAACTTAAACCAGCAATAATACACAGTGAAAAGCAAATGAATTGTAGTTGGCAGGCAAAGACACAAAAAAGGCACCAAAACTGCCTGATAAACTACATTGTTTCTGTCATTTATGACTAAATAATAAACTGAAGAGGTCATAGTAATTGCGTTTATTTTATGTCCTCAGGAAGAAGGCGGGGTAATTAGGAAAATAAATATAACACGGAGTGATCAAATCTGTGTTGCTCTTTGAAATATTTTGATACAAAATCCTTGTTTTTATAGAGTTATATAGTAAAAACTTGTAAGAGCATGGGATAGGTGTGGGGTTTGGGCCTCCCCCAAGAAAATTTTGAAAATTAGGAGGCAAATGATGCGTTCTCGAGCTATAATTCAGCGTTAATATGGCATTTTGAACTTTTATTTTTTCACTTTTGCTGACGAATTGTACGCATTGGCGTACGTGCGTATGCCTGGATACGCGCCTGGTCTATATAACCTCAGTTATGAGTTGATGATGGCTTCCACAACAAATTCAATTCAATTGCCAAGATGTTTACGCTTAACAACAACTGATTTTTCTTGGATTAATGCAAGCCCTGATTTATCTTGTTGCAAAGAAATGTTTTGTGTTTCACACACTTTTTAATCAATGGTATTATTAATGTGTAAATTTTAATTCGTATAAATTTTAATTATTTCTTTTTCTAATTTCAGGAAGTGGGGAGTATAATTGGAAAGGTGAGTGTTGTTTGTGATTTATCGCCGTGTTTACATATTAAAACCGAAGTTATTACAAAATCGTTTCTTTAATAGAATAATAAATTTTTAGATTAGCTGAAGTAACAGAAATAATTGTTTAAGATGATTTTACAGTGGGGAGCACAGCAGTGTTGTGTATTCTGAATCGATATCTTTATTGCTAGACATTGTCCTAATTCTGCTTAATTTGACTTTTTGAATTTTATTGCCCAGAGAATATGTCATCCTTTCAAGTTGATCAGTATTATCTTATCACGCAGTTATGGAGCTCAGATACCCAATTAACTATGAATTATGATAGGAAATTGAAGACCCATTCGCTGTGGGAAATATTGCGTAATTACACAGTCATGAGAAAGTAGTGAGCTGATTTCATGGTAAATGTCTCCGATATGTCTAATTATCGGAAATGTCATTTAGCATTTAGCTGTTTTTATGTATAATGATCTTGTGCATGTATTTTAATTAATGTTGTTTTGTACTGCTATGTTATCATCATGTCATGATGTTTTGTTTGATGTTATTTTCAGAAAGGGGATAACATAAAGAGATACAGAGAAGAGGTGAGTGAGGAAAATACGTTGTTTTCAGTGCAGAAAAAGTTAAAAAAAAAAAAGTGTTTCTTGTCTGATGAAGCAGTTGTACATTCTTATTGTTAATTCTGAGAGTGAGGGTAGGGATTTTTCTGGATTAAACACAGTTTTACTGTCATCTGTAAAGCGTCTTCATGGCCGAATGGTTGACAACGTTGCGTTGTAAACCTTCGCCTCTCATCGCTGCGTGTTCGAATCCCACTTGGAGCTTGACTTGTAAGTGAGGAAATGTCGATTCTTAAGAATGGCGAGAGGTGTGCAGTACTGGTTCTATCCAGGAAAAGTGGGTTGTCTGCCTCCACTACAAAAAATCGACCGTCGTATATAATCTTACATGTGTTGAAAATGATGTAAAGCACCATACACACAAACCCACATTCATATAAGCACGTCTGGCTGTATTAACAACTGCTTTTAAAGAAAGCTTTTATGAGGAATTTATAGATTATATATTTAAGAAGTAAATACTATAAACTGTTACAATTTTTAAAAAAAAAAAATTATCCTAATAAAATTATGATTATTTTAAATCTTCCTTTACAGAGTGGTGCTAAAATAAACATATCTGACGGGTCATGCCCCGAGAGGATCGTAACGATAACGGGAACAACGGACAACATCCACAAAGCATTTACAATGATTTGTTCAAAGTTTGAAGAGGTAAGGATCCTCTCCCTTTGTGCTTTATATCCGTAACCAGAAACAGATAATATTATGGGATATCCTGATTAGAAATTCATAACTACTTTCAGGGTCTTCCACAGAAATTATTTAAGGGATAGGGGAAATTAAAATTAAATGTCATGGGTGGGGGGTGTGGGAGGGAGTTACCCTTCGGGTGCCCAATATTTTTACGGATCATGATTTATTTAGATGCAATTTGAAGTATATTTCAACTGTAAAAGAAAGGATTTTTAAGAAGTATAGCCTACAAGGAGCTATTTATAGACAGGTATAATGCATTCTGGAGATTTATTGGTGTTTTTAAGGGATAGGGCAGAGAGGTCAAAGGATAGGGGGTTAATTAAGGAGTAAAGGGAAAATTAGATTTTAGAATTAAGAGATAGGGGGAATATGCTCTTAAATGGCCTGTGGAAGACCCTGGCTTTGTATTGTTAATCGGGATTCTAAGTCCGAGTACAGGGGAATGTCAATACACCAGTTCGCGTAGTTGACATAGACTGTTTCAATCACTCAAAATATTCAATGTTGTCTTTAGAGTAAAACTCTATAAATGATCGTCGAAAAACGATTATATGTTTTAAAGAAGGAAATGAGAGGAATGACTTTGATTGGGAAATGAAAAGTGTTTCTGGTTACTACAGCAAATTGTGTATTATGATTTAGTGTTTACCCTTTGCAAAAATAGACATTCCTAATTAGGTATTTCCCTTTGTGAAAATAGATTTTCCTAGATATTGCATGCATTAAAGCAAAATAGTTTGTCAAATTATTTCACAGTTGAAATGTATGTGCATGAATCTACATAAAATCTAAATGAATAGGCATGAATGTGCGACTTGTAGAGCAAACTAAGAAAATATTTATAAATATAATTAATAGTTATAGATACCTTAGTGCAACATTTATTTTATGATGGCACTGTCGCTGATAAAAATGAAAGATAATTCCGTTAAATTTAGTTGAAATTATGTTCGCTAAATGGTAATCCAAGAAAATATTACCTATTGATTGTTATACTAAGTTGTGGTCTATACTGAAGCGTTGATTTATTGTCGTATTATTTGTTTGCATATTTTCCACTACCTGCATGTTGTGCTGTGTTGTCAAGCTATTAATCCCTTCTTCATTTCAGTCTTGCATCTTTCAGGACCTTCAAAACACACCAACCGTGCCTAAACCACCAGTCACGTTACGGCTCGTCGTGCCCGCCAGTCAGTGCGGGTCATTGATAGGGAAAGGAGGAATAAAAATTAAGGAAATCCGAGAGGTGAGCAGGCACAGTGGGCAGAACTGATATTTCAGACTAATATTTCTTCCATTCAACAGAGGGTCATATTTAGTAGTTGTTCACATTTATTTGTTGTTATAGTAGTTTGTTTGTTAATGCTTGGCTTTTCAAATGGTTATCGCTGCAGCATTGATCTGACATGGCATCAGCACATTTCAAGAGTCATGCCACAATGTAAGCCAAACTCATTCATTAGAATGGTCACTGAATATATGAAAATCCATTAATTATTTTATACATGTATATTCTAAACCTAATATCTAAACGCAGGAAGCAGATTTTTAGATCTCTGATTTATTCTGTAATATGTTATCGCTACTTTCACTCCATTGCAAAGTTTGCTTTTTTGACAACAAGAGTTATTGAACATAGAAAGTGACAATTTACCCAACTTTCAGAATAGGTGTTAAAAGAACATTTTATCTTGTCTGTTTGCAGAGTACTGGTGCTTCTATACAGGTTGCCAGTGAAATGTTGCCCAACTCAACGGAGCGAGCAGTAACCATATCGGGAACGGCTGAGGCAGTGACCGCATGTATCAGAAATGTTTGCGGAATTATGCTCGAGGTACAATGTGTTAAATGTTTAGCGTGGATACATTGCAGTTAACAAACTTACGGGCAAGTGGGTGGGGCATTGTTTATTTACATTCAGTCTTAACTTTTGCATGGCTTATAATTCTGAAGAGTTAATGGGTAATAAAATATTTTATTGAACAATAAAATTAGTTATAATATGTATATATATCTCAAAAGATATTTGAAATGAACTGGTGTTTTGCATTGAAATAAATTCCCGATATTTGATTAATATGTTTATCTGTTGAGGGGGTACTGTAAGTTACAGCCAGTATGACTAAAGCAAATTTGTATTCAGTTTAAAATAAATGTTTCGAATAAACGTAAACAAAAAAAAAAGAGTAAAAAACTCTGTTGAACGATTATGATTGATTGTCAGAAGTTTTTGAATACCCCTCAGCAGAGAACTGTGTTATATAACGAATGCATGACTCTAAATACCCGGGTGTTTCAAATAACCATGTTCAGTAACTTCTGTTAGTTTAAAATAGAAATAGTTCACAATTCCTGCATACAAATCAGAAAATCTGTTGTCATGGTGACCATGCATAAAAACGGCTTTGAACTGTGTTTGACTTGTTACACGTGTGATAGAAGTGACTAGGATTATATTGCATGCCATCACAGTGTCTAGTAAACATCGCCCTCTGGTGACAGACAGTGTGAACATGTGATAGAGTGTCAACTTATTAGAAAATGACACTACCCACTGTTGTATTTTAGGCTCCAAAACTCCTGTGTTAAAGGTGAGCTACTCTGGATGTTATTGGCTTCAGGTCCTTAGAGTTATTTCCCTTTGAATAATCCACCCAGTCAGTAGCTTCGTCCTGTCACCCTTGAACTCTTGTGTAGCTTCGTAACAGTGACCAAGTATCTCATATAGATTCATCGCAAATTAATACGTCTGCTATATTTATCCACCGACGAATGATTAATATTCACGAGCCAATTTCTGGTACCATTCCCAAAATAGCTCATTATTTGTACAAGTCCGCCAAGCACATATTAACGTTCTCCATGATTAACAATTATTATAATGTTACAAAAAAGTAGCAGGCATCGCATTGTTGTATTCTGATTTGAGAGCTATTGTTTAATTACAATTATTCAAGTATTTAGTTCTTGCATGATTTGCACAAAACAATTCACAGTGAACAATAAAAGTTAAGTTTCTTGCACTCTATCATTTTCTAGATGAGAAAACGTAATAAAACACTGATTTTCTTACTCTTTCATTCTCGGAACCGAGTCTTCCTGTTTTATATCTAGTAAATGCTTCTACTAAATTTTGTATGCGCAATGTGAATAACCACCGCCAGAACTCGAATAGAAGAAACGAAACGCAACGTAATAAACACATTTAAGTTGGCTTCGTACGATAGAGATTAACAAAAGCTGCTTCATGTATAGATATTTATATATGTATATAAAGTTTTGCAATACTAAAACATTCCTCACCCATGCTTTTCTTACAGTTTTCAATGTTTTAGTTAACGAAACAATGAACAGCTTCTAGTGGTTCTTGACCTCATTGTTATACCAAAGGATCCTGACCTTTGACCTTTATCCTTGGTGATGTTGTTTACCCGAGGTTAAAACTGGCCTCTTTAATTCCCACCCATCCTTCAAACAAACAATATTTTACCCCAACAGTTGTACAGTGAAGTTTTTATTCTTTCTTGTCATTCATTTACCCAGTAAATATAGCATGTACATATAGTTATAAATGAATCAGTGATGAAAACATAGGAGCTACATGGGGAGGAAAAACATTTTATACCCTGTATTACCAGTGTTGCAGATTCGCCAGTTTCGGGTCAGGTTATTGACTGGTTACAGTAATCTGTTGATTGGTTCCACTGGTAACAGAATTCTAAATGTACCAGTTGTTGACTGGTTACAATAATCTATCAATGCAATGAGTGTTTCCATGTTGGTTCCACTGATTAAAATATTTAAATAATGAACCAGTTGTTTACTGGCTACAGCAGTGTCCTGTCTGGTTCCACAGGTTACATATATTTAAATAATGAACCATTTGTGGACTGGTTACAGCAATCTGTCTACGACTGTTTCTGTCTGGTTCCACTGGTTACAGGTATTTAAATAATGTACCAGATACTGGTCACAGCAATCTGTCTATGACTGTTTCCTGTCTGGTTCCCTGGTTACAGGTATTTAAATAATGTACCAGTTACTGGTCACAGCAATCTGTCTATGACTGTTTCCTGTCTGGTTCCCTGGTTACAGGTATTTAAATAATGTATCAGTTACTGGTTACAGCAATCTGTCTGGCTGTTTCATGTCTGGTTCCACTGGTTACAGGTATTTAAATAATGTACCAGTTGTTGACTGGTTCCTCGGGTTGTTTAAAATGTTCATGTTCCCTGTGTATCTTTTATGTTGTTTATATAATTAATATGGTTTATGGTGATGTCGTAATCGACTTTACCTTGATGTATATGAACAATTTTAATCACAGAATAAGTATCTGCAAGCCTATTTAAAGGGACAATGTCCGTAACTTTTAGCTTATAAAATACTCACTAATAACGTTCACAAACGGTACACACTAAACATTATTGAATATTTACTAATTAGAATTCAATTGCGGTACAAAACAATTAGTACCGCTTCGTGAGTTTGAACTCGCAATTTAAACTAAAATTACACTCGCAGGTAATAATAGTGACAGCACACTAGTCAGCTCCCATCTGAGCTAAACGGGCCATATATATTACGCAATACATACTATGTAGAAAACCTAATGTGCTAATGGAAGTCACGTGATCAGCCGAACATGTAAATAATGTGGGTCCCACATTATTTACAAATAATAATTAAAAATAATAATTTCAAATTCACAAAATGTATTACTACAGACTTCTTTGGGTCTATGCTCATGTTTTAATGTATACATTTCTCTAAATAAAAGCTATTTGGTTATTTGGTCATGCTCAATATCTGCTTAGTTACGGACAGTGTCCCTGTAACCAACATAAGTATTACATAAGTTTTATGACCAAGTGCACAATATCATATTGATTATAATAAATGTGTAGATATGTCTTGAGAAAATATTTCATTAGTTCATTAGGCTTAGAGACATACTTTTCCTGTGATATTGATATACTTTTCCTGTGATATTGATCAACATTTTTAAAAAATATTTACCCCAAGAAATGCATGAAAATGTAATAATTGTAATAAAAACGTGTTTCAGACAAAAGTTGAAGCATGGTCAATGCCTTGGACACCATGTTTGTATTGTTATAATTTTTATGAAGGTTTTAATTTTTTCTTTCTTGAAGTCTCATTCGTATATCATAACAAAGTGTATATAAGTATATAAGAGTGGGGTTTTTTTACCTTAAAGTAGTGTGAAATATTTGTTATACCACATTCATTTGTTTCAAAAGTAAGTTTTTTATATAGAATCTCTTAGATCCTGTCATTTTTCTGCTGAATGTCCAGAAATAGGGTTTTGACTTGAACATCTTATTCTGCAATTCATCTTTTATTCTCTAAAGCAGATCCCTTTTTCTGCAGTTTTTTTGTCTGCAAGTTTCATCGATTTTAAGATCTTTAATGAATTTGCTTGCTGCTAACATTTCTTTACCAACATGCACAGGAGTGGCCATGTTTGTTACACAACCATGTGTGTTTGGGTTGGAACATTTTGTGCAGTCTGGCCTGTCACTCGCACATCACATCATCCAGCTTGACATAGTGGTGGATTGGAAACATATTGAAGATTTTACATCTCACGTTTGTATTACTATGAAAACCATTATCCACGACAACACCCTCCTCACCATAACCTTTGACCTTCTCTCCTCCAGTCCCCACCCAAGGGAGCTACAATTCCCTACCGCCCCAAACCAGCAGTGCCACCGGTGGTGTATGCAGGGGGTCAGGCATTTGTCATACAGAATCCACAGATGGCCATGCATCCGCAACAAGACGTAAGTTTACCCACAATTCAATTCTCATCGCAACGTCAGTCAGTGGATAGTACTTGCCGTCTGCTTTCGGACAGTTTTTATTATTGATGAATATCAGTTCCATTTTGTTAAAAGACTTTATATATTATGTATGCAGCATGAAATCTTACAAACATGTTCAGCAAAAATTGATAAGAAAGCCTTTCATAGTGAGCATTCTGTGATTGGAGTATGAGGAAATGGAGTAATCTAGATGATTTTAGATGGTGAAAATCTTTTAACCAGATTTTGTTGTGCAGGTTATTAATAGTCGTCTTGCCGGGTTAAACAGATTGTGTAACTCCAACGTGACATTACTTTGACATTCACAAGTGGATTTTTTAACCGTGGTAAAAAGTTTGTGCTCCATACTATTTTAGCAGGTCTGGTGTAACTGCCCTCAGGAACCATATGGTTACACGGTAAACAATTCTCCAAATTCGTTAATCTCTCGTTTTATGTGTTCATTTGGCATCTAACCCGAATTTGACTGCTAACCCCCTTATTAGTGAACTTATATTGTGCAAACTTTCCCCAGGATCTGTAAGTCTGCCTGGTTTGTTTTTATTTGGCTACGTCTAACACAAAATATTATCTTCTTCAGCCTTGTAAATTCCTCCAGGTTTGTCATTCAAATGTTTATGCTTACCTTTATTTCCTGATAAATAAGTCATGTTGTAAAATGTTTCCCTATTTGTCAGTGGTTTTGAGATTATTTTTAAGTTTACATGCATTTTTGTCTGCTGTATATTCAATAAACATACACTGTAGTGATGCGTTGAATTTCAAAATATCATCGTATTTACAAATTGTCATCAAAACCATTTCACAATTATGGTTGAAACCCTTTTATTTCTCCCCTCCCCACACCCTTGATTTATTTGTCTATATTCCTTACATAAGAATAAACAACTGTTTGAAACACTGCTGGACTCCCTGGCTAACCATATCTATCTGCGTTTGGATGCATGGCGTAACCATCCATATGTGCTGTATCACATGTAGTAGTTTACTCCAATTCGTTACACCAGACCCTTGCTTACACTGGAACCAAACTGTTTACTTGTCAGTATAGTGAACCACTTAACACACATTCCACCTATGTTAAAGTAGATAGATTTTATAATAATCTGTGTGTTGAAAGTGAAACACTATACTGCAATACAATTTGAGGGTGAACGCTTGACTATTGTAACTATATGTGAATAAAGAACCAGATACAATAGTTTTGCATCGACCCCTTAACATGTACTTCTCATGCTTGACCGTATTCGTTTCTTCTTCCCAGTGTAGTTACATGTGTTTGTTCTAGCTTTGTAAAGAATAATATATGCTTTTATATGTTCCATGTAGTGGTACGTTAAAAATGGGCTGTAAGAAAATAAATAATTCTCAAGCTCTTGTTTATATTAAAATTTTGAATTTCAAAACCCAGCAGTGAAGTGTGAAAATAATCCATGCTCAAATCATTTATATGGCTGATTTTGATGAGGACATACACACAGTAGCACTTGTTTTTCAGACCTAATAAAAAAAATATGCTCTGTTTCATGTAACCGGACGGAGCCGACAATTTTACCTCCCATGTTAAAACATTTTTACCCCACCCACCAAAACAAATTAGCTAAGACGTGTGGTAGTGTAGATATAGAGGAACGAAAATAAACTGATTTAACAGAAAACATGTTATTGATTTAAAACAAGTCACTGATATTTCTGCCTCAAAAACAAACTTTTTATACGATGACAGAAAGACTAAAAAAACATTTAAAAAACACAAGGTATAAGATGCAGTCTGGAAGAATGATTGACGTCCATCCAAATACAAATAAAACCCATCATAATGTGCCTTTATTTCATAAATTATTTACACATACATCATATTGAGCCGACTGCATGTTACCTTTCATTTTAATTATTGTTTATGAAAATGCTTGGTCTAGAAAACTCGATGATGTAATGGGTTTATATTGCTATCAGTTTCAGTGCATATGTACTTCGATCACAAAAAATAATTTGTTTATTAAGAGCATCATATGAAATAAAAAATTATGGAAAAAAAAAAGTCAAGTCTTCCAGACCATACTTTTTTCCAGACCATATAAGTGTCATAAAGATACCGTTAACTGTTTGGACTTCGGAAGTGAAAAAGTGATTTACTGATGGAAGGGTTAATTTATTCAGCATTTGTTTTCTTCAATTTTTAAACCTTACACAAATGTTTACCTATTCTTCCCATAGCATTGAAGTAGAAGATGAGACGTAGTTTTATTGTTTTCAGTTGAATAAGCTGAATCAGATGTCTCTGGGACAGCCCGTGGCAATGATGCCGCCGTCAGCCTACATGCCAGGTATGTCAAGTACGTATAGGTTTTGATATTTCTCCAGGGAAATTCGTCAACTGTTTTGCTTTTCAGGGATACTAGTTGTGTGTACTGTGACCCATATAAGTTCTGTTGATTTTTGTGGAGGAAAAAAAATCAATAAATTCAAGGGTAGTTGTAGCAATGTTTTGGAAAACTAAAGCCCCTTTTAATTTTTGGAACAAAAAACAACAACTTGCCTTCTCAATACAATTATAATTTATTCCAAGAATATCCCAAACATTAGAAAAATGTTAAATAAATAGGATTGCAAACAAATTAAAATCTCTTGCGTTCCAAAATGATTTGTTTATAACATATGTTTTTCATCTTTACAGTGTCACCCGGCCCCGGATACAACCCCATTCAATTTCAGCAACGACCGCAACCTAATGGACCCATCCCCCACAACGTTCCACAGACACATGAAATAAACATACCAAATGATCTCATTGGGTGTATCATAGGCAGGGGTGGACAGAAAATAAACGAGATTCGGTAGGTTATTGCATATTTATATATCGGCAACACTCTGAACAGATTGTTATAAGGATGACACATGGAGTCTTTATTTATTCATATTAACACAAGAAGAGTTGATCATTTTCATGTTCACTAGTGTGCAGTTCTGTGACATGGAGTGGAGCCTTTATTTATTTATATTAACACAAGAAGAGTTGATCATTTTCATGTTCACTAGTGTGCAGTTCTGTGACATGGAGTCTTTATTTATTTATATTAACACGAGAAGAGTTGATCATTTTCATGTTCACTAGTGTGCAGTTCTGTGACATGGAGTCTTTATTTATTTATATTAACACAAGAAGAATTGATCATTTTCATGTTCACTAGTGTGCAGTTCTGTGACATGGAGTCTTTATTTATTTATATTAACACGAGAAGAGTTGATCATTTTCATGTTCACTAGTGTGCAGTTCTGTGACATGGAGTCTTTATTTATTTATATTAACACAAGAAGAGTTGATCATTTTCATGTTCACTAGTGTGCAGTTTCTGTGACAAATATAATGAACATACAGTGAAATTGAATATACTGGTGCATAACATGTAAGTATTGTTTAAGAATGGCTTGATGACAACCTATGACAGCATATTCAGATGTTATTACAAATCTATATTAATGTCATTTATCATTTTATGATGGGGTTTTTTACGCCCAGTGCAAGACATGTTATGCTATTGAAGGGGACGGGAACCAAGATGTGCTACGTCAAATTGAGGCTGAACAGAGGGCTATGAAGCACGGACATACTTAAACAAAGCACAAACTAGTGAAACACTATGCTATTTAGATGCCATTTTAATACTCGGGCAACTCATTTCAATTTCAAGAAAAATATAGCCGAAAAAGTCTGATTTAAATTTTTGATGATTGCCAAGTGTTCATGGTACATTGTACATTGTCTACCACAATTATATTTACGATAGTTCACAATTATTTATATAATTGTTCACAATTACGTAAATTACGTACATAATTGTTCATTATTAATTGTTCATTTATATTATTGTAAACATAATTTTATTTAACTTTTTTTCTTTCTATTTGTACAGACAAATATCAGGTGCTAACATAAAAATTTCCAACGCAGAAGAAGGTTGCCCAGATCGCAAGGTAACAATAACAGGGACACCAGACACAATAGGAATGGCTCAGTACTTAATTAACACCAGGTATGTCATGTGATCAAGTTGGGGAAATACCCCCAGGCTATTTATAGACTTAACTATGCATGAAGGGACAACACAAGAGGTTTATAAAATATGTATTTAGGTACTTATTATATTTAAAGGCAAATAAAAACAATTAATAAATTGTTGCTAATATGAATCATGTACAAAGTTGTGAGCTGCAAAGATTTAAAATAAAAACAGCCTTAACTTTGCTCTTGTGTTATCCTATGATGCAATTTATTTTGAAAATGTCTAAACTTAAAGTTAGTTTGTTTATAAGTGTGTTGTATTCTGTAGAAATATGAGACAGTAATGGTGAGTTTCCAATGCAAAATATTAGAAAATCTTCAAGAATTAGCAAAATATATTGACTGCAAAATAAATCTTGTTTTAGTGACCATCAGTGACCATCAGTGACCATCACTGAGACTTTCTCTGTGGTTGATCGGAAAACTCACAGTTATTGTTTCATATGACAATATTGTTGTCCCTGTTTGTTTTTTTCTGCCCAATTAATGAGGTGCAAGCTGATAGCTGTTAGCGAGTCCATCAATTAAGTACTAGAAGCTGCAGGAAAGAGGAAGGAGAACTCTCGGAGTCTTGGGGAAGCAACTCCTATATGCTTATTTTTTGTGATAACAAAAATGAAATCTTCAAACATGTTAGACGTCTTTAAAACGGTCTAATTCCAGTCAAACTTGTTCTGACAAAACTAACCTCAAAACAAAAAAGGTTACCAGAGAAAAATCCAGGATTTCAGATTTTGTCTTGGGTGAAAAGGAGTGGGGGCAGTGTGTGTGGGGTGTGGAGGGGAGTGGGGGGTCTTGAAAAAGAAATGACTACGAAGAAAAATTCTGGCCTGTGTCTTGTCAGTTTCCAAACTGTCCAGTTCTTTCACGAACAAGTTCTGCTCTGTGGGTTCTGCTCTGTGACGGCTGTGAAACAAAGAAATTGGAAACGAGGCAGAGATATTACTAATGTACATTCCTGATGAGCTTTAATGTTTGAAGATTCCATTTTACTGACTAAAAGTTTAACCAGGCCTAGTTTGTAGCTCCCGCTTCATCATACTATGATACTTGAGTATTCAGTGATATTAATTTGGTTAGAATGTATATTAAAACCCAAATATTTCTCTTGATTTTATGCACGTGAAAATGGATTAGATAACAATGAACTTCAAAAAGCATTCAAGAAAAAAGAAAAAAGTTATTTTAGTTGCAAAAGATACTTTTATTCGAATTTTGGGTGTATGTGGATTATTAATGCCATAGGCAGAACTAATAGAAATCCATTTTCACGTGTACTTGATAAAAACACTAACAGTTAATGGTGTATGTGTCTTTGCATGGTACACAAAAGTGTCTGTATTCAAATCCGAAACAGTATTACCGTGGCAACACATACACACACTTTTCATTTCATGTGGGATATGTTTGTTTACCGCACTCCTTTGGTTTTAGTATACACGTGCTGCACGGTACAAAGCCTGTTTTAAAGAAAAAGCATTTTGAAGTTGAGGACAATAATGCTTATGTTTGTTTTGATTAATCAAGTATTTATTTTAAAAGGTATGCAAATCATCGCTCACAAAGGAATTGTTCTTGCTATTTTGCAGTTGTCTTTGGAGATGATGATGATAATGATGAAATAGTAGAATATCTTTTCAAATTAGACTGTGCCATTAGATGCTAATCCACTTTTTTTGTAACCTAGGTTTCAATTAACTTTGAGAATCTATAAAACGGTTTCATGTTTAAACTGAGGAAGTCATTATGGATGAAAGTAAAAACAAAATCTAAAAAGTAATTAACGTTTAAAGGGGCACACGACAATCTTGAAGCATTTATCAGGCATTAAATCTAGTACCTTGAATTACTTGTACAATATCAGTGTTACATTAATTCTGCATGTAAATATTTAAATATTGAGGAACTAAAAACAGGAAATTATATTTATTCCTCATTATTTTGCGATTGGTTTGAATAAATTCATTGTTGAAAAATATTTTTTTACCTTTTTGAGAATGCAAGGTCTTATTTGAAAATGCTCAAAACCTAGAAAACTAAGGCCGCAATTTTTCATTTTCTACACTTTGATAGTGAAGGGGCCATAATAGTGTTACACTTGTTTGAAAATCAAGATTGCTGTGTAATAGTGTCTCTTTAACTCCGTTCAGAAAAAGTCATATAACTAACCTTTCGAAAAGAGAAAAAGGATATTCTATTTGATCATCAGAATATTGGATGATATTGAGGCTGGCAATGGTAAACACCAAGTTTCTCATCAAGTTTTGCTTTTACCTCGTACACCAGAACATTTTCCTTGTATTTCTCACGCCGTAAAGATAAGATAAAATGGGAATATTGTCGATGTTTTTAAAGTCAGTCCTGCGTTTGACAAAAAATGTAACCTTCATATTGCTTTATAAATACATTTAGTTCAAAAGATTTAACAACATATAGTCATAGCAACTGCAAGCAAGTTTGTCTGTTGACAAGTCTTAGTGGTGATCCTATGTAGTAACACAAAAAATCCTCTCTTAGCATATATTAGTTAAATAAACCTCTATTTGTCTAGAGATTTTAATTCCCCGTTTTCCCTCCATGTCGTTGTAACATATTCCCATTTTTTCTTGCCATGTTGAGCGAAATATTTCCCACACATTTCCGTATTGACTAACTGTTGACTGGTACGGTGTTCAGTTGTCAGCAAAGTTTTGTTACTTTATTGCCTTGAATAAATAAGACAGGTTGTTGCTGCATCCTTGTAACAGTTTTGGGCGACAACCAGTCTGGTTTATTCACGTGCATCATTTAGGTGTTTAAAATGATTTGGATGATAGTGTTTTCTATTGCTAAAAACATATGAAAGGAAAAAAAAAGGAAAGAAATATACATTTTTGATAGATATATATAATGAACCAAACAGCTAACGCACCAGTTGACAATACCATTAATATCTCAATAATAACAATCAATAAATCAAAACAAATTTCATTCTGAATGAGACAAATATCGTCAATAACGACTGTACATTTTAAAAAAAAAAAAATTTGCTGTGTCAGTCAAAATTTGATTATGCACATACAGGGGTATAAGATATTCGGAAAAAAAGGCTGTGCGTTAGAACTTTGGTTCAGTATATTGTCTAAACACAATTTCAGTTAATAAGCTCATAAAATATCATCAGCTTTTCTTTCTAAACACTGCATATACTAGTGAACCATCATTGTATTTGCCTGATTGACAGCTTTCATCTTATTTCCGGCATCGGGATCCGGAAAATTGCAATGAAAAAATGAAATTCATTATCTTAGCTTTATACCAAATTTCAACATAACTTGGATAGAATCCACATAGAGTGGTATCAAGTTGCTGAAAGAAGTTCTAAATTACCTTTCGAGGCTATGTGACACCAAAGAATCTGATAGAACAAAAGCTGGAAATAAGTTGGATACAAATATGGACACTTTAATAGAAAATACTGTTGCTTCATACAGACATTATTAGAAGACGATACCTTTTCAAAGGTTAATTTTGATGAATCTTTAATGAAACGAATATTAAATTACAAATACCAAAAGAAAATATGATAATTCATCTAATAATTAAACCTCTTAAGTGTATTATTTTCTATCCTTTGGTTTCAAAACCAATCCCGGACGAATTTTATTTTCATTGTCTGTATGAAGCACATGTAATTCTAAATGTTTTTATTTATTTTTGCCTGCACGAGGTTTGTGGTTACTGTTCATCCAGTTGTCTAATACTGTTTTCCCTTCCCGTTTTTTTTCTACAGCATGGAATTACATAAGACTCTAGTCCTTGATCCTAACTCTGCTGCTACATCCCCCAAGAGTTGCGCCAATCCCACATCTGCGACCCCAGTGACAACCGTGACCTCTCCTATACAATCCCATCCTATGACATTGCCACTTACCATTCCTACCGGGATGAAGCCGCCGATGTTACAGTTTCTTGGAATGAACGGAATGGCCGGATTTAACGGATTACAAACTGTGAACGGTTTTAACGGTCTTAATTTCGGATTTATGGACCCTTTATTAATGGCAGGCGGAATGCCGCATCAGGTGCCACAACCTGCTGCCAATTATCACGGGAAAGTGAGAGTCGGCATGGCAGCAGTGAAAACGGGTTCACCGAAATTCGCACCATACTAACTGTGACTTGTGTTGGTTGTTTGTCTTTAGATTTAGATATATATTTATGTATTTGTTTGCTATCAAGTGATACGTATTTCATGTACCCATATATATGTTTTCATTATTTGATCAATTCCAATGTGTTAACCTATTCCTTGCCTAATTAATGCACTAAATTCTGTTGGTCACATGTTTTTCTTGTTGCTTGTTAAGTGCAGTACTATTTCCTTGCTTTTGAAATCTATTCTTCTTTCAGTAACATTTTAGGAATTATTATTTTGATTGTGAAATATAGAGATATCTATGTTTGCTACATCAAGGTTTGTTTGTTTGAATGGTGTTTTACATCATTTTTAGCACATTTTATATGACGGCCAATTTTTTGTGGTAGAGGCATACCACCGCATTTTTCCTGGAAAGTACAAGAACTGTATACCTCCTGCCATCCGTAAGAATAGACACTTTCTCACAAGCTGAGCTCTTAGTGAGATTCGAACCCGGAGCGGTGAGAGGCGCTAAGGTTTACAATACAACGTCATCAACACTCCACCAAGGCAGCGATTCAGGTCATGAGCAGAACTTGTATTGACATTTGTATGTTGTACTTTCTGTAACATTTCAAAATGTTTTAACTACTCTGCAGTTAATTGTGTGTACTTCACATGTTACACAAAGGAAGCCAATGTGAAAATGGTTGTTTCTCAGTTATTTGTCAAACATTAACTGCCGCCTGAAATTGCTTTTTTAACTTGACCATTAAAAAGTATTTATTTTCTCTCTCTCTCTCTTACCAAAACTGATATTTTTATAGTTCATAGAAACCAAATGGTGTGGCTAAATTTTACCATCTTCAAGGCTGTTCTGTTACAATGAAGTTGTAGATTTCCCTTTCTTAATTAAGTTTAAAACCCACCACTGCATGTTGTTGTTTTTTGTTGTATATTGTATATCTGGGTACATGAGATCAGTGTCCTTATTATGCCATCAATATGTGCTGTGTGTATATATTTGAAACTAATGGTGGCCTTTCACAAGGGGATCCAGTATCCCCCTTGTTGTTTAAGATAACATTTACAGTTTCTTGCATGGAACAAGGACTTGTGATAAACATATCTATTTTATATCGAATATTAGAGGGCTGGCCCATGTTCTCTTGTCCAGAATGCATGGATCAGCCTTTCAGTAAAGAAAACCTGAAAAAGGTCCTAGTTTTTGGCACCATGCTATGTTAAGTCTTAAAGTTTCCTAAGATGTTAGCATAATATTGGTCATAATGTTTAGCATTTTGTCTCAAGTTTTGAAATGTCATTCTTACAGAAGTGTGAGAAAAACAAAACTGTAAGAATTGCATTTCATAACTTAGCCAAAATGTGCCATTGATTATCAGGAATATTTCAATGTTAAGATGATAATATATATATAATAAATATTATTCGTTGCCTAGAGCATACTGTACATGTTTGAATTATTATTATTATTATTGTTGCAATTTTTGCATATTTTTCTTATGAAAATTTATTTTTTGTTGTTGATAGTACATTGTATCTGCATCCACATCGACCAAAATAAAATGTTTTATGGTTTTAATGTTCAGTAAATTGTGTTCTTACAGTAGCTTATTTAAAGTTACTGTATTTTCTTCTTTTGTAATTATCATGGGTTCGTTCAAAATTACACGCTCTGTAACAGTCATTCAACATATTTTTCATTTTAAAAGACGTTCTAGTGCTTTTAATAACACAAATTGTCTGTGATGTGTATGTCAGATGAACCATAGGACAAGAAGCTTTACATATTGTTCAGATTGTTGTATCAACACGATATATATACACTTTTAGTCCCAACATTCTTGCATTTATTATCGTCAAACTGTGTTGTTTAAATTCATAATAGGTCAACGGTATACATTTAGCTATTAAAGCCAAAGATTAAAAGGACACAGTTTTACAATATAACCGAATTCCATTTAGTGTTACCAAAGATAAAACACTCTCAACATGTCTCGGGAAAAAAGAAAATCCAGTTTTATGAACTTGCTAAATATTTAGTGGTTGAAGAAAAGGCCAATTCAATATTTTTATCCAACCAGATACATTCCCATGTTCGGGGAGACTCTGTCACATACCTCATCATCTTAATTGCTTTTAAGTTAATTTGTTCTTTCTTATATTCATCATCAGTGCTTGAGGTATTACTTTGATAATTTGAGGAAACGATTTTATTTTGCAGATGTTCAGGCCAGTATTTTTTAATAAATTGTTCAGAAAAAATGTAGGATAGGAGGAGGGTAAAATAAAAGAAAAAGGAAAATATTTTTCATTTGCAAAAATGCCCTGCTAGGAACATTGAAATAGCATAAAATCGGAAAATTTAGTACCTTTTGATGGGTATAAAATTAGAACTGCTTCAGTCAGAGGCAAAACTTTTTTGAAAACAAGTGTTTTTTTCGGTTTTGTCAAATTTTATGGTAGGAGGGTCAGTAATCCCAAAAATAAAAAATAAAGACTGGCCTTATAAAGGGAAATTCAAATAATAAAAACTGACAATTTTCAGAAACCATATCATGCACATCTTTTTGTCAGAATAAAAAAACAGCCACTATTTATCTTGTTTAAAAAAAGTGTATATTTTAATAACACATACTCCTGTTGACCATATCAAGATTGTTTGATTCCCAGATTTGGTGTACATATGGAAACTTTGGCAATTGACAACATAGTAGAAAAATTAAATTTAGGAAAATTTGCATACAAAGAGGTGAATGGGAAACTATTGCAAATGATAAAAGAACACGATACAGAAGTTTGGCATTCAGCCCTCAAATTACCACTAATTGTGTCATGCCTGACTTATGAAAAATATTGCTTAAAAACATTATTAAGGTATAACAAAAAAAATAGGATGACCTTATAAAAGCCAGTCATGTGTGTCTACTATTTATTGAAAAGATTATAAATTTACAGTACACTTAATAAGAAAAAGTGGTTTATAGTTTTTTAGCTCTACTGATCAAAGATCAGCAGAGCTTATGCCATGGGGCGTCGTCCGTCTGTCTGTCCTTAAACTTTTTTTGTAGCGACTACTCCTCTAAAACTATTGGATGGATTTTCATGAAACTACAGGAATATTGCCCATGATGTCTAGTTGATCCTAGCAATTCACATTGATGCGAAATCCAAGATGGCAACCAAAGCTAAAAATAGATTTTTAAAAATTAAGTTTGTAGAGACTACTACTTGAAAACTATAAGTGATATTGATATGGGTCTTTTTCTAAAATGATCAGCATGACATGACGTTGGTCCTTGTCGAAAATGGTTTTGATTCAACATTAAACTTGGCTGCCAGCTTCATCTTTGTTTACATAGAGTTATATAATAAAAACTTGTAAGGACTACTTCTCTGAAACTACTTGACAGATTTTCATGAAACTTCACAGGAATGCTGATCTAGCTATCAAAACCTATCAGTAGCGCTTCAAGGTCACCTCTTGTTTAACTCAGCATTTTTATTACCTCTATGGTTATACCAAACATACATGTTTGATTGACATGTTTGTTTGGTCGCAGAACAGAGCTATGAATGAGGCAGACTGTGTCAATTGGCAAAGGTTTTATATTGTTATACCCTTCATCTTCACATTCCATCCCGAGTTTAATGAAGTATTCTTTGTATGGCTTGTGTACCCTTTACTATGATGCTTACACATTTGTGTTGGTTGGCTAGACCAGTGCGAGTCGGTATGAAATATCGTTTTCATGAAGGAAGATTGGGTACCTCACCATCTTTATAACAATTCACAAACAGAATGCTTCTTTCCTAATAAGAGGGATAACTTTTAATTGAGTAGGGGAAATTTGTGAAGATTCAATAAAATAATGCATTTAGGTTCAAGTTTTGGTACCAAATTGTAAGGAATACTGTCCTTCTTAAAGGGAGACAGACATTTTGAAGGATTTATCAAGTATTAAACTAAGCACCTCAATTTATTAATTCATTCTCATTTTGCTTTAAACCTGCTTGATATTATCAAATAAAAGGGATAAAAATTTGAAGTTCTCTATTCTATTAGTACTTGCAAACATATTTTGATTTGAAAAATTGCAATGGCAAATATGCAAGTTATGTAAGATAAAATAAAATAAAAATAACCGGATGCTTTGAGTTTATAAGAAATCAAGATTGCTGTGTGTCCCTACTTTCAAGTTGATGCCGTTCAGTGTAGCTGGGTCAAAGCTGGTTATTTTGTATAGAAGGGAATTGACACTGTCCATAGGCCAGAAACCATTACTTAAAACGTCTTCTTTATCAAAGCTCAGTTTGTTTTCCAACTCTGCTAGTCATGCACGGTAGACAGGATCTAGTCACATTAAATATGAATACAGAAGGGGGAAAAAGGTTTCATTTTCAGGTTTCTGGGTTGAGTTTAAATGTTTCTTGTTCTTCATTTAGATGCCATTTCTGTTCTTTATATACTGAAAGGAAAAAGAAATGAACTCGGGAATTTCCGCTATATATTGTATATAATGCACACTTAATTCCACATAATATTCCAAAGCAATCCCAAGATGTTTTGTAAAAAAAAGAGTTGCAGTTAGTTACAGGAAGGACACAACTGATGTTGTAGATGTTTTAATCACAGTACACGTTGTAACAAGAAATTCATAAATGTTGAAGTTCCTCTTTGAAAAATTGAGCCAGCTCAGTACTGTATTTAACGTAAAGAGTTTGCACAATTTTGCTTGAGCCAAATGCATACTCTGTCAATAATGATACTTTGAAGGGATGCTATTTGCTGTGTTGAGTGTTGTTTTAGCCTTTTTCCCCAAAAGGAAAGGATTTACATAGCATGTTCCATTCGATTAACTAGCATATTGTACATACAATATATAGCGGACATTCCCGAGTTGTGTTTCTGTTTCCTTTCAGTATAGTTTTAGTAGCTCGAGTATATTTGCAATATTGGTGTTATCTGCAATATTCATTGTGTTAATTTCTTCATCCCACAAGAGGGTTTTGTGTTGCAATACAGAAAGTATGTGCAAGATCCACGTAATTCAGCGTTAACCAAATATTGTTTTCAATGTTTTGTATTATTTAGACACAAGTATTATTATGTAATTCAACAATTATTTCATTTGTATTTAAAATGGTAGTATTTTGTTTAGCATTGATTCAACATTGTCAGTTTTAATTTAGTCACATTATTTTATTATTTTGTTGAATTTAATTATGTCCCTAAGTCAAGTTATATGTATTGAAATTTTATCATTTAACTGAAATCCAGATTGTCTATATTTTTGTTGTTTTGGTCTCAACCATGAATGTGCATGTGTGACAGTCTGTCGAAAATTTAGTTTTTATAGACTATTTTAAATTTCATTCATTCCTATGTTTTGCATGGAATTGATGCATGAATATTCGGTGTAATGGTTGCTATAGAAACGGTTTGAAAAAATGTGTGAGACTGTATTGGCTTCTGCATTATAATGGTCTTTACGTAAAAATGTTTAAATATTCTGTTTGTTTTTTTTAAAAATAAAAAATTGTGAAATATTCAATTTGATTATTTTGAATAAGAGGATGTAAACAGACTTGTACTAAAATGTTTTTATTTTCTGTTTTGATTTTTGCAATCAAAAATAGACGTTTTACATAATATAAATTTTGCTCTTAAACTTTGAAAATGGATGAAATTTTGAACGAAAAAGTCATGATAAAGCAGAGGTCTACTTTATATGAAATATAATATTATGTAGTAAAAGATTTGTTGTCCCTCATATTGTTATATTTTTGTGATTTTCTGATTTTAGGGTGACAACGGAAGTTTGTGGTATGGGGATTCGCTAAGTTGTAGGTGAAGGTCATCTATACATTTCAAGGTCAAGAACACTAAAGGGTCACAAGGTTGTGCCTCAGTAATAATCGACCATTTTGTGTGATAAAGTGATACAGCTATGTAACAATCAATTTGATTGGCTATCATTTTTAAAAGCACAATCATCATTGGCTGGTGGCTGATCAATCACAGTTGTCTCAAAGTGCTTGATCACATGACACATTGTCTTTTTAGCCATTTGTTTGAATTTTCTACTTGTCTTTTTGGAGCTTCCATTGTCTTTTAATTTTATGCCTTAAAATTGTGTGACTATTTCAACAAGCTGTTTTGTTTGTTTTCATGTTATAATCATTTTTTACTTGTTCGTGCACCAGCTTAATACAACCACTGATTTGGGTATGTCACCAAAAAGATGTAGATTAGACAAAAAATCCTTCCATATTCTGAAACCAATAACATTTGTTAATGTATTATATAATACGTTGTGAATATATGCATGAAAAATATTATAATAAACTATTCATGTATTCAAGACTGGTCCTTAAAAAAATTAAAAAACAAACCCAGAAAATCGGGGGAGAAAAAATAGGCATACATCCATTCAGTTGTGGTATTAACGAGTTGTGCTTGAATAGTGTAATTCTTGATATGGAGTGTTTTTATTAAAAACTATCTTGTACATTTGTATCATCACCTAGTTCGATGTCCTACAAACCATGAGTGGTGCTGTATATGTTTCATGCCAAAATATCTGTGAGATGGTACTGCATTGAATAAAGTATATGTCCGTAAATACAGAAACTGGTGTGACTGGGTCTAGCAAACTGCCCGTCTGATATAAACGGGTTCAGATTTTAAAAATGGCGAAATCTAATTCACAGCTAATGGGAGACATCGGTAACCTGTAACTCATCTCCCTTCTAGCGCTCAACACAGTCCTGGTATTTGATCTCCTTTGGAGTTTATCATTGTATTGCAATTAGGTGGCGTGTATTTTCATTAGTATTTCTTGCATAAATAAGTATAATTTCAAACAATACGAGTTTCAAAGTGACTTGAAAGGGTATTTTTCTGCATAAAATATTTACATCTTTTCAACAAGTTTTAATAGAAAAAAAAAGTTACTTTGCAAGGGTTCGTAGTTGGGTATTGACCTGCATATTGATATAGCAAACAACAATAAAAACTGAGGTGAACCAAATGGTTGGACATGGTGATCTGGGGAGAGTCATCAGGGGAGACAACTCGCTGCTGTTCCTCATTGGGCAGAACAGGTTGTTCATTGTTTTGTATATATAGGAGGATGCATTAATTTATTAACAATGTGCTTATTAATTTATGATAATATGACCAGTAGTTATTGGTTTTTAAGACTGACCAATCCACAGTGGCCAGACAGTATCAGATCGTGAAATTGTGTGTTCATATCTTGAAATGTCATTGCACCAACTATATGCCGTATTCAATGGTTGCCGTTGTCCTGTGATTTTCACATGTAATTCAGTGTGATTCAAGAAAAGGAAATATACCTCATTTGATTTCTAGTCGAGTCTATGGCACTTGTTGTTATCAATTTTCGCATTTCCTTTTATCAGAAAATGTAATTACTAAAATAAATTGTACCTTGTACTGAATAATGATAATGGCATTGGGAAAAGTTGTAATAATAAGATTTCAGTGAAGAAATTGTTCCCATGTAATAATGATATGATATAACATTGCGGAAAAGTTGTTACAAGATTTCAATGAAGAAGTGGTTCTATGACTGTCATAGCCTTCATCAACACTTTTATTCCATAACAATTCAGTTAATAATATGTGCAATCTAGTAAAAAGGGTACTGTATTACGTTTGTTGTTTATTCTTTTTAAAAATAATGTCATTCATCTTTCATGACATCACATTGTATATAGACTGTGTAGTACGCAACATATTTTAACCCTTAACCTGCTAATCACGACTATAATAGCCTTTACGTCCATTGTAAACCCAGATCAGCCTGCGAGTAACAATGTCCAGCTGCTGATCAGTCATTTTCTCCAAGACACCCCTTTGTCACATAAATGGAATGGTCTTAATTCAAAGAAAGAACAGTCCATTATATATATGTAGGGGTTAAGGGTTAATACATTTTGTAATGATGTAATACACTTGAGAAGTCGAGTCACTTGTACAAAAAGCACTGTCACAGTCTACTGAGCCATGTCACGAGAATCGACCATCACATCATATTTAACTTGCTTTTCATTAGTGGTGTGACTATAGGTCAAATAGACTCTGTTTGCAATACATATCACCATATCGTTACCAGAAATGTTGACTAGAAATAGAATGTGTCGACTATCGGTCACTAGTCAACGTTGCTAGGCAAATAGTGGGTTGGGAGAATTACTACATGGCTACAATTCAGGAAACATATGACCTTATAATGACTACGATTATTTTTGACATGAATTCGGCTGACGGATACATGTAAAAAAGAATGGTTATCATACTATGTAGAGATACACCCAGGTTATACTCCACGACAGAACAATCACGCTTTAAAGATTTAAAGTTTTATCATATTTTTGGTCTGTGTTTAATATGGCCAGGTCGTATGGAGTATGGTATTCCAAAATAATTCGAAACACAGAAGGAGAGACGTCAAGATTTCTCTTAGTGCTTAATATCATCGTTGTAGGTTTTACCCAACATAAATAATTACGCTGCTTGCAGTCGAACCTGGTCTTGTGTTACTTAAAGAGACACACGGCGATCTTGAAGTTTTTATCAAGCATTCAATTAACATCTCGATCTATTAAGCCAGTATCATTTTGTCTTTAAACCTGTTTGCATATAATTAAATAAAATTCTGAGTTTTGTTTCTTCTTATTCTTCCTTAGATATAAATATATTATTGGTGCAATATATTCAACAGTTATTAATATGCAAAAACAGTGGCTTTATACTATTCTTATAATTAATATTAATGCTTGAACAAATGCAAGTTACGAGGAAAAACTAATGGGACGACGGAATTTTTAATTCAAGATTGCCTTGTGTCTGTTTTAATATGCATAAAACTACCATGAATTCGGTCTCGCATCTCAAATAAGTGATCTCAACCAGTTTCATCGGATTATTCACATTTCCACCACAACACATCGAGATAATGCAATCTCTCATGACGTGGCTCGCATGGTTAATAAAAAGGTGCAAGATAAAATAGGTTGTGATTTTATATGACACAGTAGATTTTTTAATGAAGTAGAAAATAAAACTTTATTGTTGTCACTTCCTATATTTTTAGAAATCATGTGACCTGGGATTGGCATCATGTGATTATGTTATTGTTACTGCCAGTTGTCATGTGATCAAGCGCTTTCTATTTATAGGTCAGTTTGTTTACCAAGTTTCATAAAAATACCTTGTAACAGTTGCATGATGAAAATAAGAGAAAGACGGAAACTTGTATGATTATACTATATATGTGTGTACAGTGTGTGAAACTTTTCCTTGTCTGGAAGCTTTGAGAAGAAATATGGAGGAACGGACTAAGGTGAACGTGTAATTTGGTGAAACTTGGTTTGCCGATTTGACTTTAGTTGTTTATGTTGAGTAAATAATTTATAATTGATTATATTAAGACTGATTAGGAGAGTTATTTTGAATTGTTTTCACTTGTATTTTATCAGTCGAATAACTTATCGGCTGGATCATAATCATGGTGTATAAATGTGTTGCCAAAATTAAAAGAATAAATAAATTTTACATAACAAGTACTCTGTTTTGAATATACATTTCCAGCTTGCATCTATCTCATCCCCCTCTAAGGTTGCTTGCCCAAAAGAAGCCGATTACCTAAGTAGCTGAAATTCCCTTACTTGGACATATTCAAGGGCAATAACTCTTCAATGCACAGATTGCCAAACATGTCTGAGATCTTATTAAAAACAACATTCAAAGAAATATTAGTGAAACTTGGAAGGCATTTGATTTAAATTTTCTTAAAAGCTGAAATCTCTTATTTTGACATAAAGAATGGCACTATTTAACCCTTAACCCGCTAAGCACAACTAGAATAGCCTTTGCGTCCATTGTAAGTGTGAGTAACTCACAGACTGATCTGGGTTTACAATGTATGCTGCTGATCAGTCATTTCCCCCAAAACACCCCTTTGTCAAATAAATGGAATGGTCTTCATTCAAAGAAAAACCAATCAATTATATATAAGTAGCGGGTAAACAAGGATAGTGTAAGCCTACAAGCCCACAATCAATAAAAATATGTACACCATTAGGTCAACTTTCATTGGGATGTAAACAATAACTTCAGGTATTTCTGTGTTAATGCATGTGTAACTGGTCAAATACCATGAACTATTTATTCCTTGACCCTGGTGGGTCAAAAATAGTTGTGTATGGGCCATACAAATGCCACCATATGTCCTACGCCCCATGAGAGTATCCAGATACAAATGCCACCATATGTCCTGCACCCCATGGGAATATCCAAATACAAACACCACCATGATATGTCCTGTACCCCATGAGAGTATCCAGAAACAAAAGCCACCATATTATGTCCTGCACCCCTCGAGAGTATCCAGAAACAAAAGCCACCATATGTCCTGCACCCCACGAGAGTATTCAGATACAAACACCCCTATGATATGTCCTGCACCCCACGAGAGTATCCAAAATACAAACACCACCATGATATGTCCTGCACCCCATGAGATTATCCAGATACAAATGCCACCATATGGCCTGCACCCCATGAGAGTATCAAGATACAAATGCCACCATATGTCCTGCACTCCATGAGAGTATCCAGAAACAAATGCCACCATATGTCCAGCGCCCCAGGAGAGTTACCAGATACGAACGCCACCATATGTCCTGTGCCCCATGAGATTATCCTGATACAAATGCCACCATATGTCCTGCACCCCATGAGAGTATCCAGAAACAAACTCCATCATATGTCCTGCAACCCATGAGATGATCCAGAAATAAAAGCCACCATATGTCCAGCGCCCCAGGAGAGTATCCAGATACGAACGCCACCATATGTCCTGCGCCCCATGAGATTATCCTGATACAAATGCCACCATATGTCCTGCACCCCACAAGAGTATCCAGATACAAACACCACCATATTTCCTTTACCCAATGAGAGTATCCAGAAACAAAAGCCACCATATGTCCAGCGCTCCAGGAGAATATCCAGAAACCAATGCCACTATATGTCCTGCACCCAATGAGAGTATTCAGATACAAATGCCATCATGATATGTTCTGCACTGCACGAGAGTATCCAGAAACAAATGCCACCATATGTCCTGCACCCCATGAGAGTATCCAGATACTAATGCCACCATATGTCCTGCACCCCATGAGAGTATTCAGAAACAAATGCCACCATATGTCCTGCACCCCATGAGAGTATCCAGATAAAATTTCACCATATGTCCTGCACCCCATGAGAGTATCCAGATACAAACACCACTATATGTCCTGCGCCCCATGAGAGTATTCAGATACAAACACAACCATGATATGTCCTGCACCCAATGAGAGTATCCAAATGCCACCATGATATGTCCTGCACCCCATGAGAGTATCCAGAAACAAAAGCCACCATATGTTCAACGTCCCATGAGATTATCCAGATACAAATGCCACCATATGTCATGCAACTCATGAGAGTATCCAGAAACAAATGCCACCATATGTCCTGCACCCAATGAGAATATCCAGAAACAAATGCCACCATATGTCCTGCACCCCATGAGAGTATCCAGAAACAAATGCCACCATATGTCCTGCACCGCATGAGAGTATCCAGATACAAGTCTACCATATGTCCTTTACCCAGTTAGAGTATCCACAAACAAAAGCCACCATATGTCCAGCGCCCCAGGAGAGTATCCAGAAACCAATGCCTTCATATGTCCTGCACCCAATGAGAGTATTCAGATACAACTGCCATCATGATATGTCCTACACCACATGAGAGTATCCAGAAACAAATGCCACCATATGTCCTGCACCCCATGAGAGTATCCAGATACAAGTGCCACCATATGTCCTGCACCCCATGAGAGTATCCAGATACGAATGCCACCATATGTCCTGCACCCCATGAGAGTATTCAGAAACAAATGCCACCATATGTCCTGCACCCCATGAGAGTATCCAGATAAAATGTCACCATATGTCCTGTACCCCATGAGAGTATCCAGAAACAAAAGCCACCATATTATGTCCTGCGCCCCATGAGAGTATCCAGAAACAAAAGCCACCATATGTCCTGCACCCCACGAGAATATTCAGATACAAACACCCCTATGATATGTCCTGCACCCCACGAGAGTATCCAAAATACAAACACCACCATGATATGTCCTGCACCCCATGAGATTATCCAGATACAAATGCCACCATATGGCCTGCACCCCATTAGAGTATCAAGATACAAATGCCACCATATGTCCTGCACTCCATGAGAGTATCCAGAAACAAATGCCACCATATGTCCAGCACCCCAGGAGAGTTACCAGATACGAACGCCACCATATGTCCTGTGCCCCATGAGATTATCCTGATACAAATGCCACCATATGTCCTGCACCCCATGAGAGTATCCAGAAACAAACTCCATCATATGTCCTGCAACCCATGAGATGATCCAGAAATAAAAGCCACCATATGTCCAGCGCCCCAGGAGAGTATCCAGATACGAACGCCACCATATGTCCTGCGCCCCATGAGATTATCCTGATACAAATGCCACCATATGTCCTGCACCCCACAAGAGTATCCAGATACAAACACCACCATATTTCCTTTACCCAATGAGAGTATCCAGAAACAAAAGCCACCATATGTCCAGCGCTCCAGGAGAGTATCCAGAAACCAATGCCACCATATGTCCTGCACCCAATGAGAGTATTCAGATACAAATGCCATCATGATATGTTCTGCACTGCACGAGAGTATCCAGAAACAAATGCCATCATGATATGTCCTGCACCCCATGAGAGTATCCAGATACTAATGCCACCATATGTCCTGCACCCCATGAGAGTATTCAGAAACAAATGCCACCATATGTCCTGCACCCCATGAGAGTATCCAGATAAAATGTCACCATATGTCCTGCACCCCATGAGAGTATCCAGATACAAACACCACTATATGTCCTGCGCCCCATGAGAGTATTCAGATACAAACACAACCATGATATGTCCTGCACCCAATGAGAGTATCCAAATGCCACCATGATATGTCCTGCACCCCATGAGAGTATCCAGAAACAAAAGCCACCATATGTTCAACGTCCCATGAGATTATCCAGATACAAATGCCACCATATGTCATGCAACTCATGAGAGTATCCAGAAACAAATGCCACCATATGTCCTGCACCCAATGAGAATATCCAGAAACAAATGCCACCATATGTCCTGCACCCCATGAGAGTATCCAGAAACAAATGCCACCATATGTCCTGCACCGCATGAGAGTATCCAGATACAAGTCTACCATATGTCCTTTACCCATTTAGAGTATCCACAAACAAAAGCCACCATATGTCCAGCGCCCCAGGAGAGTATCCAGAAACCAATGCCACCATATGTCCCGCACCCAATGAGAGTATTCAGATACAACTGCCATCATGATATGTCCTACACCACATGAGAGTATCCAGAAACAAATGCCACCATATGTCCAGCACCCCATGAGAGTATCCAGATACAAATGCCACCATATGTCCTGCACCCCATGAGAGTATCCAGATACGAATGCCACCATATGTCCATCACCCAATGACAGTATCATGATACAAACACCACCATGATATGTTCTGCACCCAATGAGAGTATCCAGAAACAAAAGCCACCACATGTTCAGCGCCCCAGGAGAGTATCCAGATACGAATGCCACCATATGTCCTGTGCCCCATGAGATTATCCAGATACAAATGCCACCATGATATGTCCTGCACCCAATGAGAGTATCCAAATGCCACCATGATATGACCTGCACCCCATGAGAGTATCCAGAAACAAAATCCACCATAGGTTCAACACCCCATGAGATTATCCAGATACAAATGCCACCATATGTCCTGCACCCCATGAGAGTATCCAGAAACAAATGCCACCATATGTCATGCACCCCATGAGAGTATCAAGATACAAGTCTACCATATGTCCTTTACCCAATTAGAGAATCCACAACAAAAGCCACCATATGTCCAGCGCCCCAGGAGAGTATCCAGAAACCAATGCCACCATATGTCCTGCACCCAATGAGAGTATTCAGATACAAATGCCATCATGATATGTCCTGCACCGCATAAGAGTATCCCAAATGCCACCATATGTCCTGCACCCCATGGGAGTATCCAGATACAAATGTCACCATATGTCATGCACCCCATGCGAGTATCCAGATACGAATGCCAACTTATGTTGTGCACCTCATGAGAGTATCATGATACAAACACCACCGCACCCCATGAGAGTATCTAGAAACAAAAGCCACCATATGTTCAGCGCCCCAGGAGAGTATCCAGATACGAATGCCACCATATGTCTGCGCCCCATGAGATTATCCAGATACAAAAGCCAACATATGTCCTGCACCTCATGAGAGTATCCAGAAACAAATGCCACCATATGTTCTGCACCCCATGAGAGTATCCAGATACAAGACTGCCATATGTACTTTACCCAATTAGAGTATCCACGAACAAAAGCCACCATATGTCCAGCGCCCCAGGAGAGTATCCAGAAACCAATGCCACCATATGTCCTGCACCCAATGAGAGTATCCAGATACAAATGCCATCATAATATGTCCTGCACCGCATGAGAGTATCCAGAAACAAATGCCACCATATGTCCTGCACCCCATGAGAGTATCCAGATAAAATGTCACCATATGTCCTGCACCCCATGAGAGTATCCAGATACAAACACCACTATATGTCATGCATCCCATGAGAGTATCCAGATATAAATACCACCATGTCATGCACCCCATGAGAGTATCCGGAAACAAATGCCACCATATGTCTGCACCCCATGAGAGTATTCAGATACAAACACAACCATGATATGTCCTGCACCCAGTGAGAGTATCCAAATGCCACCATGATTTGTCCTGCACCCCATGAGAGTATCCAGAAACAAAAGCCACAATATGTTCAACGTCCCATCAGATTATCCAGATACAAATGCCACCATATGTCATGCAACTCATGAGAGTATCCAGAAACAAATGCCACAATATGTCCTGCACCCAATGAGAATATCCAGAAACAAATGCCACCATATGTCCTGCACCCCATGAGAGTATCCAGAAACAAATGCCACCATATGTTCTGCACCCCATGAGAGTATCCAGATACAAGTCTACCATATGTCCTTTACCCATTTAGAGTATCCACAAACAAAAGCCACCATATGTCCAGCGCCCCAGGAGAGTATCCAGAAACCAATGCCACCATATGTCCCGCACCCAATGAGAGTATTCAGATACAACTGCCATCATGATATGTCCTACACCACATGAGAGTATCCAGGAACAAATGCCACCATATGTCCAGCGCCCCATGAGAGTATCCAGATACAAATGCCACCATATGTCCTGCACCCCATGAGAGTATCCAGATACAAATGCCACCATATGTCCATCACCCAATGAGAGTATCATGATACAAACACCACCGCACCCCATGAGAGTATCCAGAAACAAAAGCCACCATATGTTCAGCGCCCCAGGAGAGTATCCAGATACGAATGCCACCATATGTCCTGCGCCCCATGAGATTATCCAGATACAAATGCCACCATATGTCCTGCACCTCATGAGAGTATCCAGAAACAAATGCCACCATATGTTCTGCACCCCATGAGAGTATCCAGATACAAGACTGCCATATGTCCTTTACCCAATTAGAGTATCCACAAACAAAAGCCACCATATGTCCAGCGCCCCAGGAGAGTATCCAGAAACCAATGCCACCATATGTCCTGCACCCAATGAGAGTATTCAGATACAAATGCCATCATAATATGTCCTGCACTGCATGAGAGTATCCAGAAACAAATGCCACCATATGTCCTGCACCCCATGAGAGTATCCAGATACAAATGCCACCATATGTCCTGCACCCCATGAGAGTATTCAGATACAAACACTACCATGATATGTCCTGCTACCCAATGAGAGTATTCAGATACAAATGCCATCATAATATGTCCTGCACCGCATGAGAGTATCCAGAAACAAATGCCACCATATGTCCTGCACCCCATGAGAGTATCCAGCTACAAATGCCACTATATGTCCTGCACCACATGAGAGTAACCAGATACAAACGCCACCATATGGCCTGCACAGCATGAAAGTGTCCAGATGCAAACGCCACCATATGTCCTGCACAGCATGAAAGTTTCCAGATACAAATGCAACCATATGTCCTGCACCACATGAGAGTATCCAGATACAAACGTCACCATATGTCCTGCACAGCATGAAAGTTTCCAGATACAAATGCCACCATATGTCCTGCACCACATGAGAGTATCCAGAAATAAATGCCACCATGTCCTGCACAGCATGAAAGTTTCCAGATACAAATGCCACCATATGTCCTGCACCATATGAGAGTATCCAGATACAAATGCCACCATATGTCCTGCACCATATGAGAGTATCCAGATACTAACACCATTATATGTCCTGCACCACATCAGAGTATCCAGATAAAAATGTACCATATGTCCTGCACAGCATGAAAGTTTCCAGATATAAATGCCACCATATGTCCTGCACAGCATGAAAGTTTCCAGATACAAATGCCACCATATGTCCTGCACCCCATGAAAGTATTAAGAAACAAATGCCACCATATGTCCTGCACCGCATGCGAGTATCCAGATTGTTACATCTATTACCATGTCAGCAAATTTACAGTAGTATAGATGGATATTCATTCTTTCCGCTTACAATAATAGTACAATGGAAAACCTGGCCGATATTGCCATTTTGTCTTCTGTGAATGCTTTTAAACAAGCAGTATATACTCTCCTCCAATACCATGTCTGTTTTCACCATACTATATTTTACTCTTTCTTTCAACATTTTTTGATACACACAACCAATTGATATGCACCATCCGCACATAATGCTACCAAGAGGTTGTTGCAGTATTGTTAGACAGATTAAACAAATTTGCTTCAGAAAATATTTTGACTGGCCTCGATCTTATTTCAAATGTTTTTTTCATGCAAACCATGGATGATGCTGACCACGGCTTTGTATAACAGGTAATAATTTTTTGCCTTCCAAAGATCAAACTTTAAACTAAGTTAAAAACATCTAGCACATACTAGTAATTAGAAAAATTGATGTTAAGTTATCTGCCCTTTGCTTGGAGGTTGGAGGTCACATCCGCATTTCCTATGTCACGATGTGATGTACTAACCAAGATACAACTAAACCAAAGTTGAAATGTCTAGCGCATACAGTTCATGAGAAAGTGACCGAAACACAAAAGTTAAATGTAAAAATTATTATCTGCTCTTTGTTTAGAGGGTGACGGTCACAACCTCATTTACTATGTCATATTGCGAAGCACTAACCAAGATACAACTATAATCAAACTTTAAAATGTCTATATATAGCGCATACATTTCAAGAGAAAGTGACCTAAACACAAAACTTGAATGTAAAAAATTCAAAGTTATCTGCCCTTTGCTTGGAGGGTGAAGGTCACAACCACGAATGTTATGTCACTTTGTGATGTACTACCCAAGATACAACTATAATCAAAGTTTGAAAGGTCTAGTTCAGGAAAAAATGACAGAAAAGTAAAACTTGAATGTTGAAGCCCAGGCTGAGACCAACTATCAATTGGGATGAAAAACTAAACACATATAGGTTCCTGCTATAACTGAAGATGATGAATATTCCCGCTTTTTTCAGATAATTTCAACTTTTTTTTTATCTAAATTAAAACAAAGGTCCATAAGGCAAGTAACAATGTGTGATGTAGAGGGACTAAGGTCATCAATTGTTATGTGTATATGAAGTTTGGGAACAATCAAATTCAAAACTGTTCGAGAAATGCAGGTAACAACAAGAGGCTCAAGAGGGCATGTATCACTCTACTGGATGTGGATCCCAATAGTTTCCAGGTTATGACCCTGGAGCTATGTCTCAGGTCCAGTAAGTGTATATATGGTTGTAGGGTGTGGATCCCAATAGTTTCCAGGTTATGACCCTGAACAGAGACACACTTTCTCATGAACTGTATGCGCTAGACATTTCAACTTTGGTTTAGTTGTATCTTGGTTAGTACATCGCACCGTGACATAGGAAATGCGGATGTGACCTCCATATAGTTGAGGATGGACCCCAGGGCCAATGCTGTTTGGATGGTTGTAACTGTCTGCTCATGTCCATTAAGTATATATACGATTATAGGGTGGAGATCTCAACAGTTTCCAAGTTATGACCCAGGGCAGATGCTGGTTGGATGGTTGTATCCGTCTGTTAACATCCATTAAGTGTATGTATGGTTATAGGATGAAGATCTCAACAGTTTCCAAGTTATGACCCAGGGGAAATTCCTCAGGAGTGGGGGCAGACACATGGCCCGATAATGGTTGGATGGTTGTATCCGTCTGTTCATGCCCAGTAAGTGTATATAGGGTGTGGATCTCAAAGGTTTCTGTTTGAGCCCAGGGTCACCATTTGAACACCATAAGCTGATGTAGCATGCAATATATAAGAATTCGAAGCCTTTTGGTTTTGGAGAAGATTTTTTCAAGTTTATTAAGTCTATGTAAAACATGCAAAATCCCCATATATAAACTTTGGATCCCTGGGGCACAGCCATTTTAAATTTGTGAAGACGAAAAACACAAACTTGGTAGTAGCTACCGATAAATTCTAAAAAAGAATTTATCAAAATCTATCTTGCCATTATGGAGATCTTTTATAGTCCGGCAGATAAATGCCCCTTTTGGACACAACTTGGAGTTTGCGTCCATGCAATTGTTGTTTGCTTTTTCTGCATCTACCAACCATATATTATACACACACACACATTTATGCTCCATCCTGATAAGGCATATATGGACCGGTTGTCAAAAAAATAATCCCGATTGATATTTTGTGCATCTTTCATTACCTAGTGCATATATATGCAGTCTTATTTCAAAATATTTAATATAAACTTTCCCGTATTTAAATTTTCATTTAAAGCGATATGTTTGACCCCCCACTGTGTGGGCGAGTTAACCACTAACCTAAATGCTTTTGATTAAAGTGGAAACAGCGTGACGGACGAACAGACGGACGCAGGTATTTCCATCGCAAAGAACATGGAATACTAAAATGTATTGTTTGATGACATTGGAAATACAGAAAATGAATATTTTAGGATGGATGTATGTGATAGTACACAGTACTATGTTATGTACTATTAACGCTTTGGATTCAAGTCATAGAACAACTCAAGACATTTAACACATGTCAATTTCACACTTTGTCCTTCACCTTACATGTCTTAACTTTCGATTTTGTATTGAGATTATTTCACTGGTATTGTCTTCGTCTGTTCATTCAAGCAGTTAATGCCACCTTGGCATGCACAAAATATCATGCAGGAAAGCCTGGCCTGATTACATCTGCATCTCATCAAATTGTTTATTGGTCTAAAATCCAACAGTAGGAATATCACCAAAACACAGACATACACAGTGAAATACAAAGCATGTATGAAACAAGAAGCAAGAAAATAAAAGTCATATATCTCTCTCTCTATATGCTTATTTAAAATTATAATAACAGTCAATTGTTATCTTATATAAATCCTCTCCTGATTTCATATAGTTGTATCACATTATATAGTTTCTTCAGCAACTAAAGTTTATATCTCTAATACCGTTTTTTCAAAAATTGAAAAACTTCGAGATAAATGATAGAAATAAATATCTGATAGAAACACACAGCTTCACTCTCGCATGGACATTTGATGGGCTTCAGGAAATTTGGAGGTGCATGCTCAACATTTCTTGGCACCATACTAGGGACAAGGGATTTGGCAGCACCATCCATATTCCACAGGATCTACGTCTGGTGGACCTTCGTCCAGAGCATGTTTCCAGATACATGACTGAAAATGAGCCCGTTTAACGTTTTCCACAAACGATTCTGTTGTTGGAGGTAGGGACTTCCAACTTCGGTGTGGATGTAGGGGATTTTTCGACCTTTTTAGCCCATTAATTCTGTCGAGCCTCGGACATGATCTCCGCTCTTGATTGCCCATAACACGCACATGTGAACTTGGTTGACTGCTCAGTTATACTATCCATATCAGCTTTCTGTCACAAAACAAAGCAGGCGAATGCCCCGCTCTCAATGTTTTCAGCACTGTTCCTTTACCAATTCCCATAAAACAAGCAACTGTGTCACATCCAGACAGTGTATGGACCCATGTAAGTCTGGGATAATGTCCTTGTTTCTTTTAACAGTGGCTTGGATATCTGTAACTGATCTGAGTATAGGGTGTACCCCACAGGTTTGTTGGAAATACCCATCCCAAATACCCTAAATAGGCTTGTCAGCCAGTTATACATAGCATTATATGATGACTTTGCTGGGCCACCATACATTTCAATCGGGATATGATCGCACTGATTTTAATGGATCTCGCTAGGTATTGGTATTCTATACAGTATAGTGTATGATGCTAGTATAGTGTGTACCCCGCAGGTTTGTTGGAAATACCCAAATAGGCTTGTCAGCCAGTTATACATAGCATAATATGACGAGTTTGCTGGGCCACCATACTTTCGATAGGGATATGATCAGACCGATTTCAACGAATCTCGTTAGGTATTGTTATTCTATACAGTATAGTGTGTACCCCGCAAGTTTGTTGCAAATACCCACCCCACATACCCCAATGCTAGGCCACCATACTTTCAATCGGGATATGACTGGACCAATTTCAACGGATGTCGCTAAGTATTGGTATTCTAAATGACGCTAGTATAGTGTGTACCCCACATTTGTTGCCAAATACCATCCCACATACCTCAAATAGGCTTGTCAGTCAGTTATACATACCGTAGCTTTATATGATGATTTTGCTGGGCCACCATACTTTCAATCGGGATCTGATCGGACCGATTTCAACGGATCTCGCTAGGTCAATTATGGTGGCCCAGCAAAATCAACATAATTATAATGCTATGTATAACTGGATGAAAAGTCTGATTGGGGTATTATTTTGACCATTCCATGATGACAGGATGGCATCGTTAAATAAAAATATATATAAACAAGAGGTCAATGACCTTGAAGCTCTACTGATTGATTTTGATTTCAGGAAGTAGTCGCTACAGACTTGTTTTTTGAAAATCTATTTTTAACCGTGGCGGCCATCTTGAATTTTCGGCCGACCTGAAATTTTGCTAGGATCAATTAGACATTAAGAGCAACATTCCTGTGAAGTTTCATGAAAATCCGTCAAGTAGTTTCAGAGGAGTAGTCGCTACAAGTTTTCATTATATAACTCTATGTAAACAAAGATGGCCGCTGGCAGCCATGTTTAACGTCAAATCAAAACGATTTTCGACAAGAACCAACATCATGTCATACTGATCATTTTAGAAAAAGTCCCATATCAATATCTCTTATAGTTTTGAAGAAGTAGTCGCTACAAACTTATTTATTTTAAATCTATTTTTAGCCGTAACGGCCATCTTGAATTTCCAGCCGACCTGAAATTTTTCTAGGATCGACTAGACATCAAGAGCAACATTCCTGTGAAGTTTCATGAACATCCGTCAAGTAGTTTCAGAGTAGTCGCTACAAGTTTTTACTATATAACTCTATGTAACCAAAGATGGCCACTGGCAGCCATGTTTAACGTCGAATCAAAATAATTTTCCACAAGGATCAACATCATGTCATGCTGATCATTTTAGAAAAAAGTCCCATATCAATATCACTTATAGTTTTCAAGAAGCAGTCGCTACAAACTTATTTTTTAAAAATCTATTTTTAGCTGTGATGGCCATCTTGAATTTCTGGCAGATCTGAAATTTTGCTAGGATCAATTAGACATCAAGAGCAACATTCCTGTAAAGTTTCATGACAATCCGCCAAGTAGTTTCAGAGGAGTAGTCGCTACAAGTTTTTACTATATAACTCTATGTAAACAAAGATGGCCGCTGGCAGCCATGTTTAACGTTGAATCAAAACGATTTTTGACAAGGATCAACATCATGTCATGCTGATCATTTTAGAAAAAGTCCCATATCAATATCACTTATAGTTTTCAAGAAGTAGTCGCTACAAACTTGTAGCTTTGGCGGCCATCTTGGATTTCACATCAACATGAATTTTTGCTAGGATCAACTAGACTTTATGGGCAACATTTCTGTAAAGTTTGTATATATCCAATAGTTACAGAGGAGTTGTCGCTACAAATAAAAGTTTACGGACAACCGAACGGACGCCGCACCATGGCATAAGCTCTGCTGATCTCTGATCAGTAGAGCTAAAAAGTGAAAAATTGAAAATGCAAAAAAAAAAAAAAATGCTCAATGGTGACAGGGTGACATCATTAAGATTCTGCAAGTATATCGTCTGAAGATACAGAATCAGCCGAGGACAATTGTATGGACCTCAAATCCGGGTCAAGTTGGATATCTGCCAGACTATTAAGGGTTTGGCTATTTTAGCAATGGGGGCCATCTTGAATGTTGGATCAAAAACAAACAAAAAATATGTCCAAGTCCATTTTTGAAGCATCCATGGGCCATAACTCTGTTATTAAATATTCAATGTTGGTGGTTTTCAAACTTGTCCGAGTTTTCATCAACATAAAGATCCTGACAAAGTTTGGTAAAGATAATTGCATAATGAAGAGGGTTAACAAGAAGGTTATGGAATGGACTACGACGGACCATGGCAGACAATGCGCCATCCCATTAAACTTGAATGGAGTCTAACCAGTAGAGCTACATGTAACTAATGTAGTACTTTTGATTCGTAACAGTTGAGCGTATGCGATGGTGCCTAGTCCATCAGCCAGGGTTTCCGATGTTCACAAAATGCTTTTGAAAGTTTTGTTTCAATAAAATCGCGAACGACTCAAGCTCTTCGTCGGCTGATCCAACTACTGATGCATTCCCACGTGACAAAGGAGAAGTTGTTTAACTCTATGTTGACGAGTGATCCTGCAGCAAGGCAGAATTACACCCAAGAGTTACAATTTGAAAACTAAAAGGGTGTTCCACAGAACACTTGTGTCACTGCCATATGCTTATTTCAGCAAGTACAATCTAACAGTTACTATAAAGATTGAAAATAGGGGGTGCAATCCTTCATGAATGATGGAGCAGATTTGTTACAATTGATAATGTTTATGAAAAGGGGCATAACTCTGCATTGGAAAATAGATAAGGAGGAACTGTACAAAGTTTTATGACCAAAGGTCAATATTTAGCCAAACATTTTATGAAAACAGCCATTACTCTGCCAAAACGAAAGTCAGAGTTATTGGACATGTTTAACAACATTCCTTGAGGTGAGAAGATGTGTGAAGTTTCATGAATGTAGGTCAAATACTTGTCAAGTTATGCTCAGTTATGAGCTTGGTTAGGTTGAAGGTTAAAGTTTTATGAAAAGGGGCATAACTCTTCCAAAATGAAAGACAGAGTTATTGGACATGTTTAACGACATTCCTTGAGGTAAGATGAAGATTTGTCTGAAGTTTCATGAATGTAGGTCAAATACTTGTCAAGTTATGCTCAGTTATGAGCTTGGTTAGGTTGAAGGTTAAAGTATTATGAAAAGGGGCATAACTCTGCCAAAATGAAAGACAGAGTTATTTTTATCTAAATTAAAACAAAGGTCCATAAGGCAAGTAACAATGTGTGATGTAGAGGGACTAAGGTCATCAATTGTTATGTGTATATGAAGTTTGGGAACAATCAAATTCAAAACTGTTCGAGAAATGCAGGTAACAACAAGAGGCTCAAGAGGGCATGTATCACTCTACTTGCTATACGCATTTGATGGAATTCAAGTGAAAACTAAAGCTTCCATAATAAAACAGAATAAGATCACACAGTTGATGGCTTAGCATCGCAAATTCCCATTCCAGGTTTAAAGTGTTCAGGTCCATTAAGTGTATATATGGTTATAGGATGTGGATCCCAATAGTTTCCAGGTTATGACCCTGGAGGTTATGACCCTGGAGCTATGTCTCAGGTCCAGTAAGTGTATATATGGTTGTAGGGTGTGGATCCCAATAGTTTCCAGGTTATGACCCGGGAGGTTATGACCCTGGAACTATGTCTCAAGGGTTGAGGATGGACCCCAGGGCCAATGCTGTTTGGATGGTTGTAACTGTCTGCTCATGTCCATTAAGTATATATACGATTATAGGGTGGAGATCTCAACAGTTTCCAAGTTATGACCCAGGGCAGATGCTGGTTGGATGGTTGTATCCGTCTGTTAACATCCATTAAGTGTATGTATGGTTATAGGGTGAAGATCTCAACAGTTTCCAAGTTATGACCCAGGGGAAATTCCTCAGGAGTGGGGGCAGACACATGGCCCGATAATGGTTGGATGGTTGTATCCGTCTGTTCATGCCCAGTAAGTGTATATAGGGTGTGGATCTCAAAGGTTTCTGTTTGAGCCCAGGGTCACCATTTGAACACCATAAGCTGATGTAGCTGCAATATATAAGAATTAGAAGCCTTTTGGTTTTTGAGAAGATTTTTTCAAGTTTATTAAGTCTATGTAAAACATGCAAAATCCCCATATATAAACTTTGGATCTCCATGGGGCACAGCCATTTTAAATTTGTGAAGACGAAAAACACAAACTTAGTAGTAGCTACCGATAAATTCTAAAAAAGAAGTTGTCAAAATCTATCTTGCCATTATGGAGATCTTTTATAGTCCGGCAGATAAATGCCCCTTTTGGACACAACTTGGAGTTTGCGTCCATGCAATTGTTGTTTGCTTTTTCTGCATTTACCGACCATATATTATATGGATCTGAATGATGTCACTCTGTCATCATTGAGCATTTTACAAAATTCAAGACGGCGTCCAAGATGGCTGCCAATAATGGTGAAATCAAGATGCCGGCTCATAAAGGGGTCAAAATAAATACAAATCAAACTATTATTGTGTTTTATTCCTTAATTCACATAAATCTGTATTAATACTCATAATTCAGTGGTATTTCTTCAGCAGTTATCCAAAACTACGGTATAAATGATGAGAGTATATCTACCAAATGATCTATTTTGATACATATATTAATATAAGAGTTAAACAGACATAACTAGAGCAAATCAAATAACGCATATTCATATTCCCATGACCTTCCATTTAAAATGCAACATTATCCTATTTGAAGAATCAATGTTTGTGTCCCCCTACACTAATACCACCCTCGCTACACACACACACACACACACACACACACATTTATGCTCCATCCTGATGAGGCATATATGGACCGGTTGTCAAAAAAATAATCCCGATTGATATTTTGTGCATCTTTCATTACCTAGTGCATATATATGCAGTCTTATTTCAAAATATTTAATATAAACTTTCCCGTATTTAAATTTTCATTTTAAAGCGATATGTTTGACCCCCCACTGTGTGGGCGAGTTAACCACTTACCTAAATGCTTTTGAATAAAGTGGAAACAGCTTGACGGACGAACAGACGGACGCAGGTATTTCCATCGCAAAGAACATGGAATACTAAAATTTATTGTTTGATGACATTGGAAATACAGAAAATGAATATTTTAGGATGGATGTATGTGATAGTACACAGTACTATGTTATGTACTATTAACGCTTTGGATTCAAGTCATAGAACAACTCAAGACATTTAACACATGTCAATTTCACACTTTGTCCTTCATCTTACATGTCTTAACTTTCGATTTTGTATTGAGATTATTTCACTGGTATTGTCTTCGTCTGTTCATTCAAGCAGTTAATGCCACCTTGGCATGCACAAAATATCATGCAGGAAAGCCTGGCCTGATTACATCTGCATCTCATCAAATTGTTTATTGGTCTAAAATCCAACAGTAGGAATATCACCAAAACACAGACATACACAGTGAAATACAAAGCATGTATGAAACAAGAAGCAAGAAAATAAAAGTCATATATCTCTCTCTCTATATGCTTATTTAAAATTATAATAACAGTCAATTGTTATCTTATATAAATCCTCTCCTGATTTCATATAGTTGTATCACATTATATAGTTTCTTCAGCAACTAAAGTTTATATCTCTAATACCGTTTTTTCAAAAATTGAAAAACTTCGAGATAAATGATAGAAATAAATATCTGATAGAAACACACAGCTTCACTCTCGCATGGACATTTGATGGGCTTCAGGAAATTTGGAGGTGCATGCTCAACATTTCTTGGCACCATACTAGGGACAAGGGATTTGGCAGCACCATCCATATTCCACAGGATCTACGTCTGGTGGACCTTCGTCCAGAGCATGTTTCCAGATACATGACTGAAAATGAGCCCGTTTAACGTTTTCCACAAACGATTCTGTTGTTGGAGGTAGGGACTTCCAACTTCGGTGTGGATGTAGGGGATTTTTCGACCTTTTTAGCCCATTAATTCTGTCGAGCCTCGGACATGATCTCCGCTCTTGATTGCCCATAACACGCACATGTGAACTTGGTTGACTGCTCAGTTATACTATCCATATCAGCTTTCTGTCACAAAACAAAGCAGGCGAATGCCCCGCTCTCAATGTTTTCAGCACTGTTCCTTTACCAATTCCCATAAAACAAGCAACTGTGTCACATCCGGACAGTGTATGGACCGCTAGTAAGTCTGGGATAATGTCCTTGTTTCTTTTAACAGTGGCTTGGATATCTGTAACTGATCTGAGTATAGGGTGTACCCCACAGGTTTGTTGGAAATACCCATCCCAAATACCCTAAATAGGCTTGTCAGCCAGTTATACATAGCATTATATGATGACTTTGCTGGGCCACCATACATTTCAATCGGGATATGATCGCACTGATTTTAATGGATCTCGCTAGGTATTGGTATTCTATACAGTATAGTGTATGATGCTAGTATAGTGTGTACCCCGCAGGTTTGTTGGAAATACCCAAATAGGCTTGTCAGCCAGTTATACATAGCATAATATGACGAGTTTGCTGGGCCACCATACTTTCGATAGGGATATGATCAGACCGATTTCAACGAATCTCGTTAGGTATTGGTATTCTATACAGTATAGTGTGTACCCCGCAAGTTTGTTGCAAATACCCACCCCACATACCCCCATGCTAGGCCACCATACTTTCAATCGGGATATGACTGGACCAATTTCAACGGATGTCGCTAAGTATTGGTATTCTAAATGACGCTAGTATAGTGTGTACCCCACGTTTGTTGCCAAATACCATCCCACATACCTCAAATAGGCTTGTCAGTCAGTTATACATACCGTAGCTTTATATGATGATTTTGCTGGGCCACCATACTTTCAATCGGGATATGATCGGACCGATTTCAACGGATCTCGCTAGGTCAATTATGGTGGCCCAGCAAAATCAACATAATTATAATGCTATGTATAACTGGATGAAAAGTCTGATTGGGGTATTATTTTGACCATTCCATGATGACAGGATGGCATCGTTAAATAAAAATATATATAAACAAGAGGTCAATGACCTTGAAGCTCTACTGATTGATTTTGATTTCAAGAAGTAGTCGCTACAGACTTGTTTTTTGAAAATCTATTTTTAACCGTGGCGGCCATCTTGAATTTTCGGCCGACCTGAAATTTTGCTAGGATCAATTAGACATTAAGAGCAACATTCCTGTGAAGTTTCATGAAAATCCGTCGAGTAGTTTCAGAGAAGTAGTCGCTACAAGTTTTCATTATATAACTCTATGTAAACAAAGATGGCCACTGGCAGCCATGTTTAACGTCAAATCAAAACGATTTTCGACAAGAACCAACATCATGTCATACTGATCATTTTAGAAAAAGTCCCATATCAATATCTCTTATAGTTTTGAAGAAGTAGTCGCTACAAACTTATTTATTTTAAATCTATTTTTAGCCGTGACGGCCATCTTGAATTTCCGGCCGACCTGAAATTTTTCTAGGATCGACTAGACATCAAGAGCAACATTCCTGTGAAGTTTCATGAACATCCGTCAAGTAGTTTCAGAGTAGTCGCTACAAGTTTTTACTATATAACTCTATGTAACCAAAGATGGCCACTGGCAGCCATGTTTAACGTCGAATCAAAATAATTTTCCACAAGGATCAACATCATGTCATGCTGATCATTTTAGAAAAAGTCCCATATCAATATCACTTATAGTTTTCGAGAAGCAGTCGCTACAAACTTATTTTTTAAAAATCTATTTTTAGCTGTGATGGCCATCTTGAATTTCTGGCAGATCTGAAATTTTGCTAGGATCAATTAGACATCAAGAGCAACATTCCTGTAAAGTTTCATGACAATCCGCCAAGTAGTTTCAGAGGAGTAGTCGCTACAAGTTTTTACTATATAACTCCATGTAAACAAAGATGGCCGCTGGCAGCCATGTTTAACGTTGAATCAAAACGATTTTTGACAAGGATCAACATCATGTCATGCTGATCATTTTAGAAAAAGTCCCATATCAATATCACTTATAGTTTTCAAGAAGTAGTCGCTACAAACTTGTATTTTAAAACTCTATTTTTAGCTTTGGCGGCCATCTTGGATTTCACATCAACATGACTTTTTGCTAGGATCAACTAGACTTTATGGGCAACATTTCTGTAAAGTTTCATGAATATCCATCCAATAGTTTCAGAGGAGTTGTCGCTACAAATAAAAGTTTACGGACAACCGGACGGACGCCGCACCACGGCATAAGCTTTGCTGATCTCTGATCAGTAGAGCTAAAAAGTGAAAAATTGAAAATGCAAAAAAAAAAAAAAATGCTCAATGGTGACAGGGTGACATCATTAAGATTCTGCAAGTATATCGTCTGAAGATACAGAATCAGCCGAGGACAATTGTATGGACCTCAAATCCGGGTCAAGTTGGATATCTGCCAGACTATTAAGGGTTTGGCTATTTAAGCAATGGGGGCCATCTTGAATGTTGGATCAAAAACAAACAAAAAATATGTCCCAGTCCATTTTTGAAGCATCCATGGGCCATAACTCTGTTATTAAATATTCAATGTTGGTGGTTTTCAAACTTGTCCGAGTTTTCATCAACATAAAGATCCTGACAAAGTTTGGTAAAGATAATTGCATAATGAAGAGGGTTAACAAGAAGGTAATGGAATGGACTACGACGGACCATGGCAGACAATGCGCCATCCCATTAAACTTGAATGGAGTCTAACCAGTAAAGCTACATGTAACTAATGTAGTACTTTTGATTCGTAACAGTTGAGCGTATGCGATGGTGCCTAGTCCATCAGCCAGGGTTTCCGATGTTCACAAAATGCTTTTGAAAGTTTTGTTTCAATAAAATCGCGAACGACTCAAGCTCTTCGTCGGCTGATCCAACTACTGATGCATTCCCACGTGACAAAGGAGAAGTTGTTTAACTCTATGTTGACGAGTGATCCTGCAGCAAGGCAGAATTACACCCAAGAGTTACAATTTGAAAACTAAAAGGGTGTTCCACAGAACACTTGTGTCACCTGCCATATGCTTATTTCAGCAAGTACAATCTAACAGTTACTATAAAGATTGAAAATAGGGGGTGCAATCCTTCATGAATGATGGAGCAGATTTGTTACAATTGATAATGTTTATGAAAAGGGGCATAACTCTGCATTGGAAAATAGATAAGGAGGAACTGTACAAAGTTTTATGACCAAAGGTCAATATTTAGCCAAACATTTTATGAAAACAGCCATTACTCTGCCAAAACGAGAGTCAGAGTTATTGGACATGTTTAACAACATTCCTTGAGGTGAGAAGATGTGTGAAGTTTCATGAATGTAGGTCAAATACTTGTCAAGTTATGCTCAGTTATGAGCTTGGTTAGGTTGAAGGTTATAGTATTATGAAAAGGGGCATAACTCTGCCAAAATGAGTGACAGAGTTATTGGACATATTTAACGACATTCCTTGAGGTAAGATGAAGATGTGTCTGAAGTTCAATGAATGTAGGTCAAACACTTTTCAAGTTATGCTCAGTTATGAGCTTGGTTAGGCTGCAGTTTAACATTTTATGAAAAGGGGCATAACTCTGCCAAAATGAAAGACAGAGTTATGACATGTTTAACGACATTCCTTGAAGTAAGATGAAGGTTTATGAACAAAGCTCAAATAATGTTCAAGTTACGGCCAAGGTTAGGTTGCAGGCGACACAAAAACCTACCCAATATAAGTCTATATACAACTTGGGAACCGTGGGGCAGGGCCATGTTAGACACCAGGGTCACCATTTGATCGAACTTGGCAAAAGACCATAAGCTAGTGCTACATGTGAAATATTAGATGTCTAGCTCTTGTTTCAGGTTCAATCCTCCGTGGTGCCACTGAGTTCCATCGGTGTGTTCTTGGGCAAGACACTTTCCCTTAGCCTCGCCCGTCGGATGGGGACGTAAACCGGGCAGTCCCGTGTACCGGTCTATCCTCCGAGCACGTTAAAGAACCATAGAAATCTATTCGATAATAAGAGTAGGGCACGGTTCCCGGATTCCTATGTATCCTTCACCTCTCTCTGGGGAGGCTCTATATAACCTATACAGTGTTGATGAGCCGTTAAACAACATTCAATTCTTGTTTCAGGGAAGTTTTTTTAAATTTCCAATGTAACCCTATATGTAAAACTGTGAGGACCATAAGCATATGATTGATACATGCATTTATGAGAGCTATATGCCTTGTGGTTTCAGAAGATTAGTTTCAGTTTTCCTGTATACGTGACTGAGTGAAGAACATAAAAACTTTGATGTAAAGTTGTTTTGTAAATTTTAACAAAGGCATCAAAAGTAAATCAAGGTCATCCATATTGAATGAACATAATTTTTATTGGAACATACTTCTTTTACATAGATATAAAGATGTGTTGCTTCTGGAGTACAATAAATGGGCTGAACTAAAAACTTAAATGTAAAACTTGAATGCGAATTAACAAAGTGCAAAAAGTCGCGTTGGGAGTCAGTTGAAAACTCATGATCGATTATTAACCAATCGATGATCGATCATTAATTGATTATTGAACATGGCTTCTATGTAAGACACCAAGAAAGCTATAGCGAATGAAACATGTTATGGTCATAAAGCAACCGAATGAAGCTAACCAAGCATTATATTTAGGTATAAGTTGTGACACCTATTTAGAGATATACATGTACGATCACCAGGGGCCTATATGACCTGAAATGCATATAATTATATTTATATATAAAAACCGACAAACTAGGGGGATTCAGGGGCATGCTCCCCTTGCGTTGTTTTTAAAACTTAGTTATGTAATAGTGTGTTTTGGCGTATATCCAACAGAACGATTCCAGCATGTGGTATCTGAAGACATATTTTAACAAATTTGAGACTTAACATTTGACAAAGTTGAATTATCTACACTACACCTGGGCCTATATGGCCTAATTTGTAGCTACACCGATGATCATATGCGAAGAAGTACAACTTATTTTATTCACTTTTACATAAATACCAACCGAGTAAACTTGCTCATGAGAAAGTGTAATCGATCAATCAAAAATGTTTCAACTGACCGATCGGCACTTTTTTCTGATGACAGCAGTATATTCGTACCAAAAGTAGGTTGGTATGAATGGTTATCACCTACATTTTGCTAGTGTTGTTCCGATTAATCGATATTTGTACCAAAAGTAGGTCGGTATGAATGGTCATCACCTACATTTTGCTAGTGTTGTTCTGATTAATCGAAATTGATTAATCGGAACAACACTAGCAAAATGTAGGCGATGACCATTCATACCGACCTACTTTTGGTACGAATATACTGCTGTCATGTAGATGTAAACATGTGCGAAGTTTGAGAGGTCTATGGTTTGCAGTGTTTGGGAAATGAAATTAACAAGAAAACGTGAATGTTAAATTTTTCTGTATGCATTACGTTGTCCGAGTATTAACTTTCACACCCCATCCAACCCCTTCTCCAAGAAACGAAAACGGGGTTGGCTGGAGTATGAAATAAAACCTTAATTCGGCATAACAAGTTTGCATATTGTAAAATTAAAGCATTTAAGGAATTAAGGCGTGACCACGTAATGGATGGATGGACAACACTATATTCCTGCTCAATTTTCACGACGGGGCAATCAAATACGGGAGATCTATACGACCTGCTCCGTTTTCATGACTGGGCAATCAAATACGGGAGATATGACCTGCTTTGTTTTCATGATGGGGCAATCAAATATGGGAGATATGACCCGCTCCATTTTCATGACGGGGGCAATCAAATACGGGAGATATAACCTCCGTTTTCATGACGGGGCAATAAAATATGGGAGATATGACCTGCTCCATTTTCATGATGGGGCAATAAAATATGGGAGATATGTCCTGCTCCATTTTCATGACGGGGCAATAAAATATGGGAGATATGTCCTGCTCGATTTTCATGACGGGGCAATAAAATCTGGGAGATATGTCCTGCTCGATTTTCATGACAGGGCAATAAAATAAGGGAGATATGTCCTGCTCCATTTTCATGATGAGGCAATAAAATACGGGAGATATGATCTGCTCCATTTTGATGACGGGGCAATAAAATATGGGAGATGTCCTGCTCCATTTTCATGACGGGGCATTAAAATACGGGAGATATGACCTATTAAAACAAACAGCAAAGAATGGAGGTGGCCATCTTCGAATGATGAGGTCATCAAGCCATTTCACCATATTGATAAATATAATACAGATCAAAGAAAATCACTACAAATGAATGTACACTCATAAAATGGGAAGAATATAAATTAACACTTTGTTTATTTTTAATAAAATTGTTTATTTTATATCGAACTGCCATATATGGTACAAAAAGGGCTCGCAATTTGTATGCTTCTTTGACCATTTTCAATAGGTTATATTTCCTGTATTTGTATAGTACATGTCTTTTGATCATTCTCTCACCATTTTCCAAGTTTTGTAGAGAATAGAGCAACATCCACTGAGAATATTGGCGATGACAAAATAAAAACAAACTTCTGCAAGCTAACTTTTCTCTTTGAGATTATTATTAAAGGTACAAATTGTGATACAAAATGTCATAATTTACGCAAAATGTCATAATTTATGTAACATGTTAAGACTTTGCTGCCTGTTGTGTCTGGACTTGGGCCTGGATCTTCATCTGTAAAATCTCCATAGTAACTGAAATACAGCAAGTAACACATTTTAGTTCAATTCTGGGTTTTTATGAAACATGTATGAACTAGGCTAGACCTACAACTATAAACCCCAAATACAAAATTAAGGCAATATCTCCCAATGAAAGCAAGAAGTGACAAAAAATAATTATTTGAAGGGTTAAATTTCCACCACGTGACCACCGATAGAACGCAATTCAGACTTGTGCTATGTCCGCTGGAAAGTGTTATCGATTTAAGATTAATCATGACCATATAAACAATACAAGATAATTATGTATTACTTAAATATTAAATGGGATTTTTTTCTCCCTGTTTATGTTTGAGGTCGTGAACCAATGTTCCATGTTTGACAATTTTAATTAATTACCAAAAAATATCATGACAATTATTAAAACAATATCTTTAAACAATTTACATTTTTATATAAGGGTTTTAAGAGCACTATAATTATGGCTTACAGAAATAACATACTACATGTATCTGTAAAGGTATAGGTTTTGTTAAGGGAGCTAACTTCTGTGACATTGTCTTATTTACTGCAGACCTGACAACTTTTGCCAGCAATGAGTATTTACTAATTATATTCCAAAATGAATGAATCTTTTTAAAAAAAATTCAAAAGGTTGTGAAGAAATGTATATACCGGTGTGTAAAATATAAAAGAAACAATTAACAGTTCGGATACCAGAGGTTAAGTAAAAGAAATCAAGAGCTTCAAGGCATTTGCATTTATAATACATTTTGTTTTGAATGTGTCTGATGTTATTTTATCACATGATAGGCCACATAATTAGGTCAATTTTTAGTGTTGAAGAGGCAGTCCGCGAAAAAATCAACCGTCAGATATCGCCTAACATATGCTAAAAATGACTCAACACAGCATTAATTCAAAAGATTATAAAGGGAGTAGTCAGCAGGGTTCTGGAAATATTTTGAAAATCCACTTGCCCAGGGCAAGGGCAAGTGGATTTTCAAAAGTCACTTGCCCTGCCCAAAATGTCACTTACCCCACATTTAAGAACACTTAACTGCCCTAAAAATTGGCGCTGTACCATTATTCGTGTTAAACAGGACGAACCGCCGCATAATTAGAACCATTATGCTTAGTTAGAAAAGAAAGGGAGAATGTATTTTATGTATTAGTTAATACTTTGTATTTATTCATATAAAAAATTCAAAGGTTGCATTTTCTTCTTTCGTGTCTATTACATATTTGTGTTACTTAAATCATAAAATGATGAATGTGACGGTATACAAACTCATTTTATTCCGCCCTCCCACCTCACCAATCACCACACACACAACCCCATTATTTTTGATGACCATCCAAAACAAGAGGCCCAAGAGGGCCTGTGTTCTTGGGCCTGTGGACGTTCTACTGGCTAAAGATAAAGTTTATGCACAAGGGGCCATAACTCTTTCAAATATCATTCAACCAGAACATGGTGATGATATACGCAACTAGGCTTGGCACTGATTGTCCCTGACAAGTTTCGTTGAAATCCAGCCAGAAGTTCAGGAGAACTAGTCTGTACAAAGTTAGTGTATTAAAACTTTTAAGGGGTCATAACTCTGCCAAAATTCATTCAACCAGAACACGGCAACGATAGGTGCAATTAGGCTTGGTACTGATCATCCCCATCAAGATTCGTTGAAATCCAGCAAGGAGTTCAGAACAGACTAATCTGGACAACGTTTCTCTATTAAAACCTTTAAAGGGCCATAACTCTGACAAAAATCATTTAACCCGAATATGGCGAAAATATGCACAACCAGGGCTTCAGGAGAACTAGCCCGGAAAATGTTTGTGTATCAAAAACCTTTAAAGGGCCATAACTCCACCAACAAGAGGGCCAAGATGGCCCTAAATCAATCACCTGAGTACTGGCACATTAGCAAACTTCTTCGGAATCTTATGGTCATATACAATCTGTGTAAGTTTGGTTAAGATTGTTCAAGAAATGTGGGCTCTGTTGTGTATAACAACATTGATATAAAGACACTGACAAAGTTGGGTAAATATCAAATACAAAATGAAGGTGCTAGAGTTTAACACCTTGGGCAGGGCCAAATGTGACCCGAGGGCTACATGTAATACATGAGAGCTTTGTGGTTTCAGAGAAGAAGATTTTTTAAGTTTTTCCTTTTACAAGTCTATGTAAACCTGGGGTGAGGCCAAATGTGACCCCATGGTGACCATTTGAACAAACTTGGTAAAGGACCATGAGAGTATATATAGTAAATGCAAAATATTAAACCTATGGCTCTTGTAGTTCCAGAGAAGAAGACTTTAATGTGTTTCCTATATAAGTCTATGTAAAACTGTGACCCACGGGGGCGGGGTCAAATTTGACCCCAGGGTCACCATTTGAACAAACTTGGTAGAGGACCATAATCTTATAGTAAATACAAAATATTAAACCGCTGGCTCTTGCAGTTTCAGGGAAGATTTTTTTTTTCCTATATATATATGTCTATGTAAAACTGTTACCCAAGGGGCGTATCCGAATTTGACACCAGGGTCACCATTTGAACAAACTTGGTAGAGGACCATAAGCTGATGCTACATGCAATACATGAGAGCTCCGTGCCATGTGGTTCCAGAGAAGATTTTTTTCAGTTTTTGCCTATACAAGCCTAAGTAAAACTGTGACCCTTAGGGTAGGGCCAAATGTGACCAATGGGTCACCATTTGAACAAACTTGGTAGACGACCATAAGCTTATAGCAAATGCATAATATTAAACCTCTGGCTCTTGCAGTTTCAGAGAAGAAGATTATTTAAGTTTTTCCCTATACATGTCTATGTAAAACATGTGACACTTGGGGCGGGGTCAAATGTGACCCGAGGGTCACCATTTGAACAAACTTGGTAAAGGACCATAGGCTTATAGCAAATGCAAAATATTAAACCTCTGGCTCTTGCAGTTCCAGAGAAGAAGATTTTTTTCAGTTTTTCCCTATATAAGCATTTATGTAAAACTGTGACCCCAGGGCGGGGCCAGATGTGACCCCAGGGTCACCATTTGAACAAAATTGGTAAAGGACCATAAGCATATAGCAACATCAAAATATTAAACCTCTGGCTCTTGCAGTTTCAGAGAAGAAGATTTTTTAAGTTTTTCCCTATACATGTCTATGTAAAACATGTGACCCTTGGGGCGGGGCCAAATGTGACCCCAGGGTCACCATTTGAACAAACTTGGTAAAGGACCATAAGCTTATAATAAATGCAAAATATCAAACCTCTGGCTCTTGTAGTTTCCGAGAAGAAGATTTTAAAAAAAATATCCTATATAAGTCTATGTAAAACTGTGACCCTCAGGACGGGGACAAATTTGACCCCAGGGTCACCATTTGAACAAACTTAGTAGAGGACCATAAGCTGATGCTACATGTAATACATGAGAGCTCTGTGCCTTGTGATTTCAGAGAAGATGATTTTTTATTTTTTTTTCCTATATGTCTATATGAAAAACATGCAAAACCTCAATATACAAACTTTGGACCCTCGTGGCATGGCCATTTTTGACCCCGGGGACTTTATTTGAACAAACTTGATAGTCTAGGCGTTGGCGATCATTTTAAAAGAAAAACTGTTGAAATCTGTCCAGCGGTTCTGGAGAAGATTTTTAAGGTTTCGACCATATATGGTAATGGCAGCCATCTTGGATGTAGCGCTGACCTAATTTTAACAATCTAAAAAGCATTCATCTAAGGATCATCGATGTGAAGTTTGGTCAAAATTAGCCAAGCAGTTTCTGATGAGAAGTCGTTTGTTTAAGAAGTAGTAACAGTAACCTTATTTATCAAAAGCGAAAGTTCAGAACTTGAGAAAAAGGTTCCGTGCTTCTGAAATCGCGAAAACCCATGAAATGCACATATCGCTAAGTTATGCAACTTATTTGTGTAGTATGCACTTCCATATACGTTTAATTACAGACTATATCAATGAAATACACCAAATACCTCATAAAAGCGCATTGATAAACGAGTGCTTCGAGTAAAAGAAAATGTATTTTAGTTACGAAAAAATCTTCTGCAAAATTATCTAAACAAAAACATAAACATAACGTCACGTGGGTCTGTCAATCATTATTTTGACACATTAAATTTGCAAATTAAGAAAGAGTTTTCTGATTTGATTGATGGAAGGTCCAAATGACATTCAGAAATTATTTGGAAACAATTTCTGAAAGTAGCTATGTTGATGGTTGGAAGGTCACGGACATAATTGCCGCGATTTCATTGGCCGATGGACACACGTCTGACGGTCGTGTCAGGATAAATTGTGATACGGTGTTATTTTCAAGCGGTGTGAAATGCGCGTGTGGGTTAATTAGTTGTTTATTGAAATAATGCCACAAATTAAGCTGCCTGGGGCGAGATTGTTGATTGTACCGAAAGTTGTTTGATCTAATTAACAATCGCTGCAGCCAGTTTTATTCAGCCACTTGATTTGTTCTGGAATGGAAATGTCTGTCGGGCAAGTGGCGGGCAACCAGATTTGTGAAGGTCACTTGCCCGCGCCCAAAAACCACTTGCCCGGGGCGTCGGGCAACCGTATTTCCGGAACCCTGTAGTGACAGGTATCTACTTTGCATCTGAACAATATTTAACATAAAGCAATAGAAAAATGTATAATATTGCAAACTTATATCTCAGAACATAGGTATTTTTCATACCTCTTTGATACATAAACATTGGTTTAACAACTTCAGAAAGAAAACTATGTAGAGAGAGTTTATAGCAGAAAAAATGGACATGTTAATTGCCTACACTGAAGAGAAAGACATATTTATAGAATAAAATAAAAGAACACTTAAAACAGAAAATGGAAGACTAATTAGCAGATTTAGTTTGTATTATGTCTAACAACTGTTGATAATTGCATTAATGTTACTGTTCAGACAGAAGTTTCTGAGGAATGACTGAGACATGATTTCGGATGCATGAACAGACGGTGCGATTAATATATGCCTCTCTGTGGGGGCATAAAAAGCGAAAAAATTAAATAAAAAGCAGACCACCTGACCCATTTTTTTCCAACAATGTTACAGTAACCAAAGGTCTTTTTTTATTTGGCCTCAGTGACAATAATCACATTCAAGTTAACTATACAGTCTCTTCATACCTACACAACAGAGTAACAGATAAAAATATCCTCCAAATCGAGGATCATTTATCACTCACCTTGTTTCATCTTGTATTTCTCCTGTAAAACTGGCTGTATTTTTTCTATCTGTTTAGTGATGAAATCTACCCGCCTTTTAAAGAACTCCTTTCCTTTGTCAACACTCTGCAAGACAGACAAATTGTCAATGATATACAACCGGTAAACATCACAGAGAGTTCACTGGTAGCCGGACATGATAATGCGTCGACTTGTAAGTGAGGAAGTATTGATTCTTATGGATGGCGGGAGGTATGCAGTACTGGTTCTACCCAGGAATAAACAAAACTTAAAAATCAAACGTCATACATAGCCTAAAAATGTACTGAAAAATGACGCCAAACACACTGTTATATATGGTTTGTGTCTATATAAAACAATATCTATCCTGAGAGATTGTATTTATTTACCAACCTGAGAGCCCAGAATGTAGCGTAAGTATTATTTCTGGAGAGAGATCAAAATCAGTATAAAAGCCTTAAGTTCAAATTTAAGATTGGGCTTTTTTTTTGAAATAGTGACCATCTAATAAGATTTATCAACCTCATGTGTACAAACTTCTCATCTCAGAACCTCCCTTTTCCCTTTTTTTTGAAATCTTTATAGTAATATTTTTAGAACAAGTTATAAAACAAAGTATGTCAAATTATAACAAACAGACAGATTTACAATAGACGAAACGTCATCATAAAGCTGAAGGGCTTTCAAAATCAACAAAAATGTAACGCTAAAACTGATAATGTGACCAGCATTTCCTCTTCAGAACTATATAAGTATGTTAACATACAAACCCACGTTACAATAAGTCCAGTAAAGAGGTTTTTCTCGATTTTAAACTGCAATTATTGATATCTTATGGACATCAACAATACCACAAAATATCCAACTACTGTTTGTTACCTGGGTAACTTACCATATCAACGTAGTATCCGGTGCCAACATCTACAAGAACATTGTCCACATCACTCATGTTTCCAGGAACATACATCTGTTATAAATGTTAAGGCACAAATAGGGGAAGGACTTTGCTGTTTTAAAATTGTTTGTGTTGTATTTTTCATTTTGATCAATCTACTAATCATGGTAATTCTGCACAGAATATGAACTCTCTTTGTGCGAGTGCTGAAAATGTTAGTGCCGAAAATTTCAACTCTTATTTTCTCAAATCATCTCAAATTTTGTGGGTGATAATACGGGCAAAGCTTGACACAGCCTTTGGAGCCCGACTATAGATAAATACATGTATATATACAAATACACAGAAAGGATTCTCAACGTCAGTTTGTTATGGGAAACACCTCCAACATCACGGCGGTGTCAAAAGTTACTTGACGTTACGTGCAATTTGGGTAATAAGATATATATATATATATATAGGAACTATTCACCAATTTCCGTACTCGGAAAGTCGGATTCCCGAGTGATGGAAATCGAAGAATCAGTTCTGATTAAAGATTGCCTCATACAAATTTAGCGGATCCTTTGGATGTGTCATACCCAGCCACTCCCTAATCTCCAATCATGAATCCGTCCCTGACCAGTGAGTACTTTACTTATGATATTTATCGTGTCTTGCATTTTTACGATTTCTGTGTGCATGTTTCAGTTCAACTTGTTTTTACTGTAATCAGGTTTTGAAAATTTCTGTATGACGAGTAAACTCTAAAACTTACTCGTCCTTAACAAAATTCTGTGTCCTTATATTTTGGCAATTTTCATAATGTTTATGAAGCTTGAAGTCTCAAATTTCATTTAAATGCTCATTTTATTCAAATTCTGTTTTATGGTAATAACACGAATGTTGGTATTTGTTTAAAACATGGGATCTGGACAACTAAGCGATTTCTGTCAAAACAAATATTAATTTCGTTCTAATATTAATGCTTCCAATATTTTATATATGTATTTTTAAACAGTTAGACATTATTTTAATTTGAACAATCTCAGTTTATTCACACAATAAATGAAATATACCAGTGTGTTAAAATCGTAGCATTCACACTTTACACACGGAACATATGAACATGGTCCCGGGTTATAAACGACTTGCGTTTTAAATCCGGGAAATCAATAACGGCCAGTATGCATGTGCAGCATTGTTATTGTTCCGGTTGTCAAATTTGATAGCTGTTAAGTTACAAATGCAGGGCTCCGGAAATATGGTTGCCCGACGCCCCGGGCAAGTGGAATTTGGGTGCGGGCAGGTGTCCTTCGCAAATCTGGTTGTCAGACACTTGCCCGACTGGACGTTTCCGTTTTAGACAAAAAATCAAACGAAAACTCGGCTTATCATAAAGTGTGCCGATTACGAACCCATCGCTTTCGCCGCGAGCGGTAATTAAGAAATCCCTCCCACTTTGACAGTTTGTCAAAACCTGATTGGCCGAGGAAAGTTTGAGGTGCCAATCAAAAATGTCCATGCGCCGATAGCATTAATAATATTCATCTCCCTATTTATACTAAAGTGTGTCCTCTACTAACATGATAAGACCATCCCAAAAATAATTCCAATTATAATCAAATTAATCCAATTATAATCGATAAAACGTAACCATTGTAAAGTTTGTAGACTTCTGTTATGCATTATTTTACGCGCAACATAAATCATATGTTTAGCCGAACTTTCGAATTATGTTTGAAGAGTATAACCGCACCAAGATTTTATGCAACGCATATTGTGTATTGACGCTGAATGTTATCGGAAAAGGTAATGAATACACACTGATCAGTCCGCCAAGTACTTATAGCTATGTAAAAGGTGAAACGCGGGTCATTGGAAAATTGTAAACAAACAGCAATTTATAAACGATTACGACAAGTACTGTACTATACACAAATAATGTAGAAATTAATTACTGGCACTAATTAAGGAAGGTATGTGAATGCAGCGGGTTGCTTTATTGAAGTTATTTTGACACATATTATTAAACAAACTTTGTTTGCGAGTTTGTATTTTGTCTGGCACATTTGGTAACACGATTATCACTTTATTTGTGGCCTGGCGTTGACGATTAAAGCTGAATAGGCAGATGTTTTGTTTGCAGTTACTATAAAGGGAAACTTTTGAAACGCATTCACGAATGTTGATGTAAAATTGATGATGTAATCAAAGGCGGTTTGGAAATGTGTGAAAGGGGTCATTGTTTCTTTTGATATTCATGAGTTTATATGGTAATTCATAGGAATCGGACGTATTGTAAACATAGTACAGTATCCCCATATGTAGGTCCCCGCATGTATATAAAAATATATTTTAATATACTAGTAGTGGATAGTCAATGTGGTTTATTACATGCATTTACAATATGTCCGATTCCTGTGGGTAATTACATGATGCAGTATTTAATAAAAGATCCTTCATTATTTCAACAATCTTACAAAAAAAGTTACAAATTAACCATGTCTCTATAACGTTCCTTGTAAGGACAAAACCTAAACATGTGTCTAAAATTACTGAGGAAAATACACCTGGTGATCTTAGAAATGTTGATTTGTGTGATTCTGGTGGTCAGTCTGACAGTGAACTTGGATTAAGGATAGTAGTGATGGTGTTGATTTGTGTTCACCCATCTGAAAATGGATCTATTTCTCGTGATTCTCCAGTGAAATCCAGCCCTAAACGTAATCTACTACCCACCATGGATACGTCGGTGGCGCGCAGCGTCTAGAAAAGTTTGGTACGTTGACAAAGGCTTGATTTTGGGACAAGTGACTTTTGAATTTGGGGCAAGTGACATTTTGAACAGGGCAAGTGGATTTTGAACAGGGCAAGTGGATTCTGAAAATCCACTTGCCCTGGGCAAGTGGATTTTCAAAATATTTCCAGAGCCCTGAAATGGAACGATTTTATTGGTTTTGGAGGATTCATTGGATTGGGTATGATTGACATTCTACTTGTCCGACAGGACGACTGAATGTAAATATTTACTCGTCCTGAACCAATAGTTACTCGCCATGGCGAGCGGACGAGTGGAATTTTCCTAACCTGGTAATCAAAGACTGGTCTGACATGGTTTTGTCCGTCACATACTATGATAGGTAGTACCTACTTCATATTATTTCGAACTCCGCATTTACAACTTTCAATCCAAAGTGAGTACTGATTGCATGTGCATGTAGTAATGTAAAGCGAATGTGAGCACTTAAAATCCCGTAATAAATATAATAAAGTTGAAGGATTCAAATGTTATGTTTTTTTGTGTGTTTTTTATGAAACCAACCTACCAATACTATGATATAGATGTGAGTGAAGATAAAAGGATACAGAGCTTGTGAGAGGAACAAGTATCTCCGTGTCGAGACTCTCTGGACAAACTTTGTTGAGACTTTCCTGTGACTCCATATACTTGTTTTGCGCTAACTTCAACGAGTTAAGAGAGTTTGTGAAAAACTCAATCTCCTGAAAATGAAATGAAACTTTGGGTTTAACATATTCTGTTTTTAACAACACCTTTATTAATTTTCCTTTGCATGCTTAATATTGAATGCATACAAGCATGTTTCACATTCTGATATTACAAAACAGAAAAACCTACCGGTCCACTTTACCTTTTCCCACTTTAAACAAACAAAGGCAAGAAACAAACAAAGGCATGATGCAGTTAATGATAAAAAGAATTTTGTTCTAGTTTATTCTGTAACTAATGTTATTCCTTTTTTTTGAGTAAATTTTATTTAAAACTTGCGAGATCATAAAAAGCATGTTTTATCTATCTATCTATGTTGTACTGCCGACTCCTTTTTTTAGACAAGTGTTACAGGCAGGAATGTTTTTAAATAAAAATTACTGATCAGTCTGAATTAAACTGTTGATTGGCCCATCAATACATTATTAAAAGCTGCTCTAAAATGAATTGCGATTAAAGGACACTGTTAATAATAATTCATAATTTTGATAGAGCATCATCAAAAAAACTGACTTATCAGTGACCAGGAATAAGACAAAACCAATTCATAATTTTGCATTGCAGAGATGTTGAGATTTTATTTTATTTTCAGTAGGTGATAAAACTTGTGTTACTCGGTTTTTATCCTTAGGTTCTATAGTAAAATAAAAATCTTTGGCAGAGTAAAAAGATGATAATTTTGAAGATTTTGATTTTAAAAGATACATATATTGAATCAATTTGCATGAATGTGCTTGAAATATGCAGGGTTTTAAAAGAATCACACCGTAGATACCTTAATTTTAACAGTAAATTTGGTTGAACATCAAGGATAAAGACCGAGTTTATCACCTACCAGAATGTATTGGTTAGTTCTTATTTCTGGGCACTGATTGGTCAGTTTTTTTGATGATGCTCTATCAAAAATATGAATACATTCTGGTAGGTGATAAACTCGGTCTTTATCCTTGATTTTCAACCAAGTTTACTGTTAAAATTAAGGTATCTACAGTGTGATTCTTTTAAAACCCTGCCTATTTCATACACATTCATGCAAATTGATTCAATATATGTATCTTTTAAGATTAAATCTTGAAAATTATCGTCTTTTCACTCTGCCAAAGATTTTTATTTTACTATAGAACCTAAGGATAAAAACCGAGTAACACAAATTTTATCACCTACTGAAAATAAAATAAAATCTCAACATCTCTGTAATGCAAAATTATGAATAGACCTCAACCTGGAACTGCGCAATTATTTCAGCATGTCTGAATTTGATGCATGATAAATATAAATTAGATTTGCCAAGCTGAAGTCAAAACAGTTAAAATGTCATGGTTACAAGCATAATTTTTGTTTAAGAGTAGTAGGCACAAACGTGAATCATTGACAACAATAAATGTATGCAAGTCCTTTCATGTGATGTGCTAATAAATCCATGAGCGTCTCTATGATTCGGATGACACTTGTTGAAACAACGTGACTTTTATATGCTTAAACATCTTCTATTTCCTAAATACTTTCTTTATTTAATTAAAAGTCATAGTTTACCTCTTGAAATTGCTGGTTAAGAGCATTAAGCTGTGGAACAGGTAACTGGCCAACGTCAATTTGTTGTTGCTTTCCCGACATGTTGAGGATTTCGTTAAACTATTCGTGTTTCCTTTTGAAGAACTCTTCTATCGTATTTAAGACAATTCGTCCCAAGTCGACTCGTCAAACAGTTTAGCAATATACATATTACCAGGGACTGCAGATAGAATCCTGGAATAAAGAAGAAAAATTAAAACTAAAAAAACTGTATTTAATTCTACAAGAGAGCAGTTAGCATTAAACTGTAACAGCCTAGTTTCTGATAACAAACATGCTCTTTTGTCAAATCTCTTAAAGGAGCACAATCCCGATGTTTTATGTGTGTGTGAGTCAAAGTTGGACAACTCGATTAGCGATTCTGCAGTTCTACCGGAGAACGCGGGGTATGAAATTGTTAATAGGAAAGATAATAAACTTGGTGCAGGTTGAGTGCTTATAGCAGTGAAAAACACCCTAGTAGCATCGCCAGTAAATACTCTAGATTCAGATTGTGAGCTAGTTTGGATAAGAATAGAAATAGCCAACAGTAAACCACTCTATGTTGGGTCATTTTATAGATCACCATCGAATGACGACCCAGAAGTTCTTAATCGGTTACATGAGTCAACATCGAAACTCACTTGCAATGATGTATCTCTACCGAATATTATTCTCAACGGAGATTTTAACACGCCAGACATCCAGTGGGATAATTTATCAGTGCGTAATAACCCAAATTATTCGTCCCAGTTGAACAATACAATGTTTGACTTTGTGAATGCTAACTTTCTTACTCAGTTAATGGACAAACCTACACGTAATGATAACATACTTGACCTAACACTTACAACCAACCCGGACCTAATCTCAGACCTTGAAATACACCCTGGAATGAGTGATCACTGCGCTATAACATACAGTGTGAACCTATCTGTGAAGAGGCAGAAGAAATCAGATCGCTATGTCTTTCAGTACAGGAAGGGAGATATTGAGGGTGTTAAACGTGACATGAGAGAGTTCAGCGAGGATTTTGTGAAAAGCGATCCCTACAAGAACTCTGTTGATGACAATTGGAACACATTTAAAAAAGCCCTTATTAACTCAATGAAAAGGAACATACCCCAGAAGAAGATTACCTCTAGATGGAATCTTCCGTGGATTACCCCTGAAATTAAAAGGCTATGTAGGAAGAAGAAAAGAGCTTGGGACACAGGTAAACACCATCGTAATAGCCATTCATGGAAACGATACCTCAAACTTGATAAGCTGGTGAAAGACTCTCTATATGAAGCGCATAGATCATACATAGATGACATCCTTAACATCAGTGTCAAAGAAAATCCTAAGTAATTTTATTCATATATAAAACAGTAGAAGTCGGGCGTAAGTAATATCCCTGTTTTGAAAACCAACGATGTCATCCTTAGTGAACCCAAGGACAAAGCTGAAGCACTTAACACACAGTACACCTCGTTATTTACCAGAGAACCAACTGACAACCTACCGGTTATTGGGGAACCTAATGTCTCTCCAATGCCAGATATTGTTTTCACAGCGCCTGGAATAGAGAAATTACTCTGCAACTTAAATCCTGCGAAGGCGTCAGTGCCCGATCTCCTACCTACTAGAATTCTCAAGATGGTTGCCAAGGAGGTAGCCCCGATACTGACTGTCATCTTTCAGCAGTCATATGACACTGGAATAGTGCCTTATGACTGGACTCAAGCAAACGTAACAGCTGTCTTCAAGAAGGACGACAAGACTAATCCAGCCAATTATAGACCTGTTTCACTTACCTGTATACTCTGTAAATCTATGGAGCATATAGTGTTCAGCCAGATCATGAGTCACCTAGACCACCATAATATCCTTGTACACTTTCAGCATGGATTCCGAGCGAATCATTCGTGCGAGACACAGCTTCTCACTTATCGAGGAGGCTTGACAACAGGAAGACCACTGACGTGCTGATACTTGACTTCAGCAAGGCATTCGACACGGTGCCCCATCGAAGACTTCTTCACAAGCTTGATCACTATGGTATTACGGGCAACACCAACAAGTGGATAGGCTCATGGCTTTGTCACCGAGAGCAGAAAGTTGTACTCGATGGGTCATCATCATCAAATTCGACAGTCCTGTCTGGAGTACCACAGGGCACTGTGTTGGGGCTATGTTTTTACTCTACGTAAAAGATATCTGGGCTGGGGTTTCGCCACTTACCACAATTAAGCTATTTGCAGATGACTGCCTACTCTACATGACCATTAGCAGCACCCAAGATGCACATCAACTTCAGCAAGATCTGAATACCCTGACAGACTGGTCCAATACCTGGTTAATGAGATTCAACGCAGCCAAATGTCACCTACTCAAAATCTCAAGACAACGACATTTAAAAACTAGTTACGACATTGACAACCAACATCTTGAAGAGGTTCAGCACCATCCCTACCTTGGTGTCGAGTTTACATCAAACTTAACGTGGAAGACTCACATCAGCATTATAACAGGCAGAGCAAATAGTGGGGCAGATTGGTGACATATATTGGTAAAATTGTGCATTTTGTGATAAAAGCACCAAACTTGACACATAGCTAGACAATACTCTGCTAAACATTTCTGGCTATGGACCCACGTCAGATTTTAAAAAATGGCCGCCATTTTCAAAATGGCCGCCAAATATTCCATAAAGAATTAATGAAGCCCATAATTAATTGATTTCATCAAAACTTGTTACTGTAAATACACTAAATTCAGAACATTGATAGACAATAAAATATGCCATATAATTTGGGTCATTTTTTTCTTCAAAATGGCCGCCATTTTCAAAATGGCCACCAAAAACCGCTTTTTTATTATTTTTTTATTTTTTATAAAGCAATCAAAATGTTGATGTGTTTTACAAAGGGTGTTGTCTTGATATATTTATGTGTATGTCTATACTTCAATAAATAGTTGTTAGATACACCCCTATACTTCAGGGGTTAGGGGTTTTACACATGTATACATACTATGCAACTTTGAGACTAGTTTTGTCTCAGTTGTCTTTAGCCTTAAGCATTTCTGAAGTGTGTTTAAGTTTCAGTCTCATCTCTATTAGCGGCTTTTAGTATATAATAACTCGTAAGTATACATCCAGTGACTTGGTAAAACACTATTAAAGGTATACGCAACAATCTTGAATCATTTATCAAGCATCCAAATTGATTAATCCAATATCAGGTTAACTTTAAAACTTCTTGCATATACTTAAATACAATGCAGAATTTTTTATTGTTTGTGGTTATTGTATTACAAGTTTTAATATTGTATTGGTGCAATATATTCCCCAATGAGTAATATGTAAAACCAATTTGCTTTGAACTATTTACATAATTATAAAAACTGATTTTAAAACATGCATATAAAGTAACAAAACTAATGGGACGCCGCAGGTTATAAAAAATCAAGCTTGCCGAGTCTTCTAAACTCTTGGAGAAAACATATAGGAAAGAATGCTTAAACAATATTTTTCATCTCCAATTTATCGGAATTAAGATTTAATTACGACCTTAAATTACATTTGTTGATTTAAACAATATTAACAAGACACTATCAGAAAACAAAATCAAAAAGAAGTTTGTTATATACACACATTCAAATGTAATAAGTGGTCATATCATTTGAATATTTTCAAAATGACAGCTAACATAAATGTAATCTAATCTTACTATCTATGATCGGAACGGTATAAATTTTCTTAATCACAGTCACAGTACCCAACACCCCATTTTTAAAAGACTGTAAACATCATTTCTGCTTTAACACTTCGTTTTAAATTGCAACACACTTGTCTCTTTGACATCTACATTTAATAAATCCCTTGCAAACGCTGATGCCTGTGGTAGTGTTATCGAGAATGGCTTCAACATACCCTCTTCCAACCGCAGTCACCGGATGTAGGCATTTCAAAGGTGGACCTAAAGGCCATGTCTCCAACAATGTCCAATTACAACCTGTAAACAACTCGGTAGGTGTCCTTGAAAAGAGCTACATCAATTGGTGACATGGACTTGTTGTATCTTGGAACCATTGAATGTCAACCATTCTTTGCGACATCAACAGCACTTCCTCTTGTCGAACATGCACTTCCTGTTGTCATACATTTTCCAACAAGAACAAATTTTGGAATTGGAAAGCGTGTTGATCATACTTACTAATGTTTTCCAAGCATTAAAATGCATTTTAAGGCAGCTCGCATAGTCTGATTAAAATCCAAAAAAGTTTTCCAAAGTTACAAAAGGCTGGTGAGACACCCTAATCTGCCGTTAATCGAAACCTAATATGATACATATATATGCGAGAAAAGAAAGCAAGTTATAGCATCTGTTGTAGGTGACAACTGAGGAAAGAAAACATGTTCTGGTTTATCTGTTTAAAGACAGACTTGGTTATGTCATCTATAAGCTCTGTTACAAATGTGTCATGCTTTGCATTACATAATTTACCTATTTGTTGCAACTTCTGTCACACGAGAGTCGTCTATGTAACGTAAGTCAAGTACCAGTAAAACCTCAATATTGTCCTTAAATATATTTTCTAACTCCTTTACTGTGTCACTCAAACTTCCTTACGAATATCTTTAACTTGTTCATGATGAAAAAGATCAGAGTATTTTTATAGGCAGCACCTGATGAATTATTGCGATAACTGAAATTAACAGATAACTCTAACCATATCTGGTTCAGAGATCATCCAGTGTGGAAGCTGCGATGTGTATACAGCACCTACTGCACCTGCATCTTCTTTCACAATCTTGTATTTCTGCTTGTGAGCTAGTTTATTGGGTATTGATGAGACAACACTTATGAAGTTTATCTCACACACAGAGATGACTAATTTTAAGATTTAAAGTGTAACTGAACAGTACTGCAATTGCGAACTTTTGGTTTCTCTTTATGATCGTCATGTGCAATATGCAATGGTTTAAGGCGTAAGCCCGGTTTACCATAAGTATGGTAATCACATAATGAATATGCAATGTCATAATTGCCTCATGTGCACTGGTCCATCTATAGTCTTCAAACAAGTCTCAGATTGTTTTAAGTACCTCCATTTTAAATACGAAGGTTTCAACGCAAAATGCCATTATGATCTTCACATTGGGTTTCAGGCCAATTTCATTTCTGCTCGGCAACTATATAGTTTTGACGCAGTTAATCCGTTAGAATAAGATGTCTTCACGTTTAGGTTTTGTTTAGGTTTTGTCTTGTAAATAAGGTTTACCAAGTTAATGTATTTTAGGGTTTTATAAATATATTTTATAATGAAGTTTCTGATAAGAAAATTAGTTTAGTACCCTTCAGAAATTCCAAAGGCTGGAGAAAACCTAGAGTCAACCGGAAGTGAAATGTGATTTAAACTTGTAAATCCCTCAACACATTAACCATAGGGTGCTTCTAAATAACTCTTTATTACAATATTAACAAACAAATAATATGCCAAGACAACTGAGTGTACAAATTCAACATATTAATTATTTTCTTACAAACAACTATTAAACGAATTATAAATTTTACTATTTTCAACACATTTTGGCGGCCATTTTGAAAACGGTAGCCATTTTGAACTTAAAATATAACCAGATTGTATTGCATGACCCTTTGTCTATTATTTTGCGGAATTTGTTGCGATTGCCATAATATATGTTGTTAAAACCTGATACATATAGGATCAACTGATTATTTATTACATATTTGGCGGCCATTTTGAAAATGGCGGCCATTTTGAAAAATCTGGCGTGGGTCCATAGCCATTTTTTTTTCAGTACGGTATTGTCTAGCTATGTGCAAAGTTTGGTGCTTTTATCAAACAATGCACATTTTTTTCACCAATCTGCCCCACTATAAGTAAGTAAGTAAGTAAGTTAATAGTTTATTAAAGTGACATGTGCATATACGATTCAAAATCAAACATGTATGAAATTACTGGAGATTAAGCACCCGGCCCAACGGACCTATAAGTCACTATCTATAAATAATAATATTAAGTAAATCACATGATATAAATATCAATTGTTAAATAAATTAAATAAAGCAAAAATAAATAGTTCAGTGAATATTAAATATGATTGCACATTTATAGCAATGACATCATACTTGCTAAAACAATAAGTTATGTAACAATATAAGTTTATATTTTTAAAATCACACCATCACTGTCTTTAGACTAATGTTTCTAAAACATACACCTTCAACTAAAAGCACAATGATAAAAGTATATGTACACGTTTACCAACAGATTTTAAATTTTTTTGCTCCTTTTAACAAAACTTCAACATGGATTTGACCTAGCTCATAACTTGAAATAAGCACATGGCAGGCGACACAAGTATTCTGTGGAACACCCTTTTATTTTCATTTATGGATAACAAAAATGCAACAATAAATGTTAATGTTGATAAAGGGGCACATGGCAATCTTGAGTTTTATTCAAACATTAACATTTTCTCCTCGATTTAGAAAATCAAGATTGCCGTGTGTCCGGTAATACTTGGTCGATTTTGACTCCGAAACAATATGCACATCTTGACATCATAGGTAAGCATCCTGTAAAGTTTCGAAGTAATCGGTTGAAAAATGTGGGAAGACCACGCAACATATTTTCCCGTAAAATATGAAGAGAAAGGGGCCATAACTCCGTAATACTGTGTAGATTTTGACGCCGAAACGATATGCACATTTTGACATCATAGGTAATCATCCTGTAAAGTTTCGAAGCAATCGGTTGAAAAGTGTAGGAGGAGATAGACACACAAACTTTTCGGGACGGACGGAAAGACGGACGGACGGACATGGCTAACGCTACATGCCCCCTCACCATAAAAAAAAGAGAATTTTGAGGGATCTATTTTTTGATCTTGTTCTTGAAAATCTATGTCGTGATTGAAAAGAGTTTTGTAATGCATAACTAAATAAAAATGCACAGGAATTCTTATGAATAATCATTTAATAGCTATTTATAAAACCAATTAGAATAGTTTTGCAGTTAACAATGGATGTTACATGTATGACAAGGAGCAAAGTGATCCCAATTATTGAATGTTTTAATGCAGACATTTTGGATATCTATTTAAGCTACACACGGACAGAATCATTATTAAAAATCATTAAAAGTAAGTTTGAAGGCTTTAAATGAGTTTTAAGAGCCTCACAACCAAGCTTTTTGTTTTCGAATAAGGTCATTTTTGTTCAGTTTCAGCAGTTTTCAGCCAGTCTTTGGTCCTAGAAATACAGAATGCACTCTCCGAGCACAGCTGATGTTTTTATCATAACAGGTAATTGATAGGACGCATCATCTCGATGTGAGGAAACTCGCATATCTTCACTCGTTCTAAAGCACTCGTGAAACAATAAGTTTTCTCACTTCTCAATGAATATAAATCCTATATTCACTCCAAACAAACAACTGTCCTCTGTATCTGGAAGATAGAATAAAATCAGTTTACTGTAACATGCATAATTATAGGTTATTAGATTTGTCTGTTTATTAATAACATTTTTATAGCATACGTATACGCATACGCACATACGCATATCGAGGGTTTAACGCGAAACTATTGCAACTCACTTCTAGAAAATTTTACAGGAGAAGCAAATAACATCTTATTTTAATCATAAATGCATTGAAGAACTTTATTTTCTGGCATGTAATAAAGAAATGGTATCCATTTATGATTTGAGAAGAAAAGAAATAACCACAGACCTAATAACATTTTATTAATGTCTGTGAAATAACTTATGTAATCCTGTATGAGATATTTAAGAAATACTGACTTAGAATAGTTTCGCGCTAAAATATTGAAGATGTAGATGAAATTTTTCAGAGCGAAACTATTGTAACTAACATTTCTTAGCTGTTATTGATACATTTTTTCAGTTTTTAAAAAAAAAACTACATCCTTCAATGAAAACTACTGGACAGTATAAGTTTGTATGTTAAGGCTCATTTTGGACAAACTTAAGAATGGTATGCAACCGAAATCCCTTAAGTTCTTATTATCTTTACTATAAGTTTACTTTCACAATTGAAGCATATAGCAGTTATCATTATCTTTCTTTTACATAGTTATTATTAAATATTTTCCCTCTTCATTAAATGAGAACTAATTTGACTTTATAGTTTTTTTTATGCGAAACTATTGTAAGTCAATATTATTCTAAATAACTGATTTTTAAACAAACGATACATCGAAATATGCTACAGACAATACTTGTTATAGACAATACTCATTATAAAGATCATTTAATGTAGTAAAGTCACACAATTCAGAAATTGATAAAATAATTGAAATGGTCACTCACCCACTGTTTCAAACGTTATCGAATGGTAAACAAACTTTAGAAAATCGCTTGATGTTTTTAATGACGTCATCCGACGTCGACGTCGTTTTCGCGCAAAATAATCATCCACACAAGATGAAACTGAATGACAAGATATGAATTCCATCAAAAGCTATTAAAATATCACAAATACAATGAAAAGTAATAGTCATACAATTACATTGATCGAAAACAATTTGAAAGTATACAATAGAAAGGTTATTGAATTTGTATGGCTAAATATTACTTGGAATTCGTTGTTCTGGCGCAGGACGACTCACTCGCAAGCTCGTCGTCCTTTGCCAAAACAAATCGTTCCAAGTAATATTTAGCCATACAAATTCAATAATCTCTAATATTGACGTTTCCTGTTACACTGAAAGTAAACGGAGATAGTAAATGCGTATTTACAAGCTCCGTTTACTTTCAATGTAACAGGAAACGCCAATATTCGCTCATATTGACGTGTAGTCGTGTTATTGCATACGCATTTACTATCTCCGTTTACTTTCAATGTAACTGGAAACGTTAATATTCGCCCATATTGACGTGTAGTCGCTCATATTGACGTGTAGTAAGTACTAGTAACGTCATATTGGGTGTGATATATACTCGTTCGCGATTGGTGCAATTTTCTGTTCATGTCAAAGAAAGTATTTCAAGTGATGTAAACAATGTTGATTTCATTGTGAACATTCCCACGATGTAACGAAAATATGGTTGTTTCAAATAAACGTTTTTGGTGAAAATTAAATGTTACAACCTATTTAATTGTCTAATTTAAAAATGCGCAGGCAATAAAAGAGTTATTAGATTGATATTGGGATATATGCACTCTTTATTTCGGGCATAAATATTGCTCCTCAAGTCGCGCAATATAAATACGCGAAAGAACGCGTGCATATATCCCAATACAAATCATCTAATAACCTATAATTATTATATACTTTCCAACAAATTAGTGGATTTCATGATTAAAATAAAAAGAGGATATTCGTATATAGTAAAAAAACTAATTATTTTTGCATTTGGAGTATATTGGGGGTCAACATACTCTCTTATCATACATGTCCTTCGCGGATTTTCAGTGCCAAACTGTTCTAAGTGACACTTCATAAACGTTTATGTATAATAACATATTTTATATGACAGTCATTAAAACACGTATTCCAGTTAAGTAAATATTTAAACAAATTTATCGAATTATCTCCTAATCATACATTTGATTTTTTTGATAAACTAATCTCACCTATATTAAATTACTCGGCCGAGGTATGAGGATTTAATAAACAAGTAGAAAGGACCCATTTAGGTTTTTGTAAACGTTTATTGGGGGTTAAATTAACAACCCAACATAGCTTTATATACGGTGAAACAACATCCGGTATGCAGGGAAACATGCAAAACAGTAGCTGACGTCGTCAAAGCACAACATGTCTTGATATGCAAGAAAAAGAATGTATCATGGGTATTCGGTTCAGATAGGGAATTCCGACCCTCGGTATTAGTGTTTTAATCGGAACCGAGAAAGACATAAGTAGATGACATTTCATAATTATATTCTTACAAATAACAAAGTTATAACAGTTTTCCGCAGTTGTTTTAACACCCCTCATATAATTAACAATAGACATGGTCCAAATATAAATATAGTTAAATCAAAGACATATTCATGGTTTTATACTCAATATATGATTTAGCCATGATCATGGTCCAGATATAAGTATAGTTAAATCGGATATATTCATGGTTTTATACACAAATCTCAACATGTAATACGTTCATGGTTTTATACTTAAGAAATAAAATATATCCAGCGGGTTTATATTGTCCCAGATCAGCACCTGGTGGGCGGGACTTAAAGTGCATCGATACCAAGAGCCGCAGGCCCGCGGTTTATATGTGTTTCAATTCCCAAACACCAGGTTTTGATCTCGCACAATATAAACCCGCTGGAAATATTTTATTTCTTATCTAACATGGAGTTTTATGTATCATGAAACCCATTTTGTCGTAAGATTGCACAAAATACCAACACATTCTCACAACTTACATTTTATGCCTATCTCTCAACATCAAATGAGAAGAATGTACAGCTTCATCCTGTTTAAATGTTTTGTAGGAATGTAGCGTCGCTTAAAATAACGCATTTCATTGCGTTGTTGTTTTGCATCTGACGTTTAAAACGACATCTCAACGGTTAACTTGTTTTCTGGCGTTTAAAATGACGTCTTAACGGTTGACGCACATGACGTCAGAGGTTTATATAGCTTTTTGCAGACCACCCCAATAACCAGTGAACATTGAGTATTTTAATAAACCATGTTAGATACCAATTTCAACATGTAATATAGCTATAAACATTGTCCAGATATAAGTATAGTTAAATCAAAGACATGTTCATGGTCTGAACATATACTATAGCTGTGAACATGTTCCAGATATAAGTATAGTTAAATTAAAGGCATATTCATGGTTTTATACCCCAATCTCAACATATAATGTAGCTATATATAAGTATAGTTAAATCAAAGACATGTTCATGGTCTCAACATATACTATAGCTATGAACATGGTCCAAATATAAGTATAGTTAAATCAAGGATATGTTTTATACAACACTCTCAACATATAATATACCTATGAACATATAAGTCCCAGATATAAGTATAGTTAAATGAAGGACATGTTTATGGTTTTATACAACAATCTCAGCATATACTAGAGATATGATCGTGGTCCAGATATAAGTATAGTTAAATCTCAGACATATTCATTGTTTTATACACAGATCTGAACATTTACTATAGCTATGATCATGGCCCAGATATAAGTATAGTTAAATCAAAGACATATTCATGGTTTTATACACCAATCACAACATATAATGTAGCTATGATCATGGCCCAGATATAAGTATAGTTAAATCAAAGACATATTCATGGCTTTATACACCAATCACAACATATCATTTAGCTATGATCATGGCCCAGATATAAGTATAGTTAAATCAAAGACATATTCATGGTTTTATATACAACAATCTCAACAAGTACTATAGCTATGATCATGGCCCAGATATAAGTATAGTTAAATCAAGGACATGTGTATGGTTTTATACATCAATCTCAACATATAATATAGCTATGAACATGGTCCAGATATAAGTATAGTTACATCAAAGACATATTCATGGTTTTATACATCAATCTCAACATATAATATAGCTATGAACATGGTCCAGATATAAGTATAGTTACATCAAAGACATATTCATGGTTTTATACATCAATCGCAACATATAATATAGCTATGAACATGGTCCAGATATAAGAATAGTTAAGTCAAGGACATGTGTATGGTTTTATACATCAATCGCAACATATAATATAGCTATGAACATGGTCCAGATATAAGTATAGTTACATCAAAGACATATTCATGGTTTTATACATCAATATCAACATATAATATAGCTATGAACATGGTCCAGATATAAGTATAGTTACATCAAAGACATATTCATGGTTTTATACATCAATCGCAACATATAATGTAGCTATGAACATGGTCCAGATATAAGTATAGTTACATCAAAGACATATTCATGGTTTTATACATCAATCTCAACATATAATATAGCTATGAACATGGTCCAGATATAAGTATAGTTACATCAAAGACATATTCATGGTTTTATACATCAATCGCAACATATAATATAGCTATGAACATGGTCCAGATATAATAATAGTTAAGTCAAGGACATGTGTATGGTTTTATACATCAATCGCAACATATAATGTAGCTATGAACATGGTCCAGATATAAGAATAGTTAAGTCAAGGACATGTGTATGGTTTTATACATCAATCGCAACATATAATATAGCTATGAACATGGTCCAGATATAAGAATAGTTAAATCAAGGACATGTGTATGGTTTTATACATCAATCTCAATATATAATATAGCTATGAACATGGTCCAGGTATAAGTATAGTTACATCAAAGACATATTCATGGTTTTATACATCAATCGCAACATATAATGTAGCTATGAACATGGTCCAGATATAAGTATAGTTACATCAAAGACATATTCATGGTTTTATACATCAGTCGCAACATATAATATAGCTATGAACATGGTCCAGATATAAGTATAGTTACATCAAAGACATATTCATGGTTTTATACATCAATCGCAACATATAATGTAGCTATGAACATGGTCCAGATATAAGTGTATTACATCAGAACATGTTCATGGTTTTATACATCAATCGCAACATATACTATAGCTATGCACATGGTCTAGATATAAATGTAGTTACATCAAAACATGTTCATGGTTTTATACATCAATCTCAACATATAATATAGCTATGAACATGGTCCAGATATAAGTGTAGTTATATCAAAACATGTTCATGGTTTTATACACCAATCTCAACATATAATATAGCTATGAACATGGTCCAGATATAAGTGTAGTTAAATCAAAGATGTATACACCATCTCAGCTTATAATATAGTTATGAACTTTTTTTTAAAATTTCAATCACCAAATTAATTGTGATCCATTTATTCACCCCGTCATAGGTTTGTTAGGGTCTGGGTGGGCCACCCCTCAGCAAACCGTACAGTTATATGATAAAATATGCGTCAAATATGTATTTAAATATAAAACAACAAATATTTACAGAAGCTAGACTAAAGCATATCTTAATATAGACATAAACAAATGGGGAGGTTTTTTCTTTCTTTACGATTTCAGAATGAGTGCAAATATGAATATTGGCCAAATTTGTTAAAGGGAGGCATTGCAATATGTATATATTTCAAAATATCTTCAGTGGATAATATGTCATGATTGGCATGTATCCCTTTAAAACTTGGAAGACATTTAATTTCACAATCTTCAAATGATAAACTTTATTATTTATTATTTTTTGCATTCATTCTAAAATTGCAAACAAACTTTTTCTTTTCAAAAAACCCAGTGGATGATTTACATATATTTGTATTGAAAGAAAGTTACGTTACATAGACACCCACACATATTAGAACAATGAGACATACATGTGACTTTATACCAGACCTATGACATGTGTATGGTTTTATACATCAATCTCAACATATAATATAGCTATGAACATGGTCCAGATATAAGTATAGTTATCTCAAGAACATGTTCATGGTTTTATACACCAATCGCAACATATAATATAGCTATGAACATGGTCCAGATATAAGTATAGTTATCTCAAGAACATATTCATGGTTTTATACATCAATCGCAACATATAATATAGCTATGAACATGGTCCAGCTAAAAGAATAGTTAAGTCAAGGACATGTGTATGGTTTTATACATCAATCGCAACATATAATATAGCTATGAACATGGTCCAGATATAAGAATAGTTAAGTCAAGGACATGTGTATGGTTTTATACATCAATCGCAACATATATTATATAGCTATGAACATGGTCCAGATATAAGAATAGTTAAGTCAAGGACATGTGTATGGTTTTATACATCAATCTCAACATATAATATAGCTATGAACATGGTCCAGGTATAAGTATAGTTACATCAAAGACATATTCATGGTTTTATACATCAATCGCAACATATAATATAGCTATGAACATGGTCCAGCTAAAAGAATAGTTAAGTCAAGGACATGTGTATGGTTTTATACATCAATCGCAACATATAATATAGCTATGAACATGGTCCAGATATAAGAATAGTTAAGTCAAGGACATGTGTATGGTTTTATACATCAATCGCAACATATAATATAGCTATGAACATGGTCCAGATATAAGAATAGTTAAATCAAGGACATGTGTATGGTTTTATACATCAATCTCAACATATAATATAGCTATGAACATGGTCCAGGTATAAGTATAGTTACATCAAAGACATATTCATGGTTTTATACATCAATCGCAACATATAATGTAGCTATGAACATGGTCCAGATATAAGTATAGTTACATCAAAGACATATTCATGGTTTTATACATCAGTCGCAACATATAATATAGCTATGAACATGGTCCAGATATAAGTATAGTTACATCAAAGACATATTCATGGTTTTATACATCAATCGCAACATATAATGTAGCTATGAACATGGTCCAGATATAAGTGTATTACATCAGAACATGTTCATGGTTTTATACATCAATCTCAACATATAATATAGCTATGAACATGGTCCAGATATAAGTGTAGTTACATCAAAACATGTTCATGGTTTTATACATCAATCGCAACATATAATATAGCTATGCACATGGTCTAGCTATAAATGTAGTTACATCAAAACATGTTCATGGTTTTATACATCAATCTCAACATATAATATAGCTATGAACATGGTCCAGATATAAGTGTAGTTATATCAAAACATGTTCATGGTTTTATACACCAATCTCAACATATAATATAGCTATGAACATGGTCCAGATATAAGTGTAGTGAAATCAAAGATGTATACACCATCTCAGCTTATAATATAGTTATGAATTTTTTTTTTAAATTTCAATCACCAAATTTTTGGTGATCCATTTATTCACCCCGTCATAGGTTTGTTAGGGTCTGGGTGGGCCACCCTTCAGCAAACCGTACAGTTATATGATAAAATATGCGTCAAATATGTATTTAAATATAATACAACAAATATTTACAGAAGCTAGACTAAAGCATATCTTAATATAGACATAAACAAATGGGGAGGTTTTTTCTTTCTTCACGATTTCAGAATGAGTGCCAATATGAATATTGGCCAAATTTGTTAAAGGGAGGCATTGCAATATGTATATATTTCAAAATATCTTCAGTGGATAATATGTCATGATTGGCATGTATCCCTTTAAAACTTGGAAGACATTTAATTTCACAATCTTCAAATGATAAACTTTATTATTTATTATTTTTTGCATTCATTCTAAAATTGCAAACAAACTTTTTCTTTTCAAAAAACCCAGTGGATGATTTGCATATATTTATATTGAAAGAAAGTTACGTTACATAGACACTCACACATATTAGAACAATGAGACATACATGTGACTTTATACCAGACCTATGACATGTGTATGGTTTTATACATCAATCTCAACATATAATATAGCTATGAACATGGTCCAGATATAAGTATATTTATCTCAAGAACATGTTCATGGTTTTATACACCAATCTCAACATATAATATAGCTATGAACATGGTCCAAATATAAGTATAGTTAACTCAAAGACATATGCATGGTTTTATACAACAATCCCAACATATAATATAGCTATGAACATGGTCCAGATATAAATATAGTTAAATCAAAGACATAATCATGGTTATATACACCAATCTCAACATGTAATATACCTATGAACATGGGCCATATATATGAGTAAGTATAGTTACATCAAAACATGTTCATGGTTTTATACACCAATATCAACATATATAATATAGCTATGAACATGGTCCAGATATAAATATAGTTACATAAAAAACATGTGCATGGTTTAGTCTTTCACCAGATACCCAGGCAGATGTTATTGAAGCTTTTAATGACACCTTTCGGTATCTGGATGACATACTGAACATTGACAACCCTTTCTTTCCAACTATGGTTTATAATATTTATCCTAAAGAACTTCGGCTTAATAAAGAAAATATATCTGATAATAACGCATCTTTTCTTGATTTAGATCTCTCGATTGAAAATGGTAAAATAATTAGCAAAATCTATGACAAGAGAGATGATTTTAATTTTGACATTGTTAATTATCCCCACTTGGATGGGGATATTCCCCGAGCAACTTCTTATGGGGTTTATCTGTCTCAACTTATTCGTTTTTTTAGAGCTTGTACTCGAGTTGAGGACTTTAATATTCGTAATCTTTGTATAGCTAAAAAGTTACTCAATCAGGGTTACCGTTACCATAAACTTCGTAAAACCTTTGCAAAATTTTATTATCGTAACCCTGATCTTCTTTCCAAATATAAATGCAATTTAAGGACTCTTCTGCGACAAGGACTATCACTTCTATGGTGATGTGATTTATAAACTTCGTAAGATTCTAGGTCATGATCACTTTCATACTATCTTTGTTAAACTTGTTAAAAAGTTTATCAAAAGAGGTTATGACCCTATCATTTTGCAACGTACTGCATGCTTGGTGGTGGACCCTTTTACAGTTCGCCACTATGCTTTCCTCTTTAATTGTACGATGACCGGACAGGCTGTGGACCCTATGATGACGCCTACCTAAAGCCCATTGGGACGGTGGCGTTTGATGTTTGTCCATGTTCTTTCTTGTCGTGCCCTTAATGGTGTATTCTCTTACTGCTCTGGCTTCTGCCAAGTCATTGAGTACCTTCATTGTGGCTTTCTATGCTATTGCTTTTTTGTATTATATTTACACGAGCATATTTGTGTTTTACTTATATTGCCTATTGATGCTGCCTTGTTGGTTAGAGTTTAGATCATGGCGGGGATTTCTTTATTTACACTGTCCTGTTTTAATGGGATGAAGTAGGGTAAGTGTGAGGTTTGGTGCACCCTAGAACCGGTTTAAACCCCCAGTGGCCTACTTTGCCACTGACCGTTCCAAGGCGGTAGCCCTATTGTCAACCCTTTTGTGTTTGTGATGTCGTTTACATTTTTTATTACTACTGTCTTTTCGTTTGTCTGTTTGCGTGTTTGTTTTTGTGTTTTGTGGTTGACTGTCGTCCTTGAATGCTGCTTTCCCTGTCCTATATTTTTATCCTTTTTTATTGCACCATTCTCTACATGTAATATAGCTATGAACGTGGTCCAAATGGTCCAAATAAAAATCATAATACACAGGGTAAAACATCTTCTTTGACAGGAAGATATGTATCACTATGAAACACGGACCAAACATCACAGATTGTTTAGTCTAATTTAATGTTGAAAATAACGGCAAAATTACAAAACCGTTTATCAAAACTCTATCCAGGTATTCACGTCATATACTAATGTATATGTGTCGATTAAAAATATAGGTTTATTAACAGGTTCTTAAAATACACGTGATTGAATAAGCATAAAATAATGAGTTGGTAACTCTTAATTCGACGTAACAGTTTTTGGGTTTGGCCTGGTTGGTTAAACCGTTTTATCATGCAGATGTGCACTTTTCTGCCCAATAAAGGGGTGGCCTATTAAATTTTGCTTTAAATACAGCAAATCAATGCGGAATCCCTCGGCGTTTATTGTACGTAACGTTGCCTGACGCCATAAAACAAACAAAAAACAACAACATGGCGGCGTCCTCGATAAGCGTAACATTCGGAGAAATAGGTAATAATAGTAATTCATACAGAAAATATAGATAATCTACATGATAAATAGAATATTATGTCAGTGCCTTTTACTATCAAGTTGATTAGTCCCGGCACGAAGAGCCTCACCATTCTTCGTTTTCTAAGCCTCGCCTATAAAAGACACTGACATAAATTTCTCTATATATTGTGCCTTTAGAGTTTGGATTCTCAAAATATGTAAGTTATATATATATATATATATATATACCTAGTCGTCAGTAGGTTTACAAACGTTGTGTACACATCTGTTGTAAAATTTGCCTGTTATGGCGGGATAGCTACTTTAAATAATTACAAGTCCTAATGTACTCTCTTTTAACGTATGTAGTGTCACATCAATAATACAACAATCACAATACAAAATGAAGTTGTAATGCAAGCTTATCGCCAACTACATGCTTCACACTGTTAACCATAGACAAATACAAAATACATATAAGAAAAAAACATATAGAAAACTAGCTATTATACATCACACACAAACTTTCCAAAATATCTGTTTAAAAACCTAAGAGTTTAACCAAACTGATGCATGAACATATTTGTGGGGGGAAATATCCATAATAACGCTGTATGTACCTTTATAAATAATTAAGAATCCTCCATGGGTGTCCGTTGAAGATCGTGAATTCCAACACAATGTTAACTGTTTTTATCAGAACTGAGGCTCTCCTAGGTTCTAGTTAAAGCAGATATAAAGGGGATTGGAATTTCCCTTTCTGCACCGGACACCCATGATTATTATTTTCTAGAAGTCCATTAACAAATAATCAACGATTTGTATGTTTATTCACATAATGCTAAGGCGCCTCCGTGGATGGGATAGGGTTCGAATCCAAGTGGGAGTTCAAGTTAGAAAGTGTCGATTGTTACGGATGGCGGGAGGTATACAATACTAGACTAGTTCTACTCAGGAACATGCCAGGCTCACCCTCCATTTACATCAAGATAAAATATGGAGAATGGGCCTAGAACCTTCTAACCGGCAGAACTGCAGAGTTGCTGCAATGTGTATAGTAGACACTCAATTTACAATTTACAGTGTCCCTCAGTCTGTACATGATATATAAAATAAAACTAATACACGTCAATGATAATATAAAACTCATATTTGGTACTTGACAAATGATTAAAGGGACACTTCGCAATCTTTTTTTTTAAACTCCGATGGAGTCCCGTAAGTTTTTCTCCATGAATTGCATTTATTCATTACTATTGAATCATAAGAATAGTATAAAGCAAATAGTTATTGCATGTTATTACGATTGATTGATAATATTCAAGCCTATGGTAGAATGAGACGGAAAATGAAAACTCAAAATGTTATTTAATTATATGCAAAGCAGGTTTACAGATATAAAATATATCATATGAGCATTTTCGATAAAGAAACAAAAATAACAAAAATAACAAAAATAGATATATGATAAGTATTTTGTTTTGACCCATAGTTTGTAAAACATTTATTTTTTGTTTAAATTGTTAGGTCTTTTGAGAGTTACCCTCCATTTATATGAAAACATGAAATGTACTGTTAAAAACACATAACATGAGTCAAAGATCGCTTAAAGATATAAAATTCTTAAAATTGGTATGAAATAATAGAAAAAAACATAACAATTTGACCCATTTATCGCAGATTTTCTGTCTATAAAAAAATGAAATATGGATAATCTTAAATTACCTCCCTTTACATTGAATATTGTTTGAAATTCAAGTAACTGTAATTCAGCGTTAACATTAAATATTTTGAAAATTTCTTTTGCAAACGCATTTGTAATGGTAATGCTAGTAAAACTTGATGTCAAAATAATTTTAACTGCATATTTTAGAATTCGGAACATCGAAAGCTTCACTAATTCGAAGTACTTAATAAAAACCATATATACCCAGTTGTATAAGTGTTATAACTTATTTCTAAGAAAACACATTGACTTAAAAGTTTTAAAATATGTTCATGAAATCAGAGCAGACGGTTTACACTCGTTATTTTGCAGTTTTACCGTATCTCTAATCAAGCTCAAAATACACAAAACAATGAGAATATTATTGACATATGCTTAGGTTGATACTTAGCAATTTGGTTCAGTATATATCATAAGCGATAGTTCATATGTCATTGTCCAGCAGGGTCCGTATTCATAAAGCTTCTTAGAAATATCGTAACATAAGTCAAAATTATCAATTTTTAAACACCTTTTTCTGTTGTTTTAAAACATCATCCTTATAGTTTTAATAATGCTATGTATTAATATAACCCACAGTTCTATATCTATCTTAAAATAGACGCCCTTTAGCGTCGCCGAGAGGTTAATAAGGACTTTTGAAAATATGTAAATCTCTTAAATTCTGACTTAAGTAATATTTTCTACTTAAGTTGCTTTATGAATACGGGCCTTGGGTGTTTATGTTATGGCTAACTTTGGGATTAGGTTTAGTTTCTAGTAGACATTTTTTATCATAGTCTTTAAAAGTCGTATATGTCGTATACCGTACACCATTCAAAGTTGCCATATTAGATGACCTTTGCTGTTCTCCGGCAGTTCAATTTCTTGTTCAAGTTTTCATTATACTTCATTATTATGTAGGAATTGTGGTGACCGAGTGGTTAGCAAACTTGACTCTAGATCCAGAGGTTCGATTCTCAGTGGAGTATCGTCCCGCATATTTCAACGCACTCCTTCAGTAACTTTCTGACAAGGTACTGTGAAAGTATGCCATCATTCGGAGGCGGTGTACAGTTGTCAGTCGCGTGTGTAGGAAGAGCCTTACCATGTGCACGAAAGAAAGAAACTGATCGGTTTACTGTACTTTGTATGTTGATGGGTGATTAGTACAACGTCTACCACATGTTCAAATCTAAAGTTGGTAACATTCTTTTATGGTTCAGAGATTTCTGTTAATCTCTGTGTTTAACTTCCAAATGAGCACTATTGTTATCTGGAAGTCCCAATGCTTGTTGGAAAAGGGATTTATGCGTTATTTTTTATTTATTTATTTGTTGTTGAAATCTTTTAAATGTATCTTGTGTGACATTTTCAAAATAAGTCTCCCGTTCTTCCACGTCCCCATGTTCTGTTGTTGCAACAACTGTATAGAACAATATTTCAAACGGTTCGTTGACCTCATATTCGCTTTCTGCATCAGCCGTATACAATAGTTTTTCAAACAGTTCTTTGACGTTATTGACGTTATATATCTTATCGTGGGTCACATAAAATCTTGGGTTGGATCTAACATACTCCAGGGCACTGAGAGCTGTTTGTTTGATTTCCTCTGATGGTTTGATTTCTTCTGTTGTTTTGATTTTATCTGATGGTTTGATTTCTTCTGTTGTTTTGATTTCATCTGATGGTTTGATTTCCACAGATAGTTTGATTTCCTCTGATTGGTTGATTTCCTCGGATGGTTTGATTTCCACTGATGGTTTGATTTTTCCCTCTGATGGTTTAATAATGCAGAATTCTATATCTACTTTCACTGAGAGCCTTGTTTCAGGTATACTGTCCACAAAGCCATAGAACGCCGTTTTTGTCATTGTTAATCCAAGCAAGGTAACCGTTTCGAGATTCTTCATTACAGATGAGAGCTTTAATTCCCTTTCACCAAATTCTATATGTTGAATTTCTATTTCCTTCAGGTGGACAAGAGTGGGTAGAGTTGATATCAATGAATCAATGGCATCAGGCGGGTATTGGTGATTCACTGAGCCTGTTGTCAGCAACTGCAGCTGATGTGCATGTTGGATTTTCTCAAGTACAGATGACATAACTCCAGGGTATTGGATAGCTATGTTGCATTCCAGCAACACTGATGTGTTCAGTTCTACTTCTTTTAGAAATACATCTCTTAAACAAAGCCGTTGCAGATGTTGGAGATGCGACAAATTTAACGTGTAACTATGAAAACAACTGTCAGATGACTTTACATTACCAAGACCTATCGTTCTCAGCTGTTTAGCGTTTGACAGAAATGACATTAAACATACCAGTTGAGAAGGAGACATTTTAATATTTTCCAGACGAAGGAACTTCATGTTAGTAGTTTTGTGTAGCATGTAGGCAAAATTAGCTGTTGGAAGTTCAGATATGTCAGTATATGAAATGAACATTGAATCTGACGTGAGGAAGCGGCTCATTTCATCTACAAAGTCAGTAAATTCTGATATTGCTTTGGTCAGATATAGGCATTGCAAGGACTCCTTTGACTTGATCACCAGATTGTAAATGAGATAAACATTTGGTTTACTGCTGCACTCCATGACCAGTTTATCAAGTGTTTCAACTTGCAATAGAATCTTCTGGAGTTGTATGGGGAGCGGTATTCCGATATGAACAGACTTTATGTTGTTTATGTTTGTACGAATGAGATACTCCAGATATTCTGATGGGCTTTTGATGAAAATGTCTTCTAGCTGGAATCTGGCGTTTATAAAGTTGCTATCTGAACTCTCCTTAACACAGGCTACCATCATACTTTGCACACTTTCTAGTATTTCTGAACTTGCAGTGTCGCTGTGTCGGTATTCATGTGTATAGCTGTCTTGAGAAACCACGTCACTGATACGTTTTGATAGCTTTGACGCAGTATCAGGATTCCTTCCACTGATAAACACAAACACATTCGCCATGCTCGCCACCATGCCTGCTGAGTTGCAGATGCTGAATATCTTCTCAACAACTTGATCCAAAGGTTCCGAGGAGATGTACAGGGCAGCTAGATACTCTTGGAAGGTCTTGTGTAAAAAAGATAAATTCTTCATTTGCCTTGTACATCCTCTCATCACTTCGCTTTGCGACAGTATTCCTACTTTAAGGCAACTGTCAATGTCAGTTTTAGACAACCCATGTATGTCTGCTATGGAATGCTCAAACACGAGGGATTCTTCCCGGTTCTGATTGAACAGGGTTTCAAATGACAATCTGCCAAGAGAATGTAACAGTGATCTAAATTCCTGACATTTCATTCTGTCGTCAAAACATTTGGGAAGTTTTGTTTGTGGCTCTGTCCATTCTTTAACTCTGGCACATTCCTGGTTATCTGCTAATCGTCCCTCAGCCAGCCGGAACAGTAAATTTATCATGTCACTATATATGACGGATTGTGTTTCTCCTAGAGATTGACCATCGTGCCATAGACATACAAGGCATTTCAGTATCACAGGTATGGCTCTGAATTGCTCTATATTCTTCTTCTTTAATTCTTCCTTAAAGGCTGTTGCAGACTTGTGGTTCTTAGGGTTGGTATTCAGAACGTTTACTACTGATTTTATAAGGCTATCAGAAGATTTGTCATCAAGTCCCATCAAATTAATATGTTGGTCAATTTCGGATGATTTCAACCTCAGAACTTCAAGCTTCCATGGCCTGCTTGTGGTAAGAATTGTACATTCGCTCGTTATGTCGCGATCTGGAAGCCCATTATTCACATTAGGCGACATCTGGAGAGAACATTCTGGCTTTGTCCATTCATCTAGACCATCCAAGACAATAAGGCATTTTTCATTGTGCAGTAGGGTTGGTAATATTTCTTGGTAATCGGGATTATGAAGAACTTGGTGTTTGATCATGTCTTTAATGTTACTGTCCAAACCAGCAAGTCTCAAAGAAATGTGAAACAAGAATTGAAATTCTAGCATTACTTTTTCATCTTCAGATAATGGAAGAACATCTTGAGAAATCTGATCTGCAGGCAGCTTGTGCATTGAGTGAGCATTGCACCATGTGGAGATTATTTTCTGGCACAATACTGTCTTACCTGTACCAGCATCCCCTGTTATGTAGATTTTCTTGCATTGTTTCGAGTTGTTGTAAAACATGTCTTTGTATGATTTAATCTTTGTTTCTTGCGCCTTTCCTCGGTTTAGCCTGTTTGGATCAACTTGTATCATATTAGGTGCAACATATAATTCAGAAATATCAGCCTCTTTATATTGAACTAGAGGGCATATAGGCGTCTTAAGTTTGTCATCCATATACTGCTGTATTAGATCGCTTTGTATCTCTGAAAAATTGGAAGGAAAATAAAACACATTAAGAGACATTGAATTCTCACATTTGGTGTTTGTTTCGCATGTAATTAACAATAACCTACATTAAAGTAGATCTGAATTAAAGATGTTAGTACATAGATGAGATCAAATATTAATATATATATAAAAAGTCTTACTTTGTTTCTTTTGTATGTATGCCTTTGTCTTTTTTTCTTCAATGTTCTGAACTTGGTAATTGCCCTCTCTTGCTATGTCTATGAACACCTGTTGTTTCTTTTGTTCCATGCTTTCAATTTGCTGAGTGCCCTCTGCCTTTATATCTTTTATCACCTCTTGTTTCTTTTCATCAATATGTTCTGCTTGCAGACTGCCCTCTACTGCTAAATCTTTTAGCACCTCTTGTTTTTTTCCATCTATATGTTTAACTTGGAGACTGCCCTCTGCTGCTATATCTGTTATCACCTTTTGTTTCTTCTTGTCAATATGTTCAACTTGTTGACTGCCCTCTGTTGATATATGTTTCATCACCTCTTGTTTCTTTTCATCAATATGTTCAACTTGTAGACTTCCCCCTGTTGCTATATCTTTTAATACATCTTCTTTCTTCTCATCAATACGTTCTACTTGGAGACAGCCCTCTGTCAATATAGCTTTTATCGCCTCTTGTTTCTTTTCAATAATATGTTCAACTTGTAGAATGCCCTCTGTCACTATATTGTTTATGCCATCTTCTTTTTCTTTAGCTATGTGCTCTACTTGTTGACTACCCTCTGTTTTTATATCTTCTATAATTTCTTGTTTCTTTTTTTCAATTTCTTTGACCTTCTCTTGAGTTTTATCTTCAATATGCTCTATAGCTTCTTCTCTCTTCTCGCGAATTGCACATACAGCCTCCTCTCGCATCTGTTTCGCATCTTCTGTTGTCACTGTCAGAGAGCCATTCTTTATCTAAAATATATATAATTTATTTAGTCATGCAACCAGAATCTGGTGGGTCACGGTCACTGTTACTAAAATAGATCAAAGTGCTGAAGGCACTGATGGGCGGTGCTTTTTGTAAGCGAGCAATGACTGTTCTATTTTTAGTAACACGATACACTTTCTATAGACACAGACCGTCTGCTTGTAGCACGATTATAACTCGATTTATATAATCTTGCAAACAGATGATAAAAAGTTGACTTATTGCAACTTTGATAAAATAGGTATGTATGATTGTGTATATAAGTTTGTAACTTGGAAAAGTCTTCACATAATGGACTGAAACTTCACACATATCTTAGGCATTATTAGACAACATCATAGAGCCAGATTCGGTAACTCGTGTTTTATTTTAACATAATTATGGCCCTTTTATGATTAGAACAAATTGGTCAAAATTTTATATTTAAGCTTGTCAACTTAATCTTTTTACAAATTACAATCTTTCATCATATCTCAGAATCCTCTTGAATTAATTCAATGAAATATCACACTTGTGTTCATTGTCGTGCGAACAACTTATAGAGACAAGTGCTATAATTCTGTTTTGCAACTAAGCAGAATTATGCCCTTCAATTTAGATTCACAATAATTAGACGAGGCCTTGAAAGTCGAGCGTCTGCACCGATAGGCTGTACTTCTTGTTTTAGCCCCAATCGACGCAGTAGAACGAGATAAATATAGTTAACATGGAACACTATGTTACTTCCAATGACTAGCTACTCAAGTTGACCCTGCTACTAAAAAAAAAAAATGGCTGTTAATAACAATATGGTACTCACAGACAACCATAAAAAGAAATATAAAAAGATCGGACAGGGAAAGTAACAGTCAAGGAGGACAGTCAAACACAAAACACAGAAACAAACACGCAAACCGACAAACAAGAAGGCAAAAACAATAAGTTCATTTCTGGAAACATGTCTAAAGTAAAACATAACTTACCCCATCTTAATAGTCATAAACTAAGCTCTTACCTGATTTAACTTAGCAATGGCCTCCTGGGCATCTTTGTCTGCAGCTAGATACTTTTGGTCACTCAGCATTTGTATCAAAGTGTCTATGCATCTATTCAAGTCATCATCAGAAAGTTCATATGTTGACGTATGAAAAATTTCGTTACGTATACCTCTTGCCTGTTTAAAAACACACACACAAAACATGAATTAATGTGCCTAGCGTGCTTAATGATATCACAATATTGTTGTTTGTGTCTGTAAATCCAATCTTTATTCTTATATTGTCTATTCCCATCTGGTCGATAGGACGAGTGAATAATCAATAACCATGAGTCTAAATAGCTAAATTTGAACACTGGCAATGTAAGCCAGAGTCTCCGACTTGAAATCACATGCCCACCCCTACCCCACCCACAAACACCACCGCTGTACGTTTCATCATGGGACCACCAGAAATCTTTATGTGAGAAACTATCCAGCTTGCCTGCGGAACATCGGTGGTTCTACCCAGGTGCCACCCGTGCAAGAACATTGCCCGGAAGGGCACCTGCGGTCTTTCTCCACCAATGGAAGCTCGAATGCCGCCATATGACCTTAGCTGTTGGTGCGACTTTAAAATCCAGTTCAATTCATTCGATCAATGTTTTATTTTCGACCTATCAGCGGTAATACAGGTACATGCATATGGTGAATAATCACTCAACCATTGCCTGTACAAGCATGCACCTAAATAGCCCCCACCCTCACCACATCCCTATCCTTAGCTTCTACCTCTATGCCAAACACTGATTATACTGTTTTAAATAATTGCAGAAACTCTGAACCATATATTAATTTATTTTACCTGGCAAAATATATTAGTTGGCACACTGAGGTCTTCTGCCAGCATCGAATCGAAGCCCTCGTGGTTGATTATAACACTAATTAGTCCTGCAAAGTCAGTGTCCAAGGCAGAAGTCACTTGGTTATAACCACCTGCGGACAGATAGCACTTCCCCCATTCCCAGCTGTTACTATACCAAAGGAGGGCATCAGTATTTTTCCATGAAGGACCTTTAAACCTGTGACTTTTACGGATTCTGGAGCGAACCTCATCACATATGCCATTTGGGCACTGCAGGACATTGTTTGTTGTACAAACATTACAAACAGTCCCTGGGGGCAAACCTTGCTTTTGACATATATCGACTAGCTCATTTTGCTGGAATGTTTGGACTTTGTCTCCAACAAAGTTTTGGATTCCATTCTTTGCAAATTTTAAAGAAAGGCCCGCTTTAACCCAGTTTGTGTAGCCATGATCTGTCACTGTTTTTTCGAGGTTTCTTGCCATGGCTAATGACTTAGTGATGTCCAAATTATCTGTTCTTTCATCTGGAATAAGAAATGCTATGACTATTATGGTTACAACATTCATGACCAACTGCTTTCTAGCTAGGCATAATTCTTGGCAAGGCTTTAAGGTAAACATTTATACTTTCCAGAGAATACATTTTAGCGTGAATATTCCAAGAATATAGATAGCTATTGTACTCACCCCAGCGAGAGTATTAAAACAATTTTGAAATTGGTGATTTATCAAGACATATCAAAATCGGATGACAAGAAATAAAGATAGTCACCATTAGAAGGTATGACACCACTTATTATTACCATTGTTAAAATGCCACATATTAATAATTTGCTGCAACTTCAACTCAAGTATGGATAATGCAGCAGTGTAATTTTCATACAGAAAACTATTTTTTAGTTTGAAAAATCACCAGAAAAGGTGGGGTCACAAGACATGTAAGCAAGTTATTATTTGTTTACTAAACAGGTTAAAGGTACAGCTGTTTTCATTCATATTTTCTCACAAAGTGTATGCATAAATTCAAAATGTCGAAAATGTTCATCAGTGATCCAGTAAATCCTATTAACACGCTTCTTATACATACATGCAACAAAATCGAATAGAAATGTCCAGTTTTTCCCTACTTATAATGCACATTTCCATAAAAAAAGGTGGGATTTCTTTTTATTAAAGGAACTCCTTTCGGAGGTTTACAAGCAATTGGTGGTGGTAAACCTTGAATACTGATTTTTCACCATGTCCTTACGTTACCCGTTGATGTGGTGGAAGTAACAACATTTTGTGGTGGAATAACGCCTCATTGGGGTTTAAATTTATACCAAAGGTAGAAAAATATTATTTACTTGTTCTTATTTTTATATTCCATAAGTGTGACATGGCGCAAGATGTGGTCGATACATTTTCGAACACTCGCCTGAACTTTGGTTTGTCTAAGCGTTTGTTATTTTTTCAAACATTCGATGAAATTATGGCTTTTTCTACCCAAACACAATAAAATGCACAGAAAAATGCAAAAGTTAACCGGTCAGATGCATTAACTCGCGCTGTACATTATTCTATGAAGTAAATGACACTGTAGACGTATTTTGGACAACTTGTTTTGTAAGGCAATTGATGTGGTGGAGGTACTTTAGAACGAAGTAACGCCTCAGGTCAGGTAGCATTTTAAAGACGATTTTTTTTTCTTTTTTTTTCAAGCACACAAACACGTTTTATCGTCCGCATGTTTCGGCATTTTTGAGTTTACCGATATAACGATTAACGATTAAATTGGATATACTCCCGCGGACCTTCACATAGCCGACTATTGCTGGGAAAGGATGTCAAATCCAACAAAAATAACATTGTTATCTCAATTATTGTAAAGTTTCATAATGTTTTCATGATTGAAGACCATATAATCTGACCCCGCCCCGCAATACCCTTCAAACAAGTTCGACCCCACCCAAATGCCAACCGCCTCCACCATGGGCCCCTAATTGGTATACACCCTTTTGAAAAAGCGAATTATTTAGGTATGTGGTTGTCCATCCATCAGTCCGTCTGTCCGGAAACATTTACGCATTTCGGATGATAATTTCAAAACTTCATAGATACATAGCTCTAGGTGAGAGGAGAAACCGTATTGATTTTTGTGTCAATCGGTCAAAGGTCGAGTTCGCCATGACCGTGGAAATACCATAACACCCACACCCATGAAACGTTATAGGTACATTGCCCTTGTTGAGAGGAGGAATCCTCTTGTTTTGGGGACAGCATGTCAAAGGTAAAGGCCACAATGACCTTATTTGGAAATATGCACGAGGGATAACTTCAAAATCATAAAATCCACACTCATGACACTTCATAGGTACATTGCCCTTGGTGAGAGGAGGAATCGTTACGCCTTTGGGGTCAGCAGGTCAAAGGTAAATGTCGACATAACCTTTTAGAGAAATATCATCTTGCGGGATAACTTCAAAACCATAAAACCCACACATAAAGCTTACAGACAAATGTTCCATTAAGCAAAATTATATACCCTTTTTTACTAAGAGTTTCTGTTTAAATGTTTTGTTTTATTACCAATTCCATATATGTTTATACTCGCTGGCCATACATCAATGAAACTTGACATGACTTGCGTCTTCAGTATCACCAAGAACACCTGGACAACTCTCCCATATCCCCTTACACCAAGAATCACACAACACACACACTTGTTCTATTATTGTTTGTTACTCTTCAATCACCATGTCCAGTGTGCCATACCCACCAATCCACCCCTATTTTAATTTTATTCTCACCGAACCTGCCCATGTCCCGTTTGACTCGAACCTCACCCCCAACCCCCTATGAAATTATTTTTGTTCCTGGTCATTGACATCTCTCCTATATGATCATTAACAGATGCAATTAAAATGATCCTATAATTTAAATTAACAGTTTAAATTATCGATAAAACTTGTGTGTGTGTGTGTGTGTGTGTGTGTGTGTTGGGAGGGGTGGGATGGAGAGAGGGGGAGACAGAGACACGTCGTTTTAATGTCAAAGGGCAGTATTAGGTTAAATTTCAACCATCATAAAATAATGCTGATAGTTATTTGCATCTTTTCATGTTAAATTTACGTTGAACATGACGATAGTTTTATTTGGATGAGTCTCTTTAAAATGGGAGTTTGATGGTTATTATGTTAATGCACGCCGGCAGCTTTAATCCAGTAAACCCCGTTCTTCTACAATGTGAAATATCAGAAACCAACAGGGAACAATCAAAATTCTCCTTGTCTTTTATGATTTGGGTGAACTAACTTACCTCATTACAAAGGTGTAGAAACGGGGATTACGGTGGGGTAGGTGTGTATTGGTGTTTGTGTGTTGGGGATGCGGGGTGGGATAGTAGAATATGTTTTGCACACCTAAATCTCCATAATCAATATTTTGTCAAGTTATGTATTGACCCCCAATCCCCTCCACCCCACCACAAAAAAAGCTAGCTTGTGTCAGGAAATGTTACTGTCCCAAGGCATAAATGTAACCAATTGATATAAGAACAGTAGTTGTTTCATTAAATTGTGTGACAAGCAAAAGAAGAAAAAAGGCTATCAAAACAAAAGAAAAATATTCAGTTGGGTCCCCGCCTCCCCTATCTTTTAAACGTTCCTACGCCACTGCATTAACAAGGTGATATGTTTCCAGTCTAAAGGCTAAGGAGGTTTACATTTCACGTATCATCAATTCAATTAACAGAATTGTAATTAAGTTTTCAAAATTATAGTTAATAGTAAATAAGCCACCATCTTGAAGATAACACTGTTATAAAATAAAATTTGACGCATTTGACTTATGTGTAACTGTTTCAACTTCCTGATTCAATAACCGTTTCTAACAGTTTTTTTTTTAATTACATGTAGTGAACAGTTGGCTTTCTGTAAATGCCATACAAAGATACATTATGTTAAAAAATCAATCATATGTTATTACATGTTAGTTTCAAATTTAAAATAACTACCTTGTTTTAAAAAACACCTTAAACATTCTCCATGTTGGCATTCCTCAATAGTAATGGCGACAGCCTTGATACGACGTAAACAACTACATATAATATTAACGGATCGATAATGTTAACCTGTTCTTTTGATATGGGGCTATTATATAGCTGTCAGGCTTGCATTACGATAGTATAGAACAGAACATAACAGAACATATTCGTTGTGTATGGTTTAAAGAAAAGCTTCTCGTCACCTAAATACACATTTCATTTGTTTTATTATGTGTCTGGTCAAAACAATTTTTACATTATCCAATGTGAAAACATGCTCGCACGCACACACGCACACACGTGTTGAGGTGGGAGTGGGGTAAGGTTGGAGTGAAAACAAGATTCGTGTTCTCTGTATTTCTGAATATATATTTATAACAATGTATCAATGTATGAGTGTAATGCATGATAATGATGACATGAATAAAGACAATGCCTGAATAGAAATAACAATGATGAATGGAAATAGCATCTCAATTAATATAGTCACATGTAAAGTATTGTATAGAAAATATATTCTGACATAATAACAAGCTGAATCTACATGAAAGTTCTAACTGAAAATAACAAATGATCGCCATCTTGGAATTGAACTGTACATGAAAATTGACGACTTCTTATAAACTAAATAACTCCTAAAATAACCATTCCCAGAGAAAAGTACTTTTAAGGCACTTTTTGTGGATTTGGGAACCACTGCTGGTGATCGTTACGACACTCCGTGACGTTATTTTACGCCTATGCCACGTACTGTCGCCATGTCGAGCATCATTTTTCTCTCCATACAATTATGTTCACAGTGGAGTCTTTCAATAACACACTTAACATATTCCATGGTAAAATAGTAGATTCTTATGGTGACCCATTTTATAATATGAAAACTGATTTAGCTGTGTGCCATAGGAACGAACATGTAGGAGAAAAGGTCTCTTATAACTATAGAGATCGTATTTGGTCTACATTGATCAGTACACTGTTTCCAACTCAATTTGGAGTCTTTATTTTTTCAGATGTATGAGTTGACTTTATTATTGCCAAACACTTTTTTTTAATGGTTAATTGTAATCAAATTATACATATCTTAAAACAATCGACAAAGTTATACTAAAAGTTACGGGCATTGCCTTACAAAACACGAAATAATTACGTTGGCAAACATTAAACACTTAACATTATTGAATATTTACTAAATAAAAACAAGATTGTTTGACAGAATTCAATAGCGGTACAAAAAAAAGAATACCTCTTCGCGAGTTTGAACTCGAGCCCAAACTAAAATTACACGCACGCGTAATATTTAATAGTGAGCGCGCAATAGTCGAGAGAGTTACCAACTGAGCTAATGTCTACTATGTAGAAAAGCTAGTGCTCTAATGGCTGTAACTTGATCAGCAGAAAACTGTTGATACCCTGAGACCCACATTATTTACAAACAATAAATAAAACTTTCTTTTTTAAAAATGTCTATGCTCATGTTTTCATGTATACATTTCCCTGAATAAAAACCAGACAGTTATTTGGTTATGCTCAATATCTGCTTACTTACGGCCAGTGACCATTTAAATCTAAAAGTGATTATCATGTTTGTATCATGAACAGCATTTGAATTTTAGAAGTACAGTAAATATTTCAAAATAATCTGTTCGTAACCATTCACTCTATATCCTCCATGGATATACTTGTTTTACCACTTTGTATGAAGAAATCAATCATGATGAATGGTAACAATTTTTCAAATGAACTGAGAAACGTCTTTAAACAAGATTGTCAATGCAGCAATATGAATGTTTCCTAAACTGTTTTAATAAGATTGTCACTGTTGCAAGATGGATGTTTTCTAAACTGTTTTAATAAGATTCTCAATGTAAGAAGATGGATGTTACGGAAACTGTTTCAAATAAGAGTGTCACTGTAGCAAGATGGATGTTTCCTAAACCGTTTTAAATAAGATTGTCAATGTAGCAATATGGATGTTTCCTAAATTGTTTTAATAAGATTGTCACTGTAGCAAGATGGATGTTTCCTAAACTGTTTTAAATAAGACTGTCAATGTAAGAAGAAGGATGTTACGGAAACTGTTTCAAATAAGAGTGTCACTGTAGCAAGATGGATGTTTCCTAAACCGTTTTAAATACGAAATTCATTGTAGCAAGATGGATGTTTCCTAAACTGTTTTAAATAAGAAATTCATTGTAGCAAGATGGATGTTTTCTGAACTGTTTTAATTAACACTGTCGATGTATCAAGGTGAATGTTACCTTAATTGCTTTAAATAATATTTTAAATATAGCAAGATGGATGTTTCCTAAACTGTTTTAAAAAGGACTGTCAATGTAGCAACGTGGATGTTACCTAAACTGTTTTAAATACGATTTTCAATGTAGCAAGATGGATGTTTCCTAAACATTTTTAAATACGATTCTCAATGCAGCACGATGGATGTTTCCTAAACTGTTTAAATAAGATTGTCAATGTAGCAAGATGGATGTTACCTAAACAGTTTTTAATACGAGTTTCAATGTAGCAAGATGAATGTTTCCTAATCTGTTTTAATATGATTTTCAATGTAACATGATGGAGGGTTCCTAAACTGTGTTAAATAGGACTGTCAGTGTAGCAAGATGGATATTCTGTAAGTGTAGCAAGATGGATATTACCTAAACTGTTTGAATTAACATTTTCAAGGTAGCAAAATGGTTGTTTTCTAATCTTTTTTTAAATAAGACTGTCAATGTAGCAAAATGGATGTTAACTAGACTGTTTTAAATACGATTTTCATTGTAGCAAGATGGATGTTTCCTAAACTGTTTTAATAAGACTCGCACTGTAGCAAGATGGATTTTTTCTAAACTGTTTTAAATACGATTTTCAATGTAGCAAGATGGATGTTTCCTGTCCTGAACTGTTTTAAATAAGATAGTCAATGTAGCAAGATGGATGTTACCTGAACTGTTTTAAATAAGATGTTCAATGTAGCAAGATGGATGTTACCTAAGCTGTTTTAAATAAAATGTTCAAGGTAGCAAGATGGATATTTCCAAAACTAAGACTATCAATGTAGCAAGATGGATGTTGCCTAAACTGTTTTCAATAAGATTGTCAATTTAGCAAGATGGATGTTACCTGAACTGTTTTAAATAAGATTTCCAATGTAGCAAGATGGATGTTACCTAAACTGGTTTAAATAAGATTGTCAATGTACAAGATGGATGTAACCTGAACTGTTTTAAATAAGATTTTCAATGTAACATGATGGAGGGTTCCTAAACTGTGTTAAATAGGACTGTCAGTGTAGCAAGATGGATATTCTGTCAGTGTAGCAAGGTGGATATTACCTAAACTGTTTGAATTAACATTTTCAATGTAGCAAAATGGATGTTTCCTAATCTTTTTTTAAATAAGACTGTCAATGTAGCATGATGGATGTTAACTAAACTGGTTTAAATAAGATTGTCAATGTAGCAAGATGGATGTTACCTGAACTGTTTTAAATAAGATGTTCAATGTAGCAAGATAGATGTTACCTAAGCTGTTTTAAATAAATGTTCAATGTAGCAAGATGGATATTTCCAAAACTAAGACTATCAATATAGCAAGATGGATGTTGCCTTAACTGTTTTCAATAAGATTGTCAATGTACAAGATGGATGTTACCTAAACAGTCTTAAATTAGATTTTCAATGTAACAAAATGGATGCTACCTAAACTGTTTTAAATAAGATTGTCAATGTAGCAAGATGAATGTTTCCTAAACATTTTTAAATACGATTTTCAATGCAGGAAGATGGATGTTTCCTAAACTGTTTTAATAAGATTGTCACTGTATCAAGATGGCTGTTTCCTAAACTGTTTTCAAAAAGATTGTCAATGTAGCAAGATGGATGTTACCTAAACTGTTTTAATCAAACTATCACTGTAGCAAGATGGATTTTTTCTAAACGTTTTTATATATGACTGTCAGTGTATCAAGAGGGATGTTACCTAAACTGTTTGAATTAACATTTTCAATGTAGCAAAATGGATGTTTCCTAATCTTTTTTTAAATAAGACTGTCAATGTAGCAAGATGGATGTTAACTAAACTGTTTTAAATACGATTTTCAATTTAGTAAGATGGATGTTTCCTAAATCGTTTTAATAAGATTTTTAATGTAGCAAGATGGATGTTACCTAAACTGTTTTAAAGAAGACTGTCAATATAGCAAGATGGATGTTTCCTAAACTGTCTTAAATAAGATTGTCAATGTAGCAAGATGGATGTTACCTGAACTGTTTTAAATAAGATGTTCAATGTAGCAAGATAGATGTTACCTAAGCTGTTTTAAATAAATGTTCAATGTAGCAAGATGGATATTTCCAAAACTAAGACTATCAATATAGCAAGATGGATGTTGCCTTAACTGTTTTCAATAAGATTGTCAATGTAGCAAGATGGATGTTACCTAAACTGGTTTAAATAAGATTGTCAATGTAGCAAGATGGATGTTACCTAAACTGTTTTAAATACGATTTTAAATGTAGCAAGATGGATATTTCCTGAACTGTTTTAAATAATATTGTCAATGTAGCAAGATGGATGTTACCTAAACTGTTTTAAATAAAATTGTCATTGTAGCAAGATGAATCTAAACTGTTTTAAATAAAATTGTCAAAGTAGCAAGATGAATGCTACCTAAGATGCTTTAAATAAGATTTTCAATGTAGCAAGATGGATGCTACCTAAACTGTTTTCAATAAGATTGTCAATTTAGCAAGGTGGATGTTACCTAAACTGTTTTAAATAAGATTTTTAATGCAGCAAGATGGATGTTGCCTAAACTGTTTTCAATAATATTATCAAAGTAGCAAAATGAATGCTACCTAAACTGATTGAAGTACGATTGTCAATGTAGCAAGATGGACGTTACCTGAACTGTTTTAAATAAGATGTTCAATGTAGCGAGATGGATGTTACCTAACCCTTACCAAAAATATAGGCTTCTGGCGACTATTTGCTGCAACTCTGCGGCAAACATTGCTGCAAAGCTGCGGCGAACAAGTTTGCGGCGATGTTGCGGTACACTGTTACCATGCAAATGAGGTCTGCGGCAAAGTTGCAGCGAACAAATATGCAAATGAGGTTCTGGTGATGTTCCGGCGATGTTCACCGCAACTTTGCCGCAGACCTCATTTGCATGGTAAACGTGTACCGCAACATCGCCGCAAACTTCATTTGCATAACGCTTTTAGCTGTAATCTTCTGGCGATGTTCGCTGCAAATTTGCAGCAAACTTCATTTGCATAAAATGTTTCTCTGCACTGTTCTGGCGATGCTTGTGGTGATGTTCGCTGCAAAGTTGCGGCAATGTTCGCCAACACATCGCGGCAAAGTTTTTCAAAATAAATAATGGACTGAAATTATGAAATAGAACAATGGTGCGCTGTTTTAAAAAAACATTTAGATCAAAAACATGATTTTTTTTCACTATTTAACATGGACTGCACCAAATTTAAATAAATGGGAACGATTTAAATGAATCGACACTAAATAAATGCTCTCGATTTAAAGTATATCCTTACGATTTGTTATGGGGGTGTTGCGGGTGTCCGACCAAAGTTGACGTTTCAAAATGTCTCGTAAGGGTCCCATGCCTAGTTAGGAAATTCCTCACGGGTGTATGTCTCACGCCCAGTGTTTTACGCGTGCTCATGTAGATGTCGACCGCTGTCATTTCTGCTTTACTCACATTTTATGGAGATGTCGACCGCTGTCATTTCTGCATTACTCCTATTTTCATGGAGATGTTGACCGCTGTCATTTCTGCATTACTCCCATTTTATGGAGATGTCGACCGCTGTCATTCATGCATTACTCTCATTTTATGGAGATGTCGACCGCTGTCATTTCTGCTTTACTCCCATTATCATGGCGATGTCAACTGCTGTCATTTCTGCATTACTCCTATTTTATGGAGATGTTGAGTGATGTCAATTCTACATTGCTCTCATTTTCATGGAGATGTCGACCGCTGCAATTTCTGTATTACTCCCATTTTATGGAGATGTCTACCGCTGTCATTTCTGCATTACACCCATTATCATGGAGATGTCGACCGCTGTCATTTCTGCATTACTCTCATTTTCATGGAGATGTCGACTGCTGTCATTTCTGCATTATTCCCAATTTATGGAGATGTCGACCGCTGTCATTCCTGCATTAATCTCATTTTCATGGAGTTGTTGAGCGCTGCCATTCCTGCATTACTCCCATTTTTATGGAGATGTTGAGTGCTGTCATTGCGCATTACTCTCACTTTTACAGAGACGTCGACCGTTGTTATTCCTGCATTACAGTCATTTGATAGAGATGTCGAGCTCTGTCATTTCTACATTACTCTCATTTTTATGGAGATGTCGAGCGCTGTCATTTCTGCATTACTCCCATTATCATGGAGATGTCGAGCGGTCATTTCTGCATTACTCCCATTATCATGGAGATGTCGAGCGCTGTCATTTTCATGGAGATGTCGAGAGCTGTCATTTCTGCATTACTCTCAATTTCACGGAGATGTCGAGTGCTGTCATTTCTGCATTACTCCCATTATCATGGAGATGTCGAGCGCTGTCATTTCTGCATCACTCCCATTTTTATGGAGATGTCAAGCGCTGTCATTGCGCATTGCTCTCACTTTTACAGGGATGTCGAGCGCTGTTATTCCTGCATTACTCTCCTTTTCATAGAGATGTCGACCGCAGTCATTTTTGCGTTACTCTCATGTTTATGGAGATGTCGAGCGCTGTCATTTCTGCATTACTCCCATTTTCATGGAAATGTCGAAAATCATCCTAACTGTAGCAGTCCAATAGGCACTTGGTGCCCCAGGATATATAATCTTAGAATCAGCACCAGACCCTTAGGACAGACCCACAAACATAAATATAAATATTTACCAATGGAGGTCAGGTTATGGGTCTGATGATGGTCTGGGGCTGATTCCGAAAGTTCCAGGCGACTGTTACCTAACCAGATGAAAAATACAAAAATTGCTATTTTCCGGCATATAAAAATGAAAATAAAACAGTTATATACTTACAATATACAGGTGTGGAACAATTCCCCTTCAGAATATTCACTCAAATAAACTCATTCAAATTCATTGTTTTAAATTGTTACAATTTCATTGAAAAATAGTACACTGTTGACAACACACCATTGCCTATATAGACACATGATAACTGGTTATTTATGCAAAAATACCACAATTTCTTAAACACATGTGTTTCTAATAGAATAATCTCTGCAGGATACTGCATGATACTGCATCAGATCAAAGGAAATTGCATACTACCTGGTAATAATAATTAACTGACCCAGTCAGCAAGATTATCCAGCTTAATTTCCCCCCAAATCTATCATAACTGTTACACTTATATTATTCTGATATTAAGAATTAATTATCTTTGTCATTTTTTGACTTTTAAATACATGTTATTTAAAGTATGACTGTGCTAAAATTTCAAAGTAGATTTTATATTTGTTAAATTTGGAGATAGTTCCTATATAATAATTCACAATGACTTAAACTATTAAACTGACTTGTCATCATGGTCATGTTAATGCAGAGTAATATTGATATATCATTTTGCACTTAGGACACAATTTTAATTGTTCTGGTTTTAAATGTTGGAGTTATCATGATGTTTGGAATTTAAAAATGTTCTTGCAACACAATAATACATATTTTGTTTTTTTTTTGAAAAAATAATTAAATTGAATTGAATGTTGTTTAACGGCTCATCAACACAGTATAGGTTATTTAGAGCCGTCCCAGAGAGAGGGGAAGAATACATAGGAATCCGGGAACCGTGCCCTACTCTTATATCGAATAGATTCCTATGGTTCTTTAACGTGCTCGGAGGATAGACCGATACACGGGACTGTTTACGTCCCCATCCGATGGACGAGGCTAAGCTAGGGAAAGTGTCTTGCCCAAGAACACACCGACGAAACTCAGTGGAACCATGGAGGATTGAACCAGGGGCCTCCGGTTACAAATCCGCCGTGCTACCGACTGAAAAAATAAGGATCCACTAAAAGTTTTATACATGTACTTAGCAAAATAACTTGTTAAGTGGTCCTTTGACATAAAATCCACATTTTACTTGAGTACATTTTACTTGAGTAAGTAACATAGAAGAAATAACAAAAATCTGTATAAAGTTTAAGCTTTGTGATGAAGTTTTGTTTAACGGAGATAAAGCAGATCAGAATGGAAAAGTTTGTCGTGATCTTATGGCGAATAAAGAAACGGCAAATCTGAATTGAAAAGTTTGTGGCGATGTTACGGCGTGCAATAAAAAAAAAAATCGGAATGGTAAAGTTTGTCGCAATGTTGTGGCGAACAAAAAAACTGCAAGTAAGTTTGTGGTGATGTTATGGCGAACGTTCCAAATAAATAAATGTTTCTGGCGAACTTCTGGCGAATGTATAACTTTTTAGCGAGTTTGCGGCAAATTCGCCAAAGATTACCATGGTGTTTGCGGGAACATCACCGCTAGTGGCGAACATTGGCGAACAATTAAGAATTGTTCTGGCGAACAAAATTGTTCGCTGCAACCTTGCAGCAAACTTGCAGCAACCTTGCAGCAAACCTTCTCATTTGGTAAGGGAAGCTGTTTTAAATAAATGTTCAATGTAGCATGATGGATATTTCAAAAACTAAGACTATCAATGTAGCAAGATGGATGTAGCCTAAACTGTTTTCAATAAGATTGTCAATTTTGCAAGGTGGATTTTACCTGAACTGTTTTAAATAAGATTGCCAATGTAGCAAGTTGGATGTTATCTAAACTGGTTTAAATACGATTTTAAATGTAGGAAGATGGATGTTACCTAAACTGTTTTAAATAAGATTGTCAATGTAGCAAGATGGATGTTTCGTAAACTGTTTTAAATAAAATTGTCAAAGTAGAAAAATGAATGTTACCTAAACTGTTTTAAATGAGATTGTCAATGTATCAAGATGGATGTTGCCTAAACTGTTTTAAATAAGATTGTCATTGTAGCAAGATGGATGTTTCGTAAACTGTTTTAAATGAGATTGTGAATGTAGCAAGATGGATGTTGCCTAAACTGTTTTAAATGAGATTGTCATTGTAGCAAGATGGATGTTTCCTAAACTGTTTTAAATAAGATTGTCAATGTAGCAAGATGGATGTTTCGTAAACTGTTTTAAATGAGATTGTCATTGTAGCAAGATGGATGTTTCCTAAACTGTTTTAAATAAGATTGTCAATGTAGCAAGATGGATGTTTCGTAAACTGTTTTAAATGAGATTGTCAATGTAGCAAGATGGATGTTGCCTAAACTGTTTTAAATGAGATTGTCATTGTAGTACGATGGATGTTACCTAAACTGTTTTAAATAAAATTGTCATTGTAGCAAGATGAATGTTTCCTAAACTGTTTTCAATAAGATTGTCATTGTAGCACGATGGATGTTACATAAACTGTTTTAAATAAAAGTGTCATTGTAGCAAGATGAATGTTACCTAAACTGTTTTAAATAAAAGTGTCATTGTAGCAAGATGAATGTTTCCTAAACTGTTTTAAATAAAATTGTCAAAGTAGCAAGATGAATGCTACCTAAGATGCTTTGAATAAGATTGTCAATGTAGCAAGATGGATGTTACCTAAACTGTTTTAAATAAGATTTTTAATGCAGCAAGATGGGTGTTGCCTAAACTGTTTTCAATAAGATTGTCATTGTAGCACGATGGATGTTACATAAACTGTTTTAAATAAAAGTGTCATTGTAGCAAGATGAATGTTACCTAAACTGTTTTAAATAAAAGTGTCATTGTAGCAAGATGAATGTTTCCTAAACTGTTTTAAATAAAATTGTCAAAGTAGCAAGATGAATGCTACCTAAGATGCTTTGAATAAGATTGTCAATGTAGCAAGATGGATGTTGCCTAAACTGTTTTCAATAAGACTGTCAAAGTAGCAAGATGAATGTTTTCTAAACTGTTTTAAATGAGATTGTCCCAGTAGCAAGATGGATGTTTCCTAAACTGTTTTAAATAAGATTGTCAATGTAGCAATACGGATGTTTCCTAAACTGTTTTAAATAAGATTGTCACTGCAGCAAGATGGATGATTTCTAAACTGTTTTAAATAAGACTGTCAATGTTAGAAGATGGATGTTACGGAAACTGTTTTAAATAAGATTGTCACTGTAGCAAGATGGAGGTTTCCTAAACCGTTTTAAATACGAAATTCATTGTAGCAAGATGGATGTTTTCTAAACTGTTTTAAATAACACTGTCGATGTATCAAGATGAATGTTACCTAACTGCTTTAAATAATATTTTAAATATAGCAAGATGGATATTTCCTAAACTGTTTTAAAAAGGACTGTCAATGTAGCAAGGTGGATGTTACCTATGCTGTTTTAAATAAACTGTTCATTGTACCAAGATGAATGTTTCCTAAACTGTTTTAAATAAGATTGTCAACGTAGCAAAATGGATGCTATCTAAACTGTTTTTAATAAGATTGTCAAAGTAGCAAGATGGATGTTTCCTAAACTGTTTTAAATAAGATTGTCAATGTAGGAAGATGGATGTTTCCTAAACTGTTTTAAATAAGATTGTCAATGTAGGAAGATGGATGTTTCCTAAACTGTTTTAAATAAGATTGTCAAAGTAGCAAGATGGATGTTTCCTAAACTGTTTTAAATAAGATTGTCAATGTAGGAAGATGGAGGTTTCCTAAACTGTTTTAAATAAGATTGTCAATGTAGGAAGATGGATGCTATCTAAACTGTTTTAAATAAGATTGTCAAAGTAGCAAGATGGATGTTTCCTAAACTGTTTTAAATAAGATTGTCAATGTAGGAAGATGGATGTTAACTAGACTGTTTTAAATACGATTTTCATTGTAGCAAGATGGATGTTTCCTAAACTGTTTTAATAAAACTTTCACTGTAGCAAGATGGATTTTTTCTAAACGTTTTTATATATGACTGTCAGTGTATCAAGAGGGATGTTACCTAAACTGTTTTAATCAAACTTTCACTGTAGCAAGATGGATTTTTTCTAAACGTTTTTATATATGACTGTCAGTGTATCAAGAGGGATGTTACCTAAACTGGTTTAAATAAGATTGTCAATGTACAAGATGGATGTTACCTGAACTGGTTTAAATAAGATTGTCAATGTACAAGAGGGATGTTACCTAAACTGTTTGAATTAACATTTTCAATGTAGCAAAATGGATGTTTCCTAATCTTTTTTTAAATAAGACTGTCAATGTAGCAAGATGGATGTTAACTAAACTGTTTTAAATTCGATTTTCGTTGTAGCAAGATGGATGTTTCCTAAACGGTTTTAATAAGGCTCTCACTGTAGCAAGATGGATTTTTTCTAAACTGTTTTAAATACGATTTTCATGGTAGCAAGATGGATGTTTCCTAAACCGTTTGAATAAGATTTTTAATGTTGCAAGATGGATGTTACCTAAACTGTTTGAATTAACATTTTCAATGTAGCAAAATGGTTGTTTCTTAATCTTTTTTTAAGGAAGACTGTCAATGTAGCAAGATGGATGTTGCCTAAACCGTTTTAATAAGATTTTTAATGTTGCAAGATGGATGTTACCTAAACTGTTTTAAATAAGATAGTCAATGTAGCAAGATGGATGTTACCTAAGCTGTTTTAAATAAAATGTTCAAGGTAGCAAGATGGATATTTCCAAAACTAAGACTATCAATGTAGCAAGATTGATATTGTCTAAACTGTTTTCAATAAGATTGTCAATTTAGCAAGGTGGATGTTACCTGAACTGTTTTAAATAAGATTGCCAATTTAGCAAGATGAATGTTACTAAACTGTTTTAAATAAGATTGTCAATGTAGCAAGGTGGATGTTACCTGAACTGTTTTAAATAGGATTGCCAATTTAGCAAGATGAATGTTAACTAAACTGTTTTAAATACGATTTTCATTGTAGCAAGATGGATGTTTCCTAAGATGCTTTAAATAAGATTTGCAATGTAGTAAGATGGATGTTACCTAAACTGTTTGAAATAAGATTGTCAATATAGCAAGATGGATGTTACCTAAACTGTTTTAAATACAATTGTCAATATAGCAAGATGGATGTTTCGTTAACTATTTTAAATAAAATTGTCAAAGTAGGAAGATGGATGTTACCTGAACTGTTTTAAATAAGATTGTCAATGTAGCAAGATGGATGTTACCTAAACTGTTTTAAATAAGATTGTCAATGTAGCAAGGTGGATGCTACCTAAACTGTTTTAAATAAAATTGTCAATGTAGCAAGATGGATGTTTCCTAAGATGCTTTAAATAAGATTTTCAATGTAGCAAGATGGATGTTACCTAAACTGTTTTAAATAAAAATTGTCAATGTAGCAAGATGGATGCTACCTAAACTGTTTTAAATAAGATTGTCAATGTAGCAAGGTGGATGCTACCTAAACTGTTTTCAATAAAATTGTCAATGTAGCAAGATGGATGTTACCTAAACTGTTTTAAATAAGATTGTCAATGTAGCAAGATGGATGCTACCTAAACTGTTTTCAATAAAATTGTCAATGTAGCAAGGTGGATGCTACCTAAACTGTTTTCAATAAAATTGTCAATGTAGCAAGATGGATGCTACCTAAACTGTTTTCAATAAAATTGTCAATGTAGCAGAGTAGATGCTACCTAAACTGTTTTCAATAAAATTGTCAATGTAGCAAGGTGGATGCTACCTAAACTGTTTTCAATAAAATTGTCAATGTAGCAAGATGGATGCTACCTAAACTGTTTTCAATAAAATTGTCAATGTAGCAAGGTGGATGCTACCTAAACTGTTTTCAATAAAATTGTCAATGTAGCAAGATGGATGTTGCCTAAGATGCTTTAAATAAGATTGTCAATGTAGTAAGATGGATGTTACCTAAACTGTTTTAAATAAGATTGTCAATGTAGCAAGATGGATGTTACCTAAACTGTTTTAAATAAGATTGTCAATGTAGCAAGATGGATGCTACCTAAACTGTTTTCAATAAAATTGTCAATGTAGCAAGATGGATGTTGCCTAAGATGCTTTAAATAAGATTGTCAATGTAGTAAGATGGATGTTACCTAAACTATTTTAAATAAGATTGTCAATGTAGCAAGATGGATGTTACCTAAACTGTTTTAAATAAGATTGTCAATGTAGCAAGATGGATGCTACCTAAACTGTTTTCAATAAAATTGTCAATGTAGCAAGATGGATGTTGCCTAAGATGCTTTAAATAAGATTGCCAATGTAGCAAAATGGATGTTACCTCAACTGGTTTAAATAAGATTGTCAATGTAGCAAGATGGATATTTCCTGAACTGTTTTAAATAAGATTTTCAGTGTAGTAAGATTGATATTACCTAAACTGTTTTAAATAAGATTTTCATTGTAGCAAGATGGAAGTTTCCTAAACTGTTTTAATAAAACTCTCACTGTAGCAAGATGGATTTTTTCTAATTTTTGTTAAATAAGACTGTCAGTATAGCAAGATGGATGTTACCTAAACTGTTTGAAATAAGATGTTCAATGTAGCAAGATGGATGATTCCTAAACTGTTTTAATAAAACTCTCACTGTAGCAAGATGGAATTTTTCTAATTTTTGTAAATAAGACTGTCAGTATAGCAAGAGGGATGTTACCTAAACTGTTTGAAATAAGATTTTTAATGTAGCAAATTGGATGGTTCCTAAACTGTGTTAAATAGGACTGTCAATGTAGCAAGATGGATATTACCTAAACTGTTTGAATTAACATTTTCAATGTAGCAAAATGGATGTTTCCTAAACTTTTTTGGAATGTAGCAAGATGGTTGTTATCTAAACTGTGTTTAATACGATTTTCATTGTAGAAAGATGGATGTTTCTTAAACTGTTTTAAAAAGACTCTCACTGTAGCAAGATGGATTTTTTCTGAACTGTTTTAAATACGATTTTCAATGTAGCAAGATGGATGTTTCCTAAACTGTTATAATTAAGATTGTCAATGTACACTGAGCACAATTTCTAAGTATCAACTTTTGTATCTTAACTATCTTTTTTATTTTAAATATATTTTAGAATAGATATATGATAAGTATTCTTAGGTTGGTACTTAGTAATTTGGTTTAGTGTAGTAAGATGGATGTTTCAGCACAATGAACTAATTATAAAAATAGAACAACTTTACTTCTCCACTCTATTAGAACCGAATACACAATAGGGCCAAAGTAAAATACATATTTCCGACAAAAACCCCACAACAACACAAAAAACAACAATGTCAAAATATTTAAACAAATACACAGCATGTCCATATACTGATGTCTCCAGAGTTGCCAGGTGATTTCAAAAGATATCCAAATTGAGTAGATGATCAATAGTAGTTGATGTCCACGTAATTGAGATTGCAGCACTTAAAACGAACAGATGGAGGTTCCATGATTGTTCCAGTACTGTTTACTAGGGATGGATATGTGGCACGCATGACAGTTCATGCAGTTTATTCAGATTGTGTAGAGGGTTTCCATGTAAGTACATACATGTTGATTCGCGATATTATTTTCCAAATGAACACCTTTAAAACAAATATCGTCAGGGCAATCATCCTGAAATGCAAACTTGAAAACATGGGTATATGAAAAGAATACAAATTGCGATACGATTAAGTTATATCAAATTAACTATTTACATGTCAGCAACTATACGACAGGGCAGTTCTGACTTCACCTCTTCCCCCTCCAACCGCGCCTCCGCCCGCCCCACCCAACTCCCATTAGAATTAAGAAATAGAACATCGTTTACTGTGAATTATCGTTTAATATATCACGGTTTGGAGTTCAATTGTAAACGACAAACCGTGTTATTATATAACCTATAAATAGACGCGTTTTCATTGGCTAAAAAGTAATTTTTTAGAAAAAATATCTAGCGATATTGACCTGTTTTTTTGATATTGACCTGTTTTTTTGATATTGACCTGTTTTATATAATTGTTTTTTTTGATATTGACCTGTTTTATATAATTGTAAATTGAGGGTTATATAATAAAACAGTTATGGACTTTTCAGCTGTTATACATGATGTTGATATGTACCAAAAAATCATTATTGACCTCGGCTATCGCCTCGGTCAATAATGATTTTTTTGGTGCATATCACATCATGTATAACAGCTGAAAAGTCCATAATTGTATAATATATTATAGATAATTCACCGTAAACGATGTTCTATTTCTATTCTAATACCCCTAAAATGTGAAAATAACGCACACATCTGAAATCTTTCGCATTGCTTTCCTTGCTCTCCTAACGTTGCATACGTTACGATGCGAAATGCGCAATGCGCAATGCTTATTCTCCTAACGTTGCAAAAATTAACGAGATATTTTAAACTAGGCTATATAGTGCGGGTGTATTAGAATTGTTCGTAATAAAGCTAACTTTATGTTTAAAGTTTCTAAGCAGCTTGTTCCTTCTTATATATTGGAT